>JAAALK010000085.1:33153792-33720276 GCA_019279435.1 Zizania palustris | reverse complement strand
TTGACAATCACTCATCACATCTGGAATATCAAAACCATATTCTTCAACATGGTTTCTTAGAGCAGAGTATGGTCATGGCCCTCCTCTTGACCCGAGACAGGTGAATAGCGTGCAAGATAACCCGGAGGTTTTTCCTGCTCCAAGTGAATCCTCGAAGAAATCCTTCCCAAGGCCAAGCCGTGAAGGAGAGATTGCAACGAAGGTCATTATCAAGGATGGCAAGGAATATTCTTTTCAGTTTGGCAAAGACTTGCCTCTAGAAGTGGCCACTTCGTTAGAGCAAGTAGTTGGGGAGAATTTAGATGTCTTTGCTTGGTCTGATGAAGACATCCCCGGAGTCAGTAGGGATATTATTGAGCACAGTTTACTTGTGAATTTGAAGGTTCGTCCTGTTAGGCAAGGACTCCGGAAATTATCTACAGAGAGAGCTATCCTTGCCAAAGACGAAGTGGAAAAGTTGTTGAAGGCTGGGATTATCAGAGAAGTGGCTCATACGGAATGGTTAGCCAACCCAGTCTTCGTTAGGAAGAAATCTTCCGGGAAGTGGTGCATGTGTATTGATTTTACATCTTTGAATAAAGCATGCCCCGTGACCCCTACCCCATACCCCGAATTGATCAATTGGTTGACTCTACTGCTGGTTCGGAGTTATTAAGCTTCCTCGATGTGTATTCCGGCTATCATCAAATCTGGCTAAAGCGCGAAGATGAAATCAAGACAAGCTTCGTAACTCCTTCAGGAGTCTTTTGTTATGTAAGAATGCCCTTTGGCTTAAGAAATGCCGGGGCTACTTTTTCGAGGTTAATTGCTAAGGCTTTAGGTCATCAATTAGGTCGCAATGTGGAGGCCTATATGGATGATATTGTAATAAAGAGTACTTTAAAGCACCAACATAGCCTAGACTTAGCAGAAACATTTAATAGCCTTCGGGCATGTGGGATCCGTCTTAACCCCTAAAAATGTATCTTCGGGGCTCAGGCTAGAAAGTTGTTAGGGTATTTAGTTTCGAGCAGAGGAATCGAAGCTAGCCCTACTCAGATAACTGCGATGCAAAGGATGGCTCCTCTAGAGAATTTAAAGAAAGTGCAAAAGCTAACTGGTCGTCTTGCAACACTTTGTAGGTTTTTGGCAAGATCTGCGGAGAGAACTTTACCCATCTTTAAAGCATTGAAAGGGTCCAAAGATTTTGCATGGACACCGGAGTGTCAAAAAGCTTCGAAGATATTAAAAATTATCTCAGTAATCTTGCCACACTCACGGTGCCTATTGCGGATGTTGGCGTAAAAGATTACGCTAACAGGTTTCTGTAGAAAAGAAACTAACAAACGAAATGTTTGCGAAGCAAACTGTTCTAAGCCTCCAAAAGGATAATAGCTTAGAATAGTTCGAAAGTGTGTATTGAATCACTTGTAATCGGTCCCTATTACAGGGTGAAATGGGGGGTATTTATAGGCCCAAACATTAAGGAAAAGACCTATTTACCCCTCTATTACAACCGACATTAAGGAAACTATTCGGTTTCCTTAATAGGGCTAAAATGGTAAAAGACTAATCTAATAGGATAGAAGATAAGTCTTCCATCTTAGCTGGCAGAAAAGATCCTGAAAGGCTTTGGTTCGAAGACATACTTCGAACCAGTGTCTATCTTCGGGCTTCGAACCAGGTTTCGAGCATCTTCGAAGAAGGTCTTCGGACAATCTTCAAACTAGCTGGTTGTCTTCATGCTGTTTTGGCAATAACCCCGAAGATGAGATATTTTCCCCCAACAGTAGCCCCTCGAATACGCTTCTCCGTTCGACCTGTAACGTTAGGAGAGCAGTATACGGAAAGAAAAGATAACCAATCATAGGGGTTATTGATTTTCGTTTTATCTCCGAAATGCATGAAGATATGAACTTCGAATCAGTCATAAGGTAATTACTTTTCGAACTATCTTAGAACTGACTCAGGAAGTTCGAAAATCTTTTTAGACTTAGAAAAAATAGCCGTTAGTTTCTGTTTCTAACGGAAGTTATACGAGGCATTATTTTCGGAGGAGAATAACGGGCAAGAATGCGAAAGGGCAGAACTCAAACGGTAACAAACGGAAAATTTAGGCTGTAAATAAAGAGCCTAAAACTTACCCGATTACCTTTTCACCGTTCCTCTCAATCAAAAGCTTTGTGAGCCCCTTGAGTTCTTGAGCCCTAACCTTTGAGTTCCTGAGTCCCTTGAGTTCTTGAACAACCGAGCGATCATAATGGTGAAGACCAAAGGATCTGCGCCTCCTTCAGCTTTGGCTCGGCAGCAGGCAGCCGCAGCAGCAGCGGCGGCGACATTGGCGGCGGCACCCTCGATGCAGGCAGGATCATCCATGGCGGCAGGGGGGAGAAATCCCCAAATCCCCGATGACCAAGGTTTGTGCCCTCCATCAACTAAGTACTTGGATCAATCCTTTGAATTAGGGCCATCTACCTGCAAGAGAGAATCTTTGGCAATCACAGCGGGGGGTAAGATTAGCAATGGGGTTATGATTCGGAAGCCGGGCAAAGAATCAATTCCATCACCAAGACCCGGAGAAGTTGTGGTATTCGAAGCTTTTTTCGAAGCAGGCTTGGGCCTCCCTGCTGTGGATTTCTTGTCCGAAGTACTTGACCTGTTTCATGTAACCCTCCCCCAGCTATCTCCGAATGCTGTAGCTAGATTAGCTATCTTTGAGTGGGCGCTGAGAGCCGAAGGATGTGAGGGGAGGGCTGAAATCTTCGCTGCACTTCATAGAGCGACTTGTCAGCCGAAGACGTTCACAGGCTCCGGAGGTGAAAAAGTGGTGGTTGCCTTCGGAAGCATTAATTTTAGGCTTCGAGACGAATATGCCCTGCAATTCCCTGCTAAGGCCATCAATGCTAGATGGTACACCGACTGGGTCCTGAGGTGGTTTTATGCCGAAGTTGGAGCAAGCAGTCCTCTGGCTGGGCCCCTCAAAGAAATCCAATTCCGGAAGGAGGCCTTAGTGCAACCTGACGAAGGCCAGCTCGAAGCTCGCCTCAACTTACTTCAGAAAATCAGCCGAAGGTTAAGTATGCGGGACCTGGCCGAAGAATTCATCGGACTTCAAATTCCTCCGCTGATGGCCAACTGGCCTATCGTCTTCGAGGATGACTCAGAAGGTGGTCTTCGCAAGATCAATTATACTTCGAGTCCTGTAGGTAACTTCGAATCCAACATGTATTGTACATATTTACTTCGAAGAAAAACTAACTTGAGTTATTTTTTAGCTTCTTCAGCCCCTATTACTTCAGAGCAAATTATAAGGGCTTCGGAGAAGATTTTGGGTGCCCCAACTCCGTCCGAGAAAGAATGGCGAATTAAATTAGTCGGGAGTTGGGAGAGATTTAACAGAGTATGGGGAATGTTGGAGTTAACTCCGCCCCCTCTGATGGACTGGGTGCCTTTGGAGAAAGGACCCAAGAAAAGAGTGGCTGAAGCCGGAGCTTCAAGCTCTGCAAGGACTCCGGTGAAGAAGGTGGCTCGGAAGCCAAAAAATCTCGCACCTTCGGATCCTGTGCCTTCAAGCTCAAGAACCTCAATCTCTGGTTCTAAAGAAGATGAAGGTATATTATTAGTGAAATTGATTGATGAAGATGCAGCTCAACGAAGTATTCACATTGAAGATACTGCAGGTATACCGGAGCCCCGAGCCAACATCGAAGAAGTAAGAGCTCCGGATACCCAGGAGGAACAAATCGAAGCCCCTATGGGTGGAGATGAAGTCGAAGTTCCTGCAACTTCGGTTGTAGAGGAAAGGGCTGATCACGGAGATGCTCCGATAATGGAAAATCTAACTGCGGAGTCAGATGATGACTTCACTTTTGATCCTCCGATCAGTCCAGTACTTGATATTCCAGAGAATGTTGAAGGTAAATTTTTGCATAATTCTTATCAATTTCTGCAAAATTATACAATGTATAATATTTCTGTTATTGCAGAGCCTCCTGTTGTCGAAGTATCTCATGAAGATACAATTCAAAGGCCTTCGACAACTTCGGAGCCACGACCGGAGGTTACTCTACCGGGGCCTGGAAGAGGAAAAAGACACATAGAGCCTCCAACTCAAGGATCGACTTCATCTGACTCAACGGATGAAAGTGAATCAACTGAGGGGGGGCCATCTTCAGAAGTTCCAAGGGCCTCGGAAGAACTCTCCGGACCTTCACTAAGCAGAGCTGACCAGAAAGCTTCAGTAATGCTTCCTCTCATAACTCCTTTTTTGGAGGAGAAAACCGGACTTGGGGCTTTGGTTAAACCTTTGGGTGAAGCCAGTCGCAAAGTCGGGGAAACAGAACTGGTAGCCCGTTTAAGCAGAGTGAAGGGTTCGGAGCTTAGCCTTGCTGTGGAAAGAGCAGCTTATCAGGTATAAAGCATCTTCGAACCAAATAGCAAATTATATATGAATAATTTCTTATTTCATTTTTTCTTTTTTCTTAGCAAGCAGTCTTAGCCCGCGCTGCGGCTTTATCGAACGAAAACGAAATTGCTCAACTTCGGGAAGAGAACGAAGCTCTTCAAAGAAATTTTAACTTCTCCGAAGGTCGAGTAGCTCAGATGGACAATGTAATATCAGCAGAGCGAAGGGCTAGGCAAAGCTTGGAGGCTGCGAAGAAAGAGCTCGAAGCAGAAAGAATTGTGCTTCGAGCGGAGATTGAAAGACTGCAGACGGAGGATGCTGCTAAAGGGGCTGAACTTGTAAGGCTACAAGAAGAAACTGGCCAACTCCGGACTCAGAAGAATGCTTTGACTACGGAGAATGCTAGAATCTCCGGAGTTTTAGCAGAAACGACTTCGGTCAAGGATGCGCTTAATGCGGAAAAGCTCAAGTCTGAGAAGGTGGCTTCGGAGGTCATCGAACAGATGTTAGGTGTCTTGGAGTACTTCGGTACTACTGGATCACTACCTTCGGATGACAATGTAACTCTGCTGCGCCGGCTAAAGAGGATTCAAGGAGCAGCGAAGCAAATGAAGACGGCAGGCATGCGTTATGGAGAACTCTCCGGACAAGTGTCTGCCCTTGGAATACTTCGCTACTACGAAGATTTGGGCCGAACAATCACTCCGAGCGCAGAGGGCTCCATCATCTTCGATGACGCGAGGCTTTTGACTCCTTCCGAAGGCGTAGCTACTGCTTGGCGAGCCTTCCAAACTTCGTGGAGAGCCGAAGGTCGATCTGCGATCAAGGCTTGGATTGATGAAGGCCAACGTCAAAAGCAAGTTCGGAGTCAAGCTTCGAGCAGTCAGCCTCCTCCGACTCCGCAGGTTTAGGATTATTTAGGATTTTTTGATTATGTAAAGCTGATGCTTGTAAATATTTATCAATGAAAGTCTTGTTTGTCATATTTTTAGGCTTTGCCTCTTATGGAAGATATCGAAGTGTTAGAGCTTAACAGCGAACTTCGCTCACTGTGGAACACCTTCGAACTTCTAAAGAGTTATAAGCGTCCTCGATTTCTTATTCCTCGAGATGACTCCGGCGTTATTGCGCCTGAAGTAATCAAAGACATATTGTCTTATATCAAAGAGGAAGATAAAGAAATTGACGCAAACACCTCGTCTTCTGAAAACACTAATTGGTCCGAAGACGAAGGTGAAGCCCAAAATAAAAGATCTGAAGATCTTAGAAGCTGGGAAAGAAGCCCCGAGCGGCTTCGAACTTGGGCAGAGCTTCAACAAGAACAAAAGGATTTTAGAGCTTCGAAGGGGAGGAAGAGAGTTAAACGTAAAGTTCTTAGAACTTCCGATGTTGGAACTAGTCGTTCCACCCCTAGCTCTCGGGACCGAAGAGGTCTCCGATTCCTTCTTGGTATAGATACTAATTTTTCATAATGTAATCTGTAAACATATTTGCTTCAATAATGAATGCCGATTTAAAATTGTCTCCATACTTACTAGCCCCTCTTTGGGTATAAGCAACTTCGAACTGTATTCAAAGATGGTTATGCGCAAAGAAAAAACTTTGGAGTACAATTTTTTGGGGGTTCGGAGCCCCTCTGTCATTTTAAAGATCTTTTGAAATCTTATGAAATATCTTCGACTATTTGTAGTCAGAAGAATGGTAACTTGGTACCTTTGTTTGCTTTTACGAAAGAAATCAATTAAGATAACTTCGAGGACACTTTAGTGTCTTAAGAAATTTGTCACTTTGGACTTATATGAACAGACATTCGGAGCTCATGGCTTAAATGCTGTTTTGCTTTAGCCACCTTCGGCTATTTTTGCAGAAGTCTACCAGCCGGAGCTTGGACTTCGTAGAAATTGTAGCCACCTTCGGCTATTTTTGCAGAAGTCTACCAGCCGGAGCTTGGACTTCGTAGAAATTATAGCCACCTTCGGCTATTTTTGCAGAAGTCTACCAGCCGGAGCTTGGACTTCGCGGAATTTGGCCACTTTGGGCTCTTTTTTGCAGAAGTCTACCAGCCGGAGCTTGGACTTCGCAGAATTTGGCCACTTTGGGCTCTTTTTTGCAGAAGTCTACCAGCCGGAGCTTGGACTTCGCAGAATTTGGCCACTTTGGGCTCTTTTTTGCAGAAGTCTACCAGCCGGAGCTTGGACTTCGCAGAATTTGGCCACCTTCGGCTCTTTTTACGGAAGTCTGACAAGCTGCAGCTTGGACTCCGCAGATTTTGGCCACCTTCGGCTCTTTTTACGGAAGTCTACCAGCCGAAGCTTGGACTCCGTAGAATGTGGTATTGGCTCTTTTACGGATGCCTACAAGGTATCAGCTTGGGCTCCGGATGGATTTCAGCCACCACACCGGAGGCTTCGACTTTATGGGTACGAAGTCCGGAAATACAACCCAGCTTAATGACACTTCCCTCTCGATCGACTTCTGTCCCAGCGCGTCTGCTCGGGAAACTAGGAGTGTCAAGGGGAAGGCAACTATCAGGGTGTATGCTTTATTAATTTAGAGGTGATTACAAGCGAATTACAAGGAGCCCTTATGCGAAGTATCGCTTTAGGTGCTCCGCATGCCAAGTATGTGCTAACTCTTCACCTTCTAAATTAGCTAATTTGAATGAACCAGGGCGTCCCGAGCGGACGATTAGATATGGACCTTCCCATTTATTGCCTAACTTCCCTGGTGCTATAATGCTTCGTAGAACAAGATGACCCGGCCTTAACTCGTTGAGCTTAACCTTCGGGTCATACCAAGTCTTCGTCTGCTGATGATACTTTGATAAATTGGCTACAGCTCGAAGCCTTGTCTCTTCTGACAAATCTAACGAAGCTTGTCTTTCTTCTTCGATGTCTGGTTCGGTGCTGCGAAATGATCCCCCTTTGAGCTCCGTTGGAGTCATAGCTTCATCTCCGAATAGCAGTCTGAACGGAGTAAAACCTGTGGACCTTGTTTGCGTAGTCCGAATGGACCACAGAATCTTCGGAAGCTCTTCGGTCCACAGTCCCTTTGATAGTCCTACTATTCTTCGATTTAGCCCTGATAAGATATTTCCATTGGCTCGCTCAACTGCTCCATTTGACTGAGGATGTCTCACTGCAGCAAAACATAGTTGAATGCCTAGGTCTTCGCAAAACTTCTTGAAGGGTTCTGCGTCGAACTGTGTTCCATTATCAACTGTGAGATATCTAGGCACTCCGAACCGACAAATAATGTTCTTCCAGAAGAATTTCTGTACATTATTCGAAGTGATAGCTGTTAAGGGCTCTGCTTCTACCCACTTAGAAAAATATTCAATGGCTACCACTGCGAACTTTAGATTTCCCTTTGCTAACGGAAAGGGACCAATTAGATCCATACCCCATCTGGCCATAGGCCATACCGGAGCAATGACTTGAAGGGCTGTTGGTGGGCGATGACTTCGTCGACCCATCCACTGGCATCCTTGACAAGTGCGGACCAAGCTCTCCGCATCAGCTGTTATTGTGGGCCAATAAAGCCCCTGGCGAAGTGTTTTTCCTGCCAGAGCTCTAGGGGCTAAATGACTTCCACAAAGGCCTTCGTGAATTTCTCGGAGAATTTCTTGGCCTTCGGCTTGAGATATACATCGGAGTAGAGGGGAACATACTTCGGCCTTGTATAATATACCGTTGATTAACTAATAGTTTCTTGCTCTGAGCTTTAATCTTGACAATTGGGACTCTTCGGGCAAATTTGTTCCTCCTTGCAAGAGTTCTATGATCGAATCTTTCCAATCTGCACTAGGAATGCAGAGAATCTCTGCAGAAGCAACTTGTGGCACCGAAGGTACATTGAGCTCCTCGTAGAAAGCTTCGTCAGGCACATCCACAGCTCCGGCAGCAGCCTTTGCTAAAATGTCCGCTTGCACATTTTCAGCTCTTGGTATACTCCGAACGGAAATACCCTTGAAATGTGCTTCGATCTTGCGAATTTCTTCCAAGTACTTTGCAAGCTGTGGATGTCGGACTTGGAAACTTTTGTCCACGTGTCCTGCTACTATCTGAGAATCTGTTTTTATAATTATCCTTGTAGCCCCTAGAGCACGTGCTTTCCGGAGTCCCAATAAAATTCCTTCGTACTCCGCTATATTATTGGTAGACTTAAAGTTGAGTCTTGCGGAGTACATTGCTCTTTGTCCTGACGGTGAAATTAATACTGCCCCAATGCCTGCTCCGGATGCTTGGAAAGCCCCATCGGAGTAAATAATCCAAACTTCGTCATCTGATTTCTCCGGAGTCAACTTCGCAGGTGGAGTCCACTCTGCTACGAAGTCTGCTAGGACTTGAGATTTGATAGCTGTCCTCGCCAGGAAAGATATGCCGAAGGGTGCCAGCTCTACTGCCCACTTTCCAATCCTTCCAGTGGAATCTTTGCTTCGGAGCATATCTCCTAAAGGATACGAAGTTGGTACAATTACATTATGAGCCAAAAAATAATGTCTTAGCTTTCTCGAAGCCATTATCAGAGCATAAACGAACTTTTCAAGTTCGGAGTATCTTGTCTTCGCTCCTGACAATGCTTCAGATACAAAATAGACAAGATTTTGGACCAACTTCCCATTGATATCTGCTTCTCTGACAAGGACTGCGCTGACAGCTGAACCTGTAGCTGCAAGATACAGGAGTAGGGTTTCGTCCGCAATAGGCACCGTGAGTGTAGCAAGATTGCTGAGATAATCTTTAATATCTTCGAAGCTTTTCTGACACTCCGGTGTCCATGCAAAATCTTCGGACCCTTTTAAAGCTTTAAATATTGGCAGGCTCCTCTCCGCAGACCTTGATAAAAACCTGCTAAGTGCAGCTAGACGTCCGGTCAGCTTTTGCACTTGCTTTACATTCTCCGGAGGAGCCATCTTCTGCAGCGCAGTTATTTGAGTAGGGCTAGCTTCAATTCCCCTGCTTGAAACTAAGTACCCTAACAACTTTCCAGCCTTAGCTCCGAATATACATTTTTCGGGGTTAAGACGGATCCCACATGCCCGAAGGCTATTGAATGTTTCTGCTAAGTCTAGGCTATGTTGGTGCTTTAAAGCACTTTTTATTACAATATCATCCATATAGGCCTCCACATTGCGACCTAGTTGATGACCTAGAGCCTTAGCAACTAATCTTGAAAAAGTAGCCCCGGCATTTCTTAGGCCGAAAGGCATTCTTACATAGCAGAAGACTCCCGAAGGAGTTACAAAGCTCGTCTTGATTTCATCTTCGCGCTTCAACCATATTTGAGGATAACCGGAATACGCGTCGAGGAAGCTTAGTAACTCCGAACCTGCAGTGGAGTCAACTAGTTGATCAATTCGGGGCATGGGGTAGGGGTCACGTGGGCACGCTTTATTCAAAGATGTGAAATCAATGCACATGCGCCACTTTCCGGAGGACTTCTTCCTGACGAAGACTGGGTTGGCTAACCATTCTGTATGGGCCACTTCTCTGATAATCCCAGCCTTCAACAGTTTTTCAACTTCGTCCTTAGCTAGAGCAGCTCTCTCTGCGGACATCTTCCGGAGCCCTTGTCGAACAGGCCGGGCCTTCGGGTTTACAAGCAAGCTGTGCTCAATAATATCCCGATCGACTCCGGTGATATCTTCGTCAGACCAAGCGAAGACATCCAAATTTTCTTCTACGACCTTTTCCAAGGAAGTTGCAACTTCGGGAGGTAAATCTTTACCAAATTGAAAAGTGTATTCTTTACCATCTTTGACAATGACCTTCGCTGCAATCTCTCCTTCGGGACTTGGTCTTGGAAATGACTTCTTCGAAGCTTCGGAGGAGGCTGAAAAAATTTCTCCATTATCTTGGACACTGTTTACTTGCCTCGGATCAAGAGGAGGACCATGACCATATTCTGCCCTCCGAGCTATGGCTTGATCTCCGAAGATTGTCAGAACTCCTGATTGTGTGGGCATCTTCATGCACAAGTAGTTGTGATGCGCCACAGCTCCGAACTGATTCAACATGCCTCGCCCAAAGATGACATTATAAGCATACGGGGCATCCACCACATCAAAGATAACTTCTTCAGTTCGGGCTAGTAAACCTTCTCCGAAGGTTACTTCCAGGCCTATCTGGCCAAGTGCATCTAGCGGAGGTCCTGCGAAGCCTTGTAGAGGACGAGCCGCTGGGAGGAGATGCTTCCGGGAAATGCATAACTGATCGAAGGCTTGCACAAATATGATATCTGCCGAGCTACCTCCGTCAATTAGCACCCTTCGGACTTCTGTTCCTGCAATATCAGCAGTAATAACCAATGGATCTGCATGCGGGAACTTGATACCAGCTGCATCCTCCGCAGAGAAAGATATTGGAACATGAGACCACTCCGGCATTGCAGCTGCAGATGACGAAGTCCCAATGTGGCCTACTTCTCGAACGTACTCTCTTCGCTGTCTCTTGGACATGCTTCCGAGGGTACCTCCTCCGGAGATAGGGAGAACTACTCTCTTCCCTCTATCTTGCCCTTCTTCTTGCTTCGGAGGTGGCATAACATTGGCCACCGGAGGATGCCTTGCAGCATCAAAATTTTCTATCCGCGCCACAGCATGGACCGGCTCCGAGCGCACTGCTGCTGCTGGACTTCGGTCGGTACTACCTCGACCCGAAGTTCTCTCCAAGTATTCTCCCCGAAGGGTAAGAATAGCCTTCCAGGTGTCAGTTGCATGGCTTCGATTCTCTCCATGAATACAGCAAAAAAGGGTCTGGCCCTTGCCGGCCGTTTTCCCTGGTGGCCTCCAACCGCTGGACTTGTTCCCCGCAGACTGTGGAGCTCTTGGTGCAAACTTCTGCGGGGGTGCAATGTTTAAGACTTCAGAGCGAGGGTGCTTTTGCCCTCTTCTTCTATCATGTTGCACTTCGGAGACTGGTTCTTGCGGCTGAGCCGAAGTCTTCACCTCTGCTTTAACTTCTGTCAACACTGTCGAAGTAGCAGTAGTCCTCCGAAGCCAACCTTCTTCCGACTTCGAGTACTCCTCGAAGTAAGACATCAGCTGTGATACTGTGGTGATGCTCTTCCGATGCAGTTTATCTAGAAGGCCTTTATGACTGACGCCTTCCCGAGCCGCATCAACCACCGAAGACGTGGACAGCCCCCGAATTTGCGACTTCGTGTGAGCGAAGCGCTTGAAGTACTGCCTCAATGTTTCTCCGGGGAGCTGTTTCACTTGGAAAAGGCTTCCTGTCAACATGGGGGGCACGAAGGTGCCCTGAAAGTTACTTATAAACTTCTTCTTCAATTGTGACCATGAAGTGATTGATCCTGGCTTTAAAGACCAGAACCATCTCAACGCCACTCCTTGAAGGGCTAACGGGAAGCACTTCGCCATAGTTTCTCTGTCTCCGCCACTAGCCTCAATCGCTAGGGCATAAGAACGTGCAAACTCACTAGGATCTTCGTCTCCGGTATACTTGCAGAGCTTCGAAGCTTTGAACTTGGGATCGAAGCGAACCTTCTGAAGCTCGGGATGCAACGGAGATTCATTGTCATAAGAGGCGTTCTCCGGGGCTTCGGGATAATCAAGATCGTCGTCTTCATGCACTTCGGGGATAGCTGGGGTGGCTTGAGGGCGAAGCCTGTTCGCAGCCTCTTGTCGCCACCTCGCTACCTCGGCTTGAAGATTGGCCATTTGAGTGGCCATGTCTCCAAGGCTATCTTCATCTCCTCCGAAAGGACCTTCCGGGTCTTGAGAACTGGTATGATCAGTTCGAATCGGAATGGAGGGTGGCAGAGTGGCTCCGGGCGGTCGGAGTATGGAAGGGGTTGGTGGAGAGGTTTCGTATCCTCGAGGGATAGAAGCCCCTTGCGGAGTTTGAGGTGGAGGAATAGTCGAAGACCCTCCGACTTCGACTGTGTCGAAGGGTATCTCTCCGGAGATCCGAGAGGACCTCCGAGTGGGATTGCGAGGTGCGCTCCGCTTAGGAGGCATGATGCAAGAAATTGGTAGAGAACGAAGTTTTTTGAACTAGGTTCCCCACGGACGGCGCCAACTGTTGGCGTAAAAGATTACGCTAACAGGTTTCTGTAGAAAAGAAACTAACAAACGAAATGTTTGCGAAGCAAACTGTTCTAAGCCTCCAAAAGGATAATAGCTTAGAATAGTTCGAAAGTGTGTATTGAATCACTTGTAATCGGTCCCTATTACAGGGTGAAATGGGGGGTATTTATAGGCCCAAACATTAAGGAAAAGACCTATTTACCCCTCTATTACAACCGACATTAAGGAAACTATTCGGTTTCCTTAATAGGGCTAAAATGGTAAAAGACTAATCTAATAGGATAGAAGATAAGTCTTCCATCTTAGCTGGCAGAAAAGATCCTGAAAGGCTTTGGTTCGAAGACATACTTCGAACCAGTGTCTATCTTCGGGCTTCGAACCAGGTTCCGAGCATCTTCGAAGAAGGTCTTCGGACAATCTTCGAACTAGCTGGTTGTCTTCATGCTGTTTTGGCAATAACCCCGAAGATGAGATATTTTCCCCCAACAGCGGATGAAACCCTACTTCTCTATCTTGCAGCTACTAGCTCTGCTGTCAGCGCAGTCCTTGTCAGAGAGATGGATTTCAATGGGAAGTTGGTACAGAATCCAGTCTATTTTGTGTCTGAAGCATTGTCAGGAGCAAAAACAAGATATTCTGAGCTTGAAAAGTTCACTTATGCTCTGATAATGGCTTCGAGGAAATTGAGACATTATTTTTGGGCACATAATGTAATTGTACCAACTTCGTATCCTTTGGGAGATATGCTCCAAAGTAAAGATTCCACTGGAAGAATTGGGAAGTGGGCCGTTGAAATGGCACCCTTCGGCATATCCTTTGTGGCAAGGACAGCAATTAAATCACAAGTGTTGGCTGATTTTGTAGCAGAGTGGACTCCCCCTGCAGCGTGGGCTCCAGAGCAACCAAGTGAAGGGATTTCGACTATTTACTCTGACGGAGCTTTCCAAGCATCTGGAGCAGGTGTTGGAGCAGTGATAATTTCGCCTTTAGGGCAAAGGGCTATGTACTCCGCAAGACTTAATTTCAAGTCTACCAACAACATAGCAGAATATGAAGGGATTTTACTGGGCCTTCAAAAAGCACGTGCTCTAGAGGCTACAAGAGTTGTTATTAAGACAGATTCTCATATTGTAGCAGGGCACGTAGACAAGAGTTTTCAAGTCCGGCATCCACAGCTTGCAAAGTACTTAGAAGAAATCCGTAAGATCAAAGCAGCATTTAAAGGGATTTCAATTCGGAGTATTCCTAGAGCATAAAATGTGCAAGACGATATTTTAGCAAAAGCTACAGCCGGAGCTATGGACATACCAGAAGAGGCTTTTTATGAGGAACTCAGTACACCTTCGGTGTCACAAATCCCTTCTGTAGAAATCCTTTGCATTCCAAGTACAGATTAGAGAAATTCAATTATGGAACTATTGCAAGGAGGAACAAGCTTGTCTAAGGAGCCTCAACATTCAAGGTTAAAGCTTAGAACCCGGAATTATCACATAATCAACGGTATTTTATACAAGGCCGGAGTATGTTCCCCTCTGCTCCGATGTATATCTCAAGCCGAAGGTCAAGAAATTCTTCGAGATATTCATGAAGGACTTTGCGGTAGCCATCTGGTCCCTCGAGCTTTGGCAGGAAAAACACTTCGCCAGGGGCTTTATTGGCCTACAATAATAGCTGATGCGGAGAATTTAGTCCGCACCTGCCAAGGGTGTCAGTGGATGGGACGACGGAGTCATCGCCCACCAACAGCTCTTCAAGTTATTGCTCTAGTATGGCCCATGGCTAGATGGGGTATGGATCTGATTGGTCCCTTCCCAGCAGCAAAAGGAAATTTAAAGTTCGCAGTGGTAGCAATTGAATATTTTTCTAAGAGGGTAGAAGCAGAGCCCTTAACAGCTATCACTTCGAACAATGTACAGAAATTTTTCAAGAAGAATATCATTTGCCGGTTCGGAGTGCCTAGACAACTCACAGTTGATAATGGAACACAATTTGATGCAGAACCTTTCAAGGAATTTTGCGAAGATCTAGGCATCCAGCTATGCTTTGCTGCAGTGCGACATCCTCGGTCTAACGGAGCTGTAGAGAGAGCCAATGGTAATATTTTGTCAGGGCTAAATCGAAGGATAGTAGGATTGGCAAAAGGACTCTGGACCGAAGAGCTTCCGAAGATTTTGTGGTCCATTCGGACCACTCAAACGAGGTCCACGGGTTTCACTCCATTCAGACTATTATTCGGAGATGAAGCTATGACACCTACAGAGCTCAAAGGAGGATCACTTCGCAGCACCGAACCGGAAATAGAAGAGGAAAGACAAACTTCGCTAGATTTAATAGAAGAGACAAGACTTCGAGCTGTAGCCAATTTGACAGAGTATCAGCAGCAGACGAAGACTTGGTTCGACCTGAAAGTCAAGATTAATGAGCTTAAGCCGGGTCATCTTGTTTTGCGAAGTGTTATAGCACCAGGAAAATTAGGAAATAAGTGGCAAGGTCCTTATATAATTGTCCGATCAGGGTGTCCTGGGTCTTTTAAGTTAGCTACTTTAGAAGGTGAAGAGCTAACTCATACATGGCATGCGGAGCACCTAAAGCGATATTTCGCATAGGGGCTCCTTGTAATCATTTGTAAACACCTTCCGAATAAATAAAGCATATGGTTCAGATAATGCCTACCCCCCATAAACTTCCCACTTCTAGTGGACGCACTGGAATAGCGGAGTTGACCGGGAGGGAAGTGTCATTAATTTGAGTCATATTTTTCGAACTTCAGACCACTGGCCGAAGCTTCCGACGAGGTGGGAAAGTCACAGAAAAAACGGATTCCAGGCCACCGGCTTGAAAGCATCCGTAAAAAGAGTCCAAGGAGACCAAACAATGCGGAGTCCAAGCCACCAGCTTGAAGGCATCCGTAAAAAGAGTCCAAGGAGACCACTGCGAATTCCAAACCACCGGTTTGATAGAATTCGCAAAAAGAGCCGAAGGAGGCCAAAACAAACAGAGTTTGAGCTCATGAGCTTCGAATATCTGTGAAAAAGGTTCAAAGTGACCAATCCTTTGGGACATTAAAGTGTCCGAAAAGTTATCCAAAGTGATTTCTTTCAAAACACAAGGTACTAAGTTACCAATCTTCAGACTCCAAGTAGTCGAAGACATTTTATAAGATTTTAATCAATCTTTAAATTGCTGAGGGGCTCCGAGTCCCCAAAATTGTACTCCTAAGTTTTTCTTTGCGCCTAACCATCTTTGAATATAATTCGAAGTTGCTTACGCCCAAAGAGGGGCTGGCAAATAGGGAGACAATTTTAAATCAATATTTATTATTCGAACAAATTATGATTACATCATGAAAAATCGGTATCTATACCGAGAAGGAATCGAAGACCCCTTCGATCTCTAGAGCTAAGGTTGGAACGACTAGTTCCAGAGCCGGGAGTTCTAACAACTTTACGTTTAACTCTCCTGCCTCCCTTCGAAGCTCTAAAGTCTTTCTGTTCTTGTTGAAGCTCGGCCCAAGTTCGAAGTCGTTCGGGGCTCCTTTCCCAGCTCCCAAGTTCTTCAGGCTTTTTATCCTGAGCTTCATCATCTTCAGACCATGCAATTGTCTTCGGAAGATGAGGTTTCCAAGTTAACTTCTTTTTCTTCCTCTTTAATATAAGATAGTATATCTTTGCTTACTTCGGGCGTAATTGCACTGGAGCTATCTCGAGGAACTAAAAATCGAGGTCGCTTGTGAAGTTTTTAAAGATCGAAGGTAGCCCATAGTAGGCGGAGTTCTTCATTAACGTTTAACACTTCAACATCTTCCATATGAGTTGAAGCCTAAAAATACGATAAGCAAATTTTCATTCATAAATGTACAAAAAACATGATTCTTTACATAGTTAAGATCCTAAGGCATTTCTAGACCTGCGGGTTTGGCGGAGGTTGGCTGCTCGAAGCTTGCGACCGAGCTTGCTTCTGGCGTTGCCCTTCATCAATCCAAGCCTTGATCGCAGTGCGACCTTCGGCTCTCCATGAAGTTTGGAAGGCGTCCCAAGCAGCGGCCACATCTTCGGAAGGAGTAAGAAGCCGATTGTCATCAAAGGTAATGGGAGCCGCCTCGGCGTTCGGAGTTATCGATATGCCCAGATCTTCGTAGTAACGAAGTATGCCGATAGCAGCCACTTGTCCGGAGATTTCTCTGTACCGAATGCCTGCTGTCTTCATCTGCTTTGCTGCTCCTTGGATCCTTTTCAGCCGTCGCAGCAGGGTGATGTTGTCATCTGAAGGAAGTGTCCCAGTAGTGCCAAAGTACTCTAGAACACCTAACAGTTGGTTCATGACCTCCACAGCTACCTTCTCCGACTTCAGCTTGTCTTCAAGTAAGGCGTCCTTCGCCGAAGTCAATTCTTCCACCACTCTGGAGAGCCTAGCTGCCTCCGTAGCTAAAGAATTTTTCTGGTTAAGTAGGTGGCTAGCCTCCTCGGCAGCTTTGGCTTTTTCTTCCCGGAGCTTGACAAGTTCAGCTCCCGCCATAGCATGCTCCGCCCGCATCTTTTCAATTTCCGACCGAAGCACAATTTGTTCTGCTTCGAGCTCTTTATTTGTAGCCTCCAAGCTTTGCCTGGCTCTTCGCTCTGTCGAGACCATGCTGTCTAGTTGGGAAACTCGACCTTCGGAAATGTTTAGATTTCTCTGAAGAGTGGTGATTTCCTCTCGAAGGTGAAGGTTTCCACGTTCGTTCAAAACGTTCGCAGCTCGGGCCAAGACTATTTGCTGCAAAGAGAAAAAACCAAGGTGAGAAATTATTTGTATATAAGATTAATTTTGTTTTGTAGATGCTTCGTACCTGGTACGCTGCACGCTCCATGGCAGCGTTGAGCTCCGAACCCTCAGCCTCGCTCAAAATGGCTACCAAGTCTGTCTCCCCGACATCGCGGCTAGCTCGATCCAAAGGCTCGAGCAAAGTCCGAAGTCCGGTTCTTCGCTCCAAAAAAGGAGCTAGAAGAGGGAGCATAGACAAAGCCCTCTGGTCGTCTTCGTTCGGCGAGGGGCCGGAGTGCTGGGCCGTATCTTTTGGGACTTTGGCAGACTGGCCCCCCTCTGTAGATTGGCTTCCGTCTGTCGATTCAGACGGAGTTAATCCTGAGATCGGAGCAGGGAAGGGGTTCATCTTGCCTTTACCTTTTCCAGGTCCCATTTGAGCGACTTCTGGAATTGGCTCCAGAGTAGCCGAAGTCCCAGGATTTACATCTTCGGGAAGGCTTTCTTCCATTGAAGAAGATCCTGTTAAAGCAAAGGTATTATACATTGTATAATTTCGCAAAAAAAAGAACAGAAGAATTATGTGAAGTTTACCTCCGAAGTTTTGACGGCGGGTTAGCATCGGACTGCTTGGCGGGTCAAAAGCTACCCCGCAGTCTTCATCAGAGTCAGAATTCGCGGCTGAAGCTTCGACTGTTGGATCCTTTTCGAGAGCTGCCGTCATTGCTTCACTTGGAATCGGAGTTGATTCTACAGCAACTTCGACTTCACCTCCATCCATAGGGGCTTCATCTCGTGATAAGTCTTCTTGAGCAGCCGAAGTCCCAACTTGCCCAAGGTTGCCTTGAAGCTTCGGCATGCTCGCAGCATCATCAATGTTTGCATCTGTTGCATCCTTGTCGATCAAGTCAACAAGCACTCTGCCTTCATCCTCCGAGGAATCGGAGATCGAAGCCATTGGGCTTGAAGGCGCCACAGTTTTTGGTTTTCGGGCTACCTTTTTTGTTGGAGTCTTGGAAGAGGTTGAGGCTCCAACTTCGGCCTTCCTTTTCTTTGGCCCTTGTTCCGAAGGCACCCAATCCACAAGAGGAGGGGGAACAACTCCGAGTAGCCCCCATACTCGATTGGATCATTCCCAAGTACCTACTGTTGGGGGAGATAATCCCGATGACTGCAGGAGAACGCGAAGGTCCGTACGACTCCGAAGGAAGACCACAGCCAGAAGACCCGAAGCCTTATGCTGGAGGTACCTAGACCTCCGGGCAAAGAAGCCGGAGGCCTTCGGAGGCTCCAAGACGCGCCGGAGGGGTCTTCGGAGGAGGAGTGATCGGACAGATGCCGAAGGTCACCCTTCGGGCCAAGCATAGGCTCCGGAGGGAGGCCGAGCGATAAGAAGACCAGTCAAGTCCGTAGGGGGACAAGATCGTGATCACCTGCGCTGTGTCAGGTGGCCTTTGCAGCGCCCGACACGGCCGATACGCTGTCAGGGTCGAATCTTCCTGTCTGTACTACGCGGAGTCTGTTTTGTCTGTACTACTGACCAGTGTCAGGCCGAGTAGCAGTTGGCGGTTTAGAGGTGTCTGGCTCTTCAGGGCAGGTCACCCTATAAATACCCCCCGACTATAGTTGTAATGGACACACAATCCAAGAATACAGAGCATACAACATTTCATCACTTCCACTAAGAAAACCTGCTTGTCCGATCCGTCGTTCCAACAGTTGGCGCCGTCCGTGGGGATCCTAGTTCGAGAAGCTAGCGTCCTCTACATCCAGTCACCAAAGCATGTCGAGTTGGAAGGGCGCGAGCATGGTTCCTCTGCGTCGGTCAGCCCGCACCGCCAGAGTCGAGCCCACCCCAGTCGCCGTTCCCGACCAGCCAGTCATTGCGCCCGTCGGGGCGCCTGCCATGGAGCCGACCCAGGCCCCGGAGGGGACGCCCGAGGTTCGGGGCCCGGTTGGCGTGCCTGAGCCAGCTTCTGTCAATCTCGCGGGGCTCTAGGAGGGGCCCCCGGAGGTGCATCCTCTGAGCGGGCCCTTGGTGGTGGCCCTCCGAACTGACTACGTCCGTTCGCAAGACCCTGAGACTGCCTCAGGAGGAAGCGGGAGTCAGGCCGATGCTCTGGCCGCCGAGAACGCTCGGCTGAAGGCGGAGCTGGCTCAGTGGCACCAGGAGGTGTCGCTCCGCCCTCCTGGGCCCTCTTGTGTTACGAGGGTTGCGACCGTAGCCCTGAGCGACGATGAAGATCAAGCGGAGGAAGAAAATGCGTCATACGATGAGGAGTCCCCCCTGCACCCAAACCTTCAGAGGGTGCGCTTCGGCTCGAAGTTTCGCGTCGCCAAGCTTCCCAAGTACTCCAGGGATTCAGACCCCGGAGAGTTCTCCTGCTCGTACGCTCTAGCGATAGAAGCGTCCGGGGGGAGCCAAGACACCATGGCTAAATGCTTCCCTCTGGCGCTCGAGGGGATCGCTCTCCAGTGGTTTTGGTCGCTCCGGCCTGGAACCATCCGTTCGTGGGACCAGTTGAGGAAAAAGTTCGTCAACAACTTTCAGGGAACCTTCGTGGCCCCTATGTCCACCGGGAGTCTCTTCCAAGTGAAGCAGCAACCCGGAGAAACTTTGCGGCAATACTCCCAGCGCTTCGCGCACACCAAGGCCCAGATCAAGGGGCTCTCGGCTTCCTCGGTCATCGACGCTGCCCGGGAAGGCGTCACCCACCCGGGCCTCCTCAACAAGCTCCATCGGAAGCCTATCTCCTCGGTGGCGCAGCTCATGACATACTTCGAAGAGTACGCCTGGTCCGAAGAAGTCCAGATACGCCGGTAGGCGATGATAGTCCCTGTTTGGGCCACTAGCGCCAAGGGGTACAAAGTCTCGCTGGACCTCGACCGGGGAGCCCGCCCAGCTCCTGACTTCCGCCGCAAAGATTCCGGCCGGCAGGACTGCGTCCACCGGGACTCCCGACAGGGCCGGAAGCATCCTCCGGGGGAGGTCCTCAGCATTACTCCCCGAGTCCCTGCTAAGCACTAGCACACGTCCGGGGGGCGCTTCTCTGGGGCCAAGGCTCCGTCTCGGGCACTCTCCGGAGGGGCCACTTTTTATTGCAGCGTCCACAGCGAAAACCGGAGCCACGATACCGACTCCTGCCGGACCATACTCGCCCTCCGAAGCGACTACCTAGAGCATAATGCTGGCTGTGGTTCCACCGACAAGGGGAACCCTGTACCTCACCTGGAAGCGGTCCAGGTGGTAGGGCGCCGCGATGAGCCAGAGGCCCTGGGCCTAGCCCCGAAGTTTGGCAGGGCCCAGGCCCCCAAACTCGAAGATGCGCCGGATCGGGGGAAGCGGGTGGTCCTCCCCATATCCAGAGGAGGAGCCCTGGGAGCCCTGTCCAAGCGCCAGTGGTGGGATTACGTTCGGGAGGTCGGGCATATCGGCACATCTAGCTCCTCCATCCTCCCTGAATGGTCCCACGTTCCCATCTCCTTCACCGCCAAAAATGTCGCCGGAGTCAAGTTCCCGCATGCTGACCCCCTCGTCATCTCGGCGGATATCGCCAGAGTCGAGGTGCATCGCATCCTGGTCGATGGGGGGAGCTCTGCTGACATCATCTTTGTGCAGGCCTTCGATCAGTTGTGTCTCTCCTGGAAGCACTTGCTGCCAGCTTCCCGACCACTCCAGGGCTTCGCGGCCCCCCCTCTCGATGCCCTGGGCCAGATCATACTGGAGGTGACCTTCGGCGACTCCCCTCTCCGGCGCTGCGAGGAAATCCTCTTCGATGTAGTCGACGCTCCGTATGCCTACAACGCCATCTTCGGGAGAGGGATGCTCAACCGCTTCGGAGCCATCGCCCACCACAACTACTTGTGCCTCAAGATGCCGACTCTAGGAGGGGTGTTGTCAGTCCTAGGCGACCAGGCCACGGCCCGCCGGGTCGAGTACGGCCACTCGGCACCGCTAGAGCCGTGTTAGATTCACAGCGTCCGCGAAGGCGCAGGAGTCAACCTCCCCGGTGTCGGAGACTCCGTGCCAAAGGGGCGCCCGGCCAAGCCTCTCTCGGAGGGGGAGGTCATCACGAAGATCTTGATCCAAGACAGGAAGGAACGCCCGATCCAGTTCAGAGGGGGCTCTTTGAGCCGGAGCTGTCGGAGCAGCTCGAGGAAATCATCCGCAACAACCTCGACATCTTCGCATGGTCCGACGCAGATATCTCGGGTGTCGATCGCTCGATCATTGAGCATTCACTGGCGATCGACCCGAAAGCTCGGCCGGTCCGCCAGGGGCTCCGGAAACTCTCCATCGAGCGGGCCGAGCTTGCCAAGGCCGAGACGGAGAAGCTGCTTCGAGCGGGGGTCATCCGGGAAGTGAGTCACACTAAGTGGTTGTCTAACCCAGTGTTTGTCCAGAAGAAAACATCTTGAAAGTGGCGTATGTGTATCGACTTTACCTCTCTGAATAAATCTTGCCCCCGTGACCCCTACCCCATGCCCCGCATTGATCAACTAGTTGATTCCACCGCAGGTGCGGAGCTCCTCAGTTTCCTCGACGCTTATTCAGGATATCACCAGATCTGGTTAAAGCCTGAGGATCAAGTCAAAACAAGCTTCGTCACCCTCGCGGAAGTATTTTGTTACGTCCGGATGCCTTTCGGCCTTCGCAACGCTGGGGCCACCTTTTTGAGACTGATATCCAAGGCTTTGGGCCATCAGATGGGTCGCAATGTCGAAGCGTACATGGACGATATTGTCATCAAAAGTGCCATCAAGGACCGCCACGGTGCGGACATAGCTAAGACTTTTGATACCCTTCGGCAGTGTGGGATCCACCTCAATCCAGAGAAATGTGTCTTCAGAGCGCACCCTGGGAAGCTGCTCGGCTATCTGGTTTCCAGCCGAGGCATTGAAGCCAGTCCGACACAAGTCAACGCATTACAAAGCATGTCCCCCCCTCAGAACTTGAAGCAAGTATAGAAGCTAGCCGGGCGCTTAGCCTCCCTTGGCCGATTCCTGGCAAGATCAGCTGAAAAAAGCTTGCCCATCTTCAAGGCGCTTCGGGGTTCTAAACATTTCGAGTGGACCTCTGAGTGTCAGAGCTGCTTCGATCAAATAAAGGAGTACCTCTCCGACCTCGTAGCCCTCACCTCGCCCCGAGCTGGCAGTCCTCTTCTGGTCTACCTCGCCGCCTCCAGCAGCGCGGCGAGTGCGGCCTTGGTCCAAGAAGAAGAACTCGACGGGAAATTGGTGCAGCGCCCCGTCTACTTCGTATCGGAAGCCCTCTCTGGAGCTAGGGTACGGTACTTCGAGCTCAAGAAGGTGGCATACGCTCTTGTCATGACGTCCCGAAAGCTTTGGCACTACTTCCTGGCTCACGATGTCATTATTCCAACTGCCTACCCGCTCGGCGACATGTTCCGAAACAAGGATGCCACCGGCCGCATAGGGAAGTGGGCGGTAGAATTGGCCCCATTCGGGATCTCCTTCATTGCCCGAACGGCCATCAAGTCTCAAATCCTCGCCGACTTCGTTGCCGAGTGGACATCCGCATCTGAACACGTCGGCACCGAAGCAGGCGAGGGCGTTTGGACCGTCTATTCGGACGGTGCCTACCAGGCTTCGGGGGCTGGGGCCAGAGCAGTTATTGTCTCCCCCTCCGGCCAGTGGACCTCTTACTCCGCTCGGCTGAACTTCAAGGCTACCAACAATATCGCTGAGTACGAAGGAGTCCTCCTGGGCCTCCGCAAGGCGCGTGCGCTCGGAGCCGCCCACGTCATAGTCAAGACTGATTCTCAAGTCGTTGCCGGGCATATCGACATGAGTTTCCAGGCTCGGCACCCGGACCTCGCCTCCTACCTCGAAGCCATCCGGAGACTTGAAGCATCCTTTAAGGGGATATCCGTTTGCAGCATCCCGCGAAGCGAAAACTGTCAAGCTGATGCCCTCACCAAAGCTGGAGCCAGAGGCCAGGCCATGCCGCCAGGCGCCTTCTTCGAAGAAATTACCCAACCTTCGGCGCCCCTTTGCGACGAGGCGTCAACCTCCGCACTAGCCGAACCCCCGGCGTCGCCTCGGCCAGCTCCAGTTCTCTGCACAGTCAGGGATGATTGGCGGGAGCCCATCCTACGAATGCTCACCGGCGACGCGGACGATCGTCCTAGTCCAGATCAGGCGCGGCTCCAGCTCCGCGCCAGGTCTTTCCAGGTCATTGATGGCATCTTATACAAGTCAGGGGTATGTTGCCCGCTGCTTCGATGCATCTCTCACTCGGACGGTGTGGCAATGCTCCGAGAAATCCATGAGGGGTTGTGTGGAAGCCATTTAGCACCTCGGGCACTTGCTGGCAAAGCTCTCCGACAGGGAGTGTACTGGCCCACGATCGTCGCCGACGCTGAAGACCTTGTCCGTACTTGCCAAGGGTGCCAGTGGATGGGGCAGCGGAGTCACAGGCCCCCGGTCGGCCTGCAGCCCATTCCACATGTATGGCCTTTGGCTCGCTGGGGAATGGACCTCATTGGGCCATTCCCAAGAGAAAGAGGCAATCTGTGCTTCGCTGTCATCGCCGTTGAATATTTCTCCAAATGGGTCGAAGTCGAGCTGCTGACTTCCATCACATCCCGAAGCGTCCAGAAATTCTTCTGGCAGAATATCGTTTGCCGCTTTGGAGTGCCTAGGCAGCTCACATTGGATAATGGCACGCAGTTCGATGTTGGGGCTTCCAGAACATTCTGTGAAGAATTGGGAGTCCAGCTCTGCTTCGCAGCAGTTCGGCATCCTCAGTCAAATGGGGCTGTTGAGCGGGCTAATGGGCACATACTTTCGGGCCTCAATAAACGCATCGTGGGCCTAGCCAAGGGATTATGGCCTGAAGAGCTACCGAAAATCCTGTGGTCCATCCGGACCACCCCTTCCTGAGCTACCGGGTTCACCCCGTTCCGGCTCCTATTTGGCAACGAAGCAATGACCCCAACGGAGCTTCGAGCTAGTTCGCTGCGCGCCATAGCACCCGAGACCGATCAAGAGCACGCCGTCTCCCTCGACCTTTCAGAGGAGACACGGCTCCAAGCCGTTGCCAATCTTTCCCAGTACCAGAAGCAAACGAAGGCATGGTATGATCCCAAAGTCAGGCGCAACGAGTTCCAGCCAGGGCACCTCGTCCTGCGCGCGGTGGCCGCCCCGACAAAGCTAGGCAACAAGTGGGAAGGTCCGACTCGCTACCTTGGAAGGTGAGGACTTGAAGCACACTTGGCATGCGGAGCACCTGAAGCGTTATTTCGCATAATTTCATGAGTGTATTCCGCCGCTGGCCGGTGCCGTCTACTCTTGTATTCAATCTTTAATTCAATAAAACTATTAGGTGAATGTTTTAGACCAAGGTGGACGCACCGCGGTACCCAAGCATAGTTTCACCAAACAAATCAGCTTCCGAGCTCCGGCTCGACGCGCCCTAAATCGGGTTCCGAGCTCCGGCTCGACGCACCCTCGAATCGGCTTCCGAGCTCTGGCTCGACGCGCCCTAAATCGGCTTCCGAGCTCCGGCTCGACGCACCCTCGAATCGGCTTCCGAGCTCCGGCTCGACGCGCCCTAAATCGGGTTCCGAGCTCCGGCTCGACGCACCCTCGAATCGGCTTCCGAGCTCCAGCTCGACGCGCCCTAAATCGGGTTCCGACCTCCGGCTCGACGCACCCTCGAAACGGCTTCCGAGCTCCGGCTCGACGCGCCCTAAATAGGGTTCCGAGCTCCGGCTCGATGCACCATCAAATTGGCTTCCGAGCTCCGGCTCGACGCGCCCTAAATCGGGTTCCAAGCTCCGGCTCGACGCACCCTCGATCCGAGTTCCGAGCTCTGACTCGAAGCACCCTCGCCCCCCATTCAGTACAACATGCTTATCCCGCCTTTCTCATAGCTGATTCGCGCCCAGTCGGCAAGCCATCTACACGCGATGGAGGGGGCGAAGGAGCAAGGAGGAAGGCTTCGATCATTTACATCGTCAATACAACATGCAGCATACAGTGTTTGTTGCGAATCAAAAGCAAGAGAGAGATTAAGAGAAGTCTTCATCCAAGCCAAGCAGGAACCGGAGGCCCTTTCGGTCTGACGAACCGCCCGGGCCGGTGCCCGCCCTAGTCCGGGGCTCCAGCGCTGCTCGCATAGACTTCTCCTTCCTCTTCTGCCTCTTCTCCTCTTTCTTTTGGGCGCGGAAGATCCTCTGGTCTTCTTGCAGTTGAGCCCAACTGCGCAGATTTTCTCCCTCGAAAGGTGCTCCACCCGGACCAGCTTCCGTGTCGGACCAGTCCACCGGTTCAGGAGACGAAGATGGGGCTTGGGGCTCTCTTTCTTCTTCCTTAACAAGGCTCGGAACCCCTTGGAGAACGTCAGGGTCCGCATGACCGTCGCTACCCCGGGGAAGGACGAAGCGCGCGAGCCGATTAGCTCTCAGGGCTTCGAGAATAGCCCATCGGTGCCGAAGAGCATCATCAAGCTCGAGTACCTCAATGTCGCAATCACAGGCGTAGACACCCTGAGTAATCCCCAAAATACTCTTTATTAATGCATAGATAAGTCTCTAAACTATTACAGGATATGCAGCACGAAAATCCTAAGGGAATTACACCTTCGGGTCTGGTTGGCGTGCCGAGGCTGGAGGCCTCGAAGGGGCCAAAGGGTTGCCAGCACGAAGCGCCTCCTCCAACCAGGCTCTGATTGCTTCGGGGCCCTCGGCTTGCCAAGTCTCCTTGAGCGCTCTCCAAGATTGGATTACCGTCGGACTCAGCGATCGGAGGTGGTTCCCCCTAAAGGCGACGGGATGCGAGCTCGAAGATGAAGGAAGAGGGAGGCCGGATGACTCGAGGTGCTGGAGGATCCCGAAGGCGGCTACCCGGGCTGACACCTCACCGTACTTCGACACGGTGAGATTTATTTGCCGGACGACGGCCTGGATAAACTTTATCCGGCGGACAAGGGGCCCTCGGGCGACGTCGAAACCAGTGCACCCGGTGTCGTAGCACGCCAGCGTCTTCCGGAGTGACACTACGGTGTCAGCCGCCGTCTTCTCCCCCTGGGCGAGTGCCTCGGTCATCTCCTCGTTTCGAGCAAGGAGGTCTGCCTCGGTCCGCTCCAGCTGGAGCACTCGGGCTTCGAGGGCTTCGGCGTTGGCTGCTGCTTCTCGGAGCTCGTCCATCTCCGAGACTTGAGCCTGAAGCGCGAAGACCTCTCCTTCGAGTCGCTCCGCATCCTCGGCTCGGGACCGGATCCTCTCCACAACGGCGGCTCGGGCCCAAAGGGTGTCAACCTCCGCCTCGAGCTCGTCTGCTCGGGCAGCCTGAGCCCGGAGCCCTTCCAGCTCTACGACTCAAGCCTTGAGGGAGTCAACTTCCGCCACCCGGGCTTCGAGCGCCTCGGCCCTAGCAGCCCGAAGGCAAAGGCTTTCGATCTCCGCAGCCTGCTCGCGGGCCAGCCTCTCAACGGCATCCACTCGGGCGGAGAGCCCCGAAGCGTCAGTCTCACGACGGTGGCGCTCGGAGAGCAGGGAGAGTAGCGATCCCTGCGCCAGCGCGACTACCTACACACGAAGCGGTGAATCAGAAAAAATGAGAGCTAGGGGCTCGTCGAGAGGTACTCCCAGAAAATACCTGGCTTGCGGCGTTCTCAATGGACCAGCCGAGCTCGAGACCTTCCATCAGCCCGAGCTCGTCTATCACCAGAGCCTCGCGCAAACGTAAGTAATAGTCGTGGACCGGGGCCACCTTTGACGCGAAATCCTCGCCCTCTGCCAGGTAGGGGAACAGGAGGGGCACGCTAGAGCGCGTACCCCGCGGGCTGGAGGGTGGTCGAGGCCGGGTCCCGGTACCTTGGTCAGCCTTTGGGGAAGCCTCCTCGGCGGCTCCTGACTCCGCCCCATCTCGTGGTCCCGAGGCCCCGCTCGTATTAGCAGGGACTCCGGACCTCGCGTCTGCGTCGTCCTCAGAGGGGTTCATGACTGGATCGACGGCCCGGATGGACGTACCTACTTGAAGTAAACAAGAGCTAAGAACGAGGAGGCCCAGCACCTTGAGATGAGGTCGGACAAGTTCGCGTACCTTCATCCGTGGCCTCGACGAAGTCCCCCGAAGGGTGGACATGCCCCGAAGTACTCGGCTGATAGAACAAGTTGTCTATCGAATTCACCGAGGAACCCACCGCCGCCGCGGCGAGTTTAGCTTCCACATCGGCACTCCCCTCGATAGCGCCGAGAGGGTCAGCCAGCCCCCTCGGTCCAGACTGTCGGTCTCCCTGCTCCCTCGGGAGCTGGCAGAGACCCCTTCCGAAGCCGGATCGCGCAGAGGAGCGGCCTTGGGGGCGGCACCACTTCGATGACCGGCGCCTCCAGCCTAGTCCTTGGGGCAGGCGTCGAAGGGTCCGGGGGAGAGCGTCCCCGACTCTTTCGGTGCTCGGTCGGTCCGGCTGGACCGGGTTCGGAACCGTCAGAGGGTCCTCTGACTCCGACCCGGCCCCCTCGCTGGAACACCCCCATTTGGAGTGGGAGGCGGAGGAGTGACTCGGAGAAAGCCTCCTCGGGCCTTTCACCACCTTCTTCTTCTTTGAGGGGCGCCGAGGAGAGAGACCGCCGTCGGGGTCGGCCACCTTCCTCTTCGAAATGGCTCGGAGGACCTCCCCCTCCGGAAGAGGTGGGGGCGAGAGCTCGAGTGCGCCCCACACCCGGTTGAATCGCTCCCAGGACCCCACCAGCTCTAGCCGCCGAGTGTATTCGGCCGGAGTGGGGGCTCCAAGGATCCTCTCCGCCATGCGGGCCACCTCCTCAGGCGTCCTGGCGACGAGCGACCTTGTATTCGAGGGTCAGGGTCAGGCACCCTCCGTGCACGGTATAAGGAAGCGAAGCCAAAGAGTACGGATGCTTACCAAGCTGACGGGAGAGCTCCGTCGAGGTCGACTCGTCCTGGCTGCTCCGAAGTGACGCCGGCCACTCCTCCTTCAGCGTGGGATTTCGAGCGCCACGAACTCCTCCGTCAGGTCCCGCATGCTCATCCGGCGGGCGACGATTTGAAGGAGCTGGATCCTCGCAGAGACCGAGCCGGCACTGGCCTCGATGCGCGCCTCCCTCCGAAACCAGATATGGCGCGGAGGCCTGGCGAGCCCGGAGTTGAGCCCCATGTGGACGTAGAACCAGCGGTTCACCCACTTGGAGTACCACCTCTCGTTGATGGCCTTCGCCGAGAAGGAATCTGCATACCTCCTCCGGAGCTGGAAGTTGATGCTCCCGAAGGCCAATATGTGGCCCCCTATCTTCTTCGGTTGGCAGAGGGCTTCGTGCATCTACGCGGAGTCTGTTTTGTTTGTACTACTGACCAGTGTCAGGCCGAGTAGCGGTTGGCGGTTTAGAGGTGCCTGGCTCTTCAGGGAAGGTCACCCTATAAATACCCCCTGACTACAGTTGTAATGGACACACGATCCAAGAATACAGAGCATACAGCATTTCATCACTTCCACTAAGAAAACCTGCTGGTCCGATCCGTCATTCCAACACCTACCAACTTAATTCTCCATTCTTTCTCAGCCGGAGTCGGGACTCCCAGAATTTTCTCCGAAGCCCGCACGATTTTCTCCGAAGTCATAGGAGCTAGAGAGGCTGAAAGATAAGTTGATGTTGGTTATTTTTTCAAATAAATATATATGAACATATTGTTTTCGAAGTTACCTGCAGGGCTCGAGTTCGAAGAAATTTTTCGAAGGCCACCTTCCGTATCTTCTTCGAAGGTGATTGGCCAGTTAGCCATCAGAGGAGGGATTTGAAGTCCGATGAACTCCTCTGCCAAATCCCTCATACTCAGGCGATGGCTAATCTTCTGAAGTAGGCTAAGGCGAGCTTCGAGCTGGCCTGGATTCGGATGGACGAGAGCTTCTCTTCGGAAGTATATGTCTTGAAGAGGTCCAGCCAAGCGACTTCCTGCTCCAACTTCGGCGTAAAACCATCAGAGGATCCAATCCGTATACCATCTGGCATTGATGGCCTTAGCTGGAAATCGGAGAGCGTATTCGTCTCGGAGCCGGAAGTTAATACTCCCAAAGGCCACCACCGCTTTTTCACCTCCGGGGCCTACGAAGGTCTTGGGTTAGCAAGAAGCCCGGTGTAGGGCTGCGAAGATTTATGCTCTTCCTTCGCAGCCTTCGGCTCACAACGCCCACTCGAAGATGGAAAGGCGTGCTATCGCATTCGGAGAGAGCTAGGGGAGAGTGACGTGGAATAAATCCAGTACCTCGGCTAGGAAGTCAAGAGCTGGGAGCCCTAATCCATCTTCGAAGAAGGCTTCGAAGACAACCACATCTCCGGGCCTTGGTGAAAGAATATCTTCCTTTCCAGGTTTGTGAATCACAATCTCCGAACTAATTTTCCCCTCTACCGCTGCTGCGAGGGATTCCCTCTTGCAGGTTGAAGGTCCTAGTTGGAAAGATTGATCCGCATACTTCGATGATGCCGGAAGAAGATCTTGAGGATCATCACATTGGGGATTTCTTCCCGGTGCCACCATTGCCGCCACTGTTGCAGTCGGGGCCACCGTCGCCGATGTCGCCGCCGCCGCTGCAGCTACAGCCTACTGCTGAGCCAAGGCTGAAGCCCCCCCAGGAACCTTGAAACTGGTCTTCGCCATGGATTCGCTCTGGTTGCTTGAAGAGGAAATGGAGGCTAGGGTTTGTTTACGGTTTTGTTTGCACGAAAGCGGTGAGAAGGTACTCAGGGAGGGTTTGGGCCCCCTATTTATAGCCCAGGCCCCAATATTTTACCGTTTAGTGTGCTGTCGTTTCATATTCTTAACCGTTATCTTTTTGCGAACTTAACGCATTCTCTTGAATTCTGTTGAAGAAAAAGACAACGGCTATTTTTTCTAAGCCTAAAAAAGCTTTCGGACTTTTTAGGTTAATTCTAAAAAATAGTTCGAACATAACTTTCTTATAAGTTGATTCGAAGTTTCAAATCTTCGCATATTTCGAAGGTTGATTAAAATTGTTAGTCTCTGCGCATGATTATTTCTCTTGCGTATACTGCTCTCCTAACATCACAGGTTTACCGGAGAAGCGTATTCGAGGGGCTACTGTTGGGGGAAAATATTTCATCCTCAGAGCCATTATGATAACAGGACAAAGGCAGAAGATTGAATCAAAGGTTTCCCGCATATAACTCCGGAAGGTTTGTGGATCAAGTTCGAAGTTTGGAGGCGAACCTTAGTTCGGAGTATATCTTCGAACTAGGACTCTTCCGAGAGTTTCCTTGCCATCTAGGATGGAAGACTTATCTTCTTTCTCATTAGATTAGTCTTTTACCATTCTAGCCCTATTTAGGGTACCGAATAGTTTCCACTATGTCGGTTGTAATAGAGGGGTAAAAGGGTCTTTTCCTTAATATTTGGGCCTATAAGTACCCCCCGTTTTACCCTGTAATGATCATCGAATATCAAATTATTCAATACACATCTTCGAACTGTTTAGAGTTATTATCCTTTCGGAGGCTCAAAAAGTTACTTCGCAAACACTTCGTTTGTTAGTTTCTAATTTCTAGAAACCTGTTAGCGTAATCTTTTACGCCAACAATTGTCTTATTTGACGGCGGCATAGTGATGGCATTTTCACCTTGCTTGATAGGTGTAGTTGCAACAGGCGCAACAACAATAGGTGGCTGAGAAACTAGAGGTTCTGTAGTACAAGGTTGAGCACTAGCTTGGCTGAGTAGTTGGAGGTTCTCGACATCGACCAAAATATCGACTTGTTTCCACTGTACCCTTGTGAGATGAGCAGCGCAAAGGGTGATGATTTTGTCATCCAGAGGAATAGGCAATGGGATGTCTTCCACGTTGGGGTGCACAAAATCAATAAACACCACTACAAATCCCTCATTTATCGACAAGTTGTGTATCTCATGTTGATATGGAAAGACCACACCCCTTGCCATCTCAATCTGAACCCCGTGGGCTTTATGATAAGTTTGCACGTGGTTGGTTCAGTTAGCCGGTCGATGGTGTCATCCAAACCACTGCACGTCAATCACTTCTCAACCTCTCTTGATGCACATCTACTCTTTCTGGCACGAGGAGGGCTATCAACTTTAGCTTGGTCTACAAGGATAATACCCTATCGAGCTAACCTACTCGTGATATCTACGTATAGATCCCTCTTGATCTTCGCAGAGAGCGCCTCCACATCGATTCCCCCAGACCTTCTTCGCTTCTTGTACATGTAAGTATTGTCCGAAAAACCATGCTTCCAGCCTTGCGAGATAGAGATGCCCCGCACACAACCAGGGTGCTCTAGGTTGCCAAGAGCAGTTGTTAGCTCATCATGCTCCTGTATGGTAGTGAATGATCCTTCTGATTACTGCGCCGTCGGATATTTGACCTTATCAACCACTGTCATTGCCTCGCTCGAAGTCCACGCCACTTTACCACTCTCTGTCAGTCTCCCACGGGGCCTTAGAAATGATTGCTCTCTACTGGGAAACTGTTGCCATGGATTTTCATTGCTCTCACTGGCCATCTTGGCATTTTCGACCGACCACCTATCTTTCATGCCCACGTAACCAGTTGAACTAAGATTGTGGGGTAGCTTATTCCTAGATCGTAGCTCTTTCTTAGTAGACTGGGCCGGGCCGTGCTGCCACGGGCTTGTCTTAGGCTGGCGTGTCAGCCCTGTGCCGGTTATATGTGCGGCCCCACATGACACGTTGTCTCTACATGTATCCAATCACAACATGGTGTAAGGTTATTATACTATATAAACTTCTTATGTTATTAAAATCTTCACATCCTTTCAAACTTGATCGTATCCTACAAGCCTAGGCTCAATTGTCACGCTCGTTATAGCTCGTTGTAGTCTGTTAGGATAAACCTGTACGTTTTCCATAACATGTTCCATCTCTGTCACAAATGCCTATTATTGCTCGTCACTAATTACTTTTCCTGAGATAGTGAGCATCAACATATTGGTACCACATCAGCAAAAAAGAAAAAGAGCGCCATGGTTTTATGTCAAGTTGTATCTTCCACCTGTTTATTTTATATAGTTCATGATCCCGTTTCAGATGTTTTAGAATTGAGTATTGAAAAGTACACTTGTTGGCTAGAGACCAGCTGGACACGGAAACATGGACGAGTGTTCCTAATAATAAAGCACTAACCATGTGAGGAATTACATGAATTTCCTTACATCATCATAGTTCTAATAGAAACTTGATCACAACTTGAAGCTACTAGCTCATTTGAAGTTCTGAATTACGATCAAACAACTGCACCGCGACACCGCGTGAACATACATACAACATACTTAGCTCGCTTCGATAAGCTAAAAGCCTGCACGGCTAGCTCCGAATAGGTAGATGTACTGAAACACCGATCCATTCACGGCGAACAAGATCCACATCCATATGATCAGTACATTGATGCATGCATGTTGATGATCAACTGTTTCTCATGCAGCACTACTACAAAGCGACACTGTAGCGGCGGGCAAAATCGACCTATAGTGGCGGGCATCCAGTCCGCCACTGCTCTAACGCCACTGCTATCGCTGGTTAGCAGTGGCGGTCAGAGCGCCCGCCACCGCTGTGTTAACAGCAGTGGCGGGCGTGCTGACATCATCTGCCCGCCACTGCCGTTATCAATAGCAGTGGCGGGCAGATGATGTCAGCACGCCCGCCACCACTGTGTCAACAGCAGTAACGGGCAAGCTACCTCATCTGCCCGCCACTGCTGTGTATAAGCCATAACACAGAATGCTGTGATCCCACAAACCAAAACACAGAAATTATATGCTTCACACAGCCATCCACATACACAGCAGCAAAACATCCACATATCCACATACACAGCAGCAAAACATCCACACATCCACAACAACAACACATCAACACAACAACCATCAATCTCATCAATTTTCAAAAATTCACAATGTTTACATTCTTCCGGTTTTTGTTTCGCAATAACCAACCATCAACACAATTCATTGTTTCACAAATACATGCTCATGCGGTTTATGTTTTCTTGGAAGGCTAACTCATATCTTAATTGGTTCGCCTTTTCATTCTTCCGGCCCAATCATACAAACTTGGATGCTTGGCCACTTCACTCTCAGGATCGAAAAATCGTCCAAGCTCATGAAGAATCTCATGCATCGTGAAGCGGCACATCCTTGATACGATTTCGTACATTTGTGATTCAGAGAGTTGGCTCTTCTCGGCAACGGTTGATGGACCTGACGCCTGCATACGTAAAATATAAGTACATACGCTGCAAGTTATATTAGATTAACACACAAGAAATCAACTTACTTCTTTAGTATCCTCAGATACTGTCCGCCCAAACTTTCCTAAGTTATTGCTCAAGAAATCACAAGTATAGTAGCCACAATGCACGGAACCAAGAGATTGTTTGTGACACTTCAAAATAGACAAAGTTAGAACGATATATAGTTTGGCTTTATCAATTGAATTAACAAATTTAAAAATATAATATTACCGGAAAGTTGGTTCTGATAAGCATTTCTTTCGGCCTCTGTGGATCATGTGGGCCACCTAACTTTTCCACGTAGTATCTATGTGCACTCTGAATAACATTTAATATATCTTGATATTCTTTTTTGGGTTTGTCGAGCGAGTCGAGCACATAAACCCTTGAGCTTTTTGGGTATATCAGAAGTGCAATCCAATGATCACTATCGAAAGAAGTAATATATGATTATGTTAGTTTCATAATCGATAAAACGTGTTTAAGTGGATATAGTGGGTATACTTACTTAAAGTTATATGCCCCACATATAATTTCTCTGTCCTTCCATTGATACATGCACCGCGCAATATACAACGCGGCACAACTCCTTTTGTTCTTCTTAAGTTTGTCTTCGTCTTTATTGAACATCTTTCTTTGAAATTTTTTCTTACCCGCAGTCCAGTACTTGCTATCATTCTGGTTTAGTGTCGGGTTCAGCGCACTTTGGCTTATTAATGACGGGTTTAGGTACCCATACAATTTAGACTCGTCACCGCGTGAATTACAACTGCATATGTTATAAAACAATAGTCAATATAAGACATTATTTATTTTTTCTTTGTATTGACAAAGTATAAAGTACTTACATGCACCAGAGCATCATGCTTGTGATGTCGGTTCGCTTCAGACGAAACATCCGATGGAAGTCGTCGAAAAATAGTGCAAGCTTAAACTCTGGGCAGTTGAATATTTCTTGTGGAACCGTCAGTTCTATTTGTGTTACACCTAACGAAGACGCTTCGAGGTACCAGTCATGAAATGTTTTCATCGTCCAAGGCATACAATTAAGTACTCCTTGGGGTAATAATGGTTTGCCTGGTTCGTATTCGATATAATCCTCGTCTCCGTAGGTCCTCTTATCAACAGAAAGTGAGCCCGCATGCTTTTGTACTGGAGCCTTTATGGGAGCCGCTTCGGGCATAGAACGTGTTTGCCCCAAAGTATTAAAAAATTTATGCATTTCAGATTTCAGCGCAGAACACTGCCCAGCTTGAACAGTTATCTTGTGGATTGCTGGCTTTGGGCATGCATCTTGTTTTTCAGGCTCGGCAGCAACTAGCACTGGCACTTGAGGATCAGCCGGAACTGGCACTTGAGGCTCAGTCGGAACTAGCACTGGCATTTGATCTGGCTCTGGCACATTTGTGTTGGGCTCATCAGTGGGCTCAAGCACTGGCACTAGCTTTGTCACTTGAGGATCAGAAGTCACTTTCGATTCTATCACTTCTGCCACTTTATTGGGCACTGGCTCTTCCTCTGCCTTTTCCTCTATTTCACGCTCATCAACAGGTGATAATGATCCTATATTTTGCACATCCTGAGATGAAAGATATGCGGGGGATTGTGATGAGACAATAGGTGATTTACTCTGAGAACTTGTCTGCAGTAATTTGATATCTCGGCTCGCCCATAGGACAAAGTTATTTAGAGCATCTCCGATTGTCTCAATCCCCTCATCAGGCATTGGAAGATCCAAGGGGTCATTAATAAATCTGTCGTTGGTGATCTCATTGACCTGAACCTTGGTATAGTCAGCAGGAATAGGCCGATTGTGAAATAAATCCCCAGGCATAGCAATGCCTCGTGCAGCCTCTTGGGAATGCCCTTTGCGCCCTATCGGTACATGCAGGCTGCAGGGTGTGTCCTCTTTAATATAATTTACAGGAAATTTGTCTTGTACTGAGCCAACACTGCTTGGTACATCGAGTCGTACCTCTGGCACAATTATTTGTCCAGCTGCAGCCTGCATTATGTTTGGATTCTCGTTAATAAATTCAAAAAAGTGTCGCTCCCACTCTGCACGGCGCTCTGCGGCGTCGTCTGTGCGTGCTTGACGCTTCTTGTATGTGGCACCCTCCTGTTTCTTGAAAGTATTTTTCCAGGGTGCTATAGAAGAGACACCTCGGGTGCGCCCTCGATGTTCCTCGTTTCCGAGAGCAGATGTAAGCTGGTCATTACATCCCTCGGGCTTGAACTTTCCAGTCTTCTCCAACTCAGCGATTTCCTGTGCTTTCTGGAATACTTCACTAGTCCGTGAGTCGGAGAGCATATATTGGCCCTCGGGTGTTTTTTTAGCTCGACCTAGGAGCCATCTCTTAGTGCGCTGATCAGCACCTGAAAACTGTTCAGGTAACCCAGCCGCACGGTCCTCCTCCTCCTTTTTACTCCACTCATCCTCCTTAGCCTTATATCCACCTGGCCCAAGTTTATGGGGGAACTTATTCTTCTTATTAAGTTCTTTGAACATTATGCTCTCTTGTTTGGCTTCTTCGGAGCAATGCTGCATTTTAAATTCATTCCATTCATTTGGCGTTATAAAGCCGTAGTCGTTGAGTGGCGACTCATCTTTCTGAAGGTATTGTGTGTTCAGTTTAGTCCTAAATGTACGGAGAGCCTTCCCGATAGTCTTCAATGTGGCAGCTTTAGCGTCTTCTAAGCGGTCTTCCGGGAATTTATAATGCGCTTTTATATGCTGCCACAATTCGTTCTTTGTAGCTTCAGGGACAGTCTTCCAATTTTTCCAAACTATCTTACATCGCTCCCTGGCGAGACATCCACAGTCGTTACGCCACTTCGCAGTGATTTCTTTTGGCTTCTTTGGAGCCCCATCAACATGCACTTCTTCAACCTCATAGATAGCTGTATGTAGCTTGTTCTTCTCCCGTTTCCCTCTCCTCTTCGCATTTGCAGACGATGTTGTGGCAGCGGGCTCAACATCTGTTCGCTCAGCTGACTCAATAGCTGGGACAATAGTTGTTCTTTTCTCGACTTGGAATAATCGACGCTTGCTTCCTCGCTTTGGACGATCCTACGATGATAGACAATGTGAGCTTCAGGAATGTAATCCTCGGTTAGAAGCTGCTCTGACTTGTTACTAACGTAATAATTACCTCCGCTTGAGCTTCAGGAATGTAATCCTCATCGGCGTCTTCTCTCGTTCTCTTCTTCCTAGGCTCCATTGGATGTTCATTCTCCGGAGAGGGGTACGAAGATTCGCTATCGGAGGATCCTTCAGATGAACCCTCTTTATTTGTTTTTGCGGGAGACTCGTAGATGAGCTCCTCGATGGAACGTCCTTCTTCCGCCATAGATAAACTATTCATATGAAGATGCTAATGTATCAGAATTTTGGTTATGCAAAAAAGGTCTGATGTCATATTAATCCTAAAGTTAGGATGTTGTGTTGTTTTCTCTCTCTAGTGTTGTTGAGGCCTCAGCATATTTTGTGTTGTTTTTCAAAATGTTCATGTCTGCCATGGAACCATGTTCACGCCCATTCCCTGTCAGCAACACGAGAAAGAAGTTGTTGATAGGAATGGACGTGTCACATGGTTTGATGACATACATGAGATAACTCAATAACAATTTGCATCATAGGCCCCTAAAAGGAATTGCAGAATCTAATGTTGGCCTTCAGCCAGATGCATGAACTTGAGGATTAGTATATAGTAGCCTTAGAAATAATAGCGGTAGTAAACTAGTCACAGTGTTGTTTAGGCCTCAGCATATTTTGTGTAGCTTTTCAAAATGTTCATGGCTGCCATGGAACCATGAGCACATCCATTCCCTGTCAGCAACACGAGAAAGAAGTTGTTGATAGGAATGGATGTGTCCCATGGTTTGATGACATACATGAGATAACTAAATAACAATTTGCATCATAGGCCCCTAAAAGGAATTGCAGAATCTAATGTTGGCCTTCAGCCAGATGCATGAACTTGAGGATTAGTATATAGTAGCCTTAGAAATAATAGCAGTAGTAAACTGAACACAATGTTGTTGAGGCCTCAGCATATTTTGTGTAGCTTTTCAAAATGTTCATGTCTGCCATGGAACCATGAACACATCCATTCCCTGTCAGCAACACGAGAAAGAAGTTGTTGATAGGAATGGATGTGTCTCATGGCTTGATGACATACATGAGATAACTCAATAACAATTTGCATCATAGGCCCCTAAAAGGAATTGCAGAATCTAATGTTGGCCTTCAGCCAGATGCATGAACTTGAGGATTAGTATATAGTAGCCTTAGAAATAATAGCGGTAGTAAACTGGTCACAGTGTTGTTTAGGCCTCAGCATATTTTGTTGCCATGGAACATTAGAGGGAAAAACAACACAAAATATGCTGAGGTATCAACAAAACTAAAGAGAGAGAACAACACAATCTCCTAGCTTGAGAATTAATATAGTGGCTTCGGAAGTAATAGCTGACTACTGTAGCCAAGAAGATTTTTCATACATTTCCCACCTTTGACACTGTGATCAGTTTACTACTGTAGCCTCAGAAATAATAGCAGTAGTAAACTGATCACAGTGTCAAAGGTGGAAAATGTATGAACACTCTTCTTGGCTACAGTAGTGAGCTATTACTTCTGAAGCTACTATATTAATCCTCAAGTTAGGAGATTGTGTTGTTCTCTCTCTCTTGTGTTGTTGAGGCCTCAGCATATTTTGTGTTGTCTTTCAAATATGTTCATGGCTGCCATGGAACCGTGAGCACATCCATTCCCTGTCAGCAACACGAGAAAAAAGAAGTTGTTGAACGGAATGGATGTGTCCCACGGCTTGATGACATACATGAGATAACTCAATTACAATTTGCATCATAGGCCCCTAAAAAGAATTGCAGAATCTAATGTTGGCCTTCAGCCAGATGCATGAACTTGAGGATTAGTATATAGTAGCCTTAGAAATAATAGCGGTAGTAAACTGGTCACAGTGTTGTTTAGGCCTCAGCATATTTTGTGTAGTTTTTCAAAATGTTCATGGCTGCCATGGAACCGTGAGCACATCCATTCCCTGTCAGCAACACGAGAAAGAAGTTGTTGACCGGAATGGATGTGTCTCACGGCTTGATGACATACATGAGATAACTCAATTACTATTTGCATCATAGGCCCCAAAAAAGAATTGCAGAATCTAATGTTGGCCTTCAGCCAGATGCATGAACTTGAGGATTAGTATATAGTAGCCTTAGAAATAATAGCGGTAGTAAACTGGTCACGGTGTTGTTTAGGCCTCAGCATATTTTGTGTAGCTTTTCAAAATGTTCATGGCTGCCATGGAACCGTGAGCACATCCATTCCCTGTCAGCAACACGAGAAAGAAGTTGTTGATAGGAATGGATGTGTCCCACGGCTTGATGACATACATGAGATAACTCAATAACAATTTGCATCATAGGCCCCTAAAAAGAATTGCAGAATCTAATGTTGGCCTTCAGCCAGATGCATGAACTTGAGGATTAGTATATAGTAGCCTTAGAAATAATAGCGGTAGTAAACTGGTCACAGTGTTGTTTAGGCCTCAGCATATTTTGTGTAGCTTTTCAAAATGTTCATGGCTGCCATGGAACCGTGAGCACATCCATTCCCTGTCAGCAACACGAGAAAGAAGAAGTTGTTGATAGGAATGGATGTGTCGCACGGCTTGATGACATACAAGAGATAACTCAATTATTATTTGCATCATAGGCCTCTAAAAGTTATTCTAAAAAAGTGGAGTTCGGCGGCGACGGGCTTCGGCGACGACGGCGATGGGCTTTGAGGGTGTCGCGGGCTCCGGGAGTGGCGGCAACTGGCGGACGACGGCGCGAGAGTTAGAAATGAAACTAGGTTTTCGGACGGCGGGAGCGAAAATTAATCCAACTTTAGCAAGATGAGTAGGTGATCTTGGTTTGGCTTTTTGAAATAGCACTGCAATGGACAGCACGCTTTGTGAAGAATGTGTTTCTTTCAACTTAAAATTATTATAATTGAGCTTACAAATGGATATTATAATAATTTTGCTTAGATAATATAAAAGAAATAAGTTATGAGTTATTTGATCCATAGTTGTTATGGCGGCGCGGCGAGGCGAGGCGCCGGACCACCTTCACACCTTTTAGGCGAGTATGGCGTGCGGCGAGGCGACGCCATACTCACTTCACAGATTTTGTGCTAACATTATTACTAATATATTATGTTCATCACAATATTGGTAATAATTTCAGTAATATAACTATTCCATAATCTATATATCCATAATTAGCAAAGCAGCAACAACTATTCCATTTATCTTTAACAACACAAATGTTCTAGCTACCTATATAGCACAACAAATAACAAGCATGGCAACCAGATCAAGCATAATCACATAGAAAACATTTTCTCACAGAGAAAACATTAGAATCACTGAGCTAGGGTTTTCTTTCACAGAATCACAGCTAGGGATTTCTTTCACTGCGGCTCGGGCCAGCAGAACACAGGCCATGCGTGCACTGCCACTGCCACTATCATCTCAGATATATACTCAAGAGACTATATAAAATTAAATGAGAATCTAACCAGACTGATTGCAGAGGGACGGGGACGGGGACGGGGACGGCGGCGCGGGCTCTGGCGACAGCGACGTGGGCTCCGGCGGAGTTCGGGGCGACGACGGCAACGGGTTCCGAGGGTGGCGGCGCGGGCTCCGGGACGGGGATGGCGGCGTGCGTCAAGGACGGGGATGGCAGCGATGGCTCCGAGGTGGCGGTGAGGGGTCCGGGGACACCAACGGCTCCGAGATGGCGGCGACGGGCTTCGGGGACGACAACGACGGGCTCCAATGGTGGCGGCGCGGGCACTAGGAGCGGTAGTATAACTGGCAGGAGAAGATTAGGGCTTAGGGTTTTAGACGCGGGAGCGAAACTTTTATATAGGTGGATTAGCAGTGGCGGGCACACGCTGATGTCATCTTGCCCGCCACTGATATTTATCGTAGTAGTGGCGGGCAAAGACATAGTAGTGGCGGGCCGCTGACGTCACCGACCGCCACTACTAGGGTTTATTCTGGGCGGGTGGAAAAAAGTATAGTAGTGGCGGGCATATGCTGACGTCAGCATGCCCGCCACTACTAAAAGGATAACGGTGGCGGCTGGTGACGTCATCCTGCCCGCCACTACTAATCCGACGCTGGTGGGGTTATCTAGCATACGTTGCCACTCAAGTCGAGAAAGACTTAGTAGCGCAGTGGTGCGGGGGTTGCTTTGGTGCCATGCGGTTCGAGGTTCGAACCTTGCTGCCTGCAGGCGGTTTGAGGTTCGAACCTTGCTGCTAGCATCCAAACATTTTTTTTTACATTTCTATTCTAATTTTCATGACTTTTTTATTCATAATTAAATTCTAGTTTGAACTTGTTTTTTTAACAATAAAAATACATCATAACTTATCAAATTAGAAAATATGTATTTTTATGCCTCACTTTACTTTTTTTATTTCATTAATAAACATGTACAATAAAAATACATCATAACTTATCTATAGTTTATTCTTCCTTTGAAATTGAAACTTTTTGTACAATAAAAATACAACACCAATATTCTAATTGCAAAAATTGGTATTTTTCTCCCTTAGTTTACTGTTTTTATTATTAAGTGTGTTTTTATTACATGTTGTTACGATATGATCGAGACTTTTGTAGCGCGGTGGTGCGGGGGCTCGCTTTTGACACATCATGTTTATTTGAAAGCAAGTAAACAAACACAAGTCCAGGCTGGGGAAACCAGCTTACACATCGAAACGCACTACTGGTCAAACCCAAAGGAAAGATATGGTTTGGAGCTTCTTCTTCTTCCTCGGCACAAACCCAACCTATTTCTGGTTAAACAGATTAAAAGCCTCAACTTGCCAATCCTCAACCAACTCGGCATCATCAGGCAGTCTAAACTTCTCTCCATGTTCCTGAACAAGAAAATACACGCGGCGACGATAGTGAGAACAACTTATTATCAATGATTGAATTGGATGATAAAAATATAAAATTTGCATAAAAAGAGGATCTTGCCTCCTTCATCCTCTTGCTGCCGCATTGCTCTACATGCTTCCCTTTTCCACCGCTAGCCTCGGCATGTTTCCCTCTACCACCGGTTGTCTCATCATTCTTCCGTAGCACAACACTTACCCTATCTGGTTGCGGCGATCGCGAGTCGTCCTCCGAGTCGGAGTCCATTATGAGAATCACTTTCTTCGCCAAACAACTGCAAACTATACCATCATGTACCTTATGTTTACCGCATTTGCAAACCTCACACACGCCACTTGATGTAGAGTCTGAGGATCGACTGTTTGTTGGTTCAATCTTAGGAGGAGCCATCTGCATTTTTTTGTCACATTGATATTATAACATTAAAAAACCCTAAGCTAGTAATATTATAGTACATTAAAAAACATTGTTGTTATAGTGGAAATTTGTTTTCTCAGATATTTTTTATAGTACATTAAAAAAAATTATTGTTATAGTGGAAATTTTTTTCTCAGAAATTTTTTACAGTAGATTAAAAAACATTATTGTTATAGTGCATTCTACTAGTAATATTATACTAAATTATATTACCACGCATAAATTAATATAACAATCCTCCATCATTTTAACCCTAAGCTCGAATAAAATAAGACCAAATAAAGAAGTAGGTTAATAAATATTTACTGATCGACTGGATGGCGGCGACGACGGGCGGCGCCGACGGGCTCCGAGGAAGGCGGCGACGGGCGGAGGGCAGCGTCGACGTGCTCCGGGACGTCGACGGCGGCGACGGGAGGAGGGGGGCGAGTTTAGGGTTTAGAAAATGAAACTAGGTTTTCGGACGGCGGGAGTGGAAAGTATATATAGGTGTCTTAGTAGTGGCGGGCATGATGACGTCAGCATGCCCGCCACTACTAAAAGGATAACGGTGGCGGCTGGTGACGTCATCCTGCCCGCCACTACTAATCCGACGCTGGTGGGGTTATCTAGCATACGTTGCCACTCAAGTCGAGAAAGACTTAGTAGCGCAGTGGTGCGGGGGTTGCTTGGTGCCATGCGGTTCGAGGTTCGAACCTTGCTGCCTGCAGGCGGTTTGAGGTTCGAACCTTGCTGCTAGCATCCAAACATTTTTTTTTACATTTCTATTCTAATTTTTCATGACTTTTTTATTCATAATTAAATTCTAGTTTGAACTTGTTTTTTTAACAATAAAAATACATCATAACTTATCAAATTAGAAAATATGTATTTTTATGCCTCACTTTACTTTTTCTCCCTTAATTAGTGTACTGTTTTTATTTCATTAAGTATGTTTTTATGATCAAAGTCAAAAAAAGTTCAATTTGAACTACAAGACATGAAATAATTCACAACACTCAATCCTCATTTGATCTTGAAAATGTTTTAATAATAAATGACATAATTGATTTTACAACTAAACATAAATGATCTAGCCTTGAACTAATTTTCCATCGCCATTGGTGCGTAGATAAGGAATCACACTGCCAAATGACAGTTTTGCTTCAACCACATTGATCCTTGATATGTCAACGAAAAACGGCACCTCATCAAACTGATTGTATTCTTCTTCGTCTTCGACTCCATCAACTCCAACAATTCTTTGTTTTCCTAGAGCAACGATGTATTTTTTCTCATCTTTAGGATCAAGTATGTAAAATACTTGTGCCACGGATTGAGCGAGTATCCAAGGGTCATCTTTATAAGCCACCTTATTAAGGTCAACTATCGTAAACCCGTAATCATCCACCTCCACACCTTCTGGATGTCTCACCCACTGACACTTAAATACAGGGATTTCTATAGAGTTCCCGTAGTTAAGTTCCCATATTTCTTCGATGTATCCATAGTAAGCATTCTTTTGTCCAGTGCTATCTTCTGCTTCTCCTCTGACACCACTATTTTGGCGCTGACTCCTTTGATCCTTTGCTTTGGTATAGAATGTGAAACCATTGATGTCATACGCTTGCCATGTTTTAACCATGCTCAATGGACCGTAAGACAATTTATTTATCATCATCTCTTCGTCGGTTTCTCCGATCGAAAGGTTTAGATCCCTCAGCCATGATGTGAAATAAATTTTGTGTTCTTTCATAATCCATTGTTCATCGTGATCTTCATTCTTTTCACGAAGCTCTTGTAGGTGTTGTTCAACATATGGTCTCATAATCGCCAACTGATGCATTACACTGTAATGTGATTCTCTTATTCTTTGATAACTATTGTCTCGTATGATTTTCCTGCCTTTAGTTCCTTTACCGGTGAGTCTTCCATGGTGCCGCGACACGGGAACTCCTATTGGTCTTCCATCTCTTATGTAATCTGCATAGCACTCAATGACTTCCTCAGTCGTGTAGCCCTCTATCATGGAACCCTCTGGATAAGCACGATTTCGTACGTAACCCTTGAAGATAACCATTAGACGCTCGTACGCATACATATTGTGCAGGTACGTTGGACCGAGAACAAAGATTTGGTCTGCTATATGTATCATATAGTGCTCCATAATATCAAAATATGAAGGAGGAAAGCACATCTCAAGCTGACACATAGTCTCCCTCATTTGTTTACGTAATTCATTTAACTCTTCAGTGTCGATCACCTTCTTTGATATGACATTGAAGAAGTGACACATGCGTGTTATCACCATCTTCAGAAATGAATGTTTGACTCCTCTTACTGCGATGGCGAGGAATAGCCCAAGCATAACATGACAATCATGAGTGTTGTAGCCGCTCATCCTCAAATCTGCTACGGAGACAATATTCTTTATATTCGTTGAGAATCCTGTTGGAACTCTAATTCCATGTAGACACCTGCAGATTGATCTTTTCTCGTCAATTGTGAGGTTATAGCTAGCAGCCGGAAGGAAAAATTTTCCATTGGCCCTTTCCTGTGGGTGAAGCTCGGGTCTAATTCCGAGAGTTTGAAGGTCCCTTCGTACTTTGAGTCCATCTTTTGATTTGCCCGGTATGTCTAACAAAATACCGATAGTGCTTTCGAAGACATTCTTCTCAACGTGCATTGTATCGATAGCATGACCAATCTCCAACTCCTTCCAATAGGGCAAATATCTAAAGAAGATCGACTGCTTTTTAAATGGAGCGTCCTTTGAAATTTTTTCAGATTTCTTCCTCTTCTTTCCGAAAACAACTTTGATATTCTTTACCATTTCGAATAGAAATTTGCCATCTCGATTTCGTGGAGGCTGTCCAAGCTCGATTGTACCGTCGAAATGGTTCCTATTTCTTCGATATTTGTGGTTTTTTGGTAAAAATCTGCGGTGTCGCATATATATCGTCTTAACGAATGATGGAAGATGCATAGATTCTGTCTGGTCCACACACACTACACATGCTGTCTTTCCTTTAACCTGTCCTGTTAGGGACATGCGTCCTGGGTTGTCAGCTATGGTGCAAAAGATTATGGCTCTTAGATTGAAGTGCTCTTTCTTGTGCTCATCCCACACACAGACACCATGTTCCCATAGACGTTTCATATCCTCCATCAAAGGTTCTAGAAAGATATCAATGTCATTGCCAGGTTGTTTTGGACCAGAAATTAGAGTAGTGAGCATAAGGTATTTTCTTTTATGGCACAACCATGATGGAATGTTGAACAAGCATAGAAAGACTGGCCACGTACTATGTGGGTTCCTCATCTCACCGAAGGGATTCATTCCATCCGTGCTAAGTCCCATCCTGATATTTCTAGGATCGTCCGAGAAATCTGGATGGGCCAAGTCAAATGATTTCCACTGCCTAGCATCCGCAGGGTGCCGAAGTTTTCCGTCCTTCTTTCGCCCAGCGAAATGCCAGATTAATAGTTCAGCATCTCTAGGATTAGAGAACATACGTTTCAAGCGATCAATCACCGGTAGGTACCACATTACTAAGGCCGGAACTTTCCTCTCCATCTTTTTTCCAGGATGGTCTTCAATAACATTTTTATTCCTCTTCTGCAACCTCTTATTATTCTTCTTCTGGTGGTCATTGTAGTCCTCCGCACAGTCATTTGGACGTTTGTATCGACTCGCGTTGCACTGCGGACATCTCTCTAACAATCCATACTCTTTTCGATATAGGATACAGTGGTTCGGGCATGCATGAATCTTCTGAACGCCCAAAGTCAACGGACAAATCATCTTCTTTGCTTGGTACGTATCAGATGGTAAACCATTGGGTTTTGGCAAAACCTTTTTTAGGAGTTGTAAAAGATCTGAAAAACTGGTGTCAGACCATCCATTGCTGGCCTTCAGTTTCATAAGCTCAAGAATTGTGTACAACACAGTATACTGCTTATCGCATCCGTGGCGTTCCTCGTAAAGAAGGTTTTTTGATGCTTTGTCAAGTGCTTCGAAGTTATCGTATCCTTTGGTTGTAGTTCTCTGCAACAACACCTCAGGCGCAACATTTCGCATCAGTTCCTCCACATCAAAGGCGTCATCATCATCATGTTGATCAACATCATCATGTGTTATGTCGGATGTATGATCACAACCTCTTCTATGTTGATGAGCATCTTGCGGCACATCAGAATCTTCAGGAGGATTTTGGCCCATCTCACCGTGTTTCGTCCATATATAATAGTTCTTCACGAAACCATTTTTCAACAAGTGAAATCGTATGGTTTCACGATCAGAACACGGATACATCGCTTCGTTTTTACAAACTTTACAAGGACAATATATTGCCTCTTCACTCTGACGGGAAGCATATTGTGCGGCAGCTTCAGTAAATTCAGTTACTCTGTTAAAATATGCCACCACATCTCCGTCGTTGGACGAGTACATCCAGGACCTGTGCTCCATCTAAAACATATATTATTTGAAAAAATATTAATAAAATCATTATTGTTAATTTTATTAATTTACAAATTGAAAATATATTGATTTATTATCGCTCATAACAACATTAATTAAAAATCCTCAATGCTTTAATTAAAACTACTTATTAAGCAGAAAAAATTATTAAATAAATTAACTATATTGGTTTCTCTCTCTCTCCAAACAACATAACTCTAAATCTATAATCATAAATCAAATTAAAAAGGAGATTAAAATGACGTAAATCAATATACAAGTGATGAATAATTGTGAGGAGGGTCATATTTGTTCATTTGGGAGAAGGTTACACCGTAAATGGAAGATTATTTGAAAATTTCTATTCACTTAAACCCTAAATTAGAAAAACGATAATAACTCATTGTATACATGATTAAATACAAAATAAATGTGAGATTCGGAATGGATTTACCTCCTAGAATGAAATCCTTCAAAAGAAACGAAAACAAAGCCTCCCCCCTCTTTATCTAGATTTTTGTCGCCATTGTACGGACAAAATTGAATGCGAACTCCAGTAGAGCTCGGGGAGGAAGACGCTGCGCATTTATAGCTAGAATAGTAGTGGCGGTCGCAAGTGATGTCATCATTACTTTAGTGGCGGCCATCTTAGCAGCGGCGGGCAGCACCAGCGCCCGCCACTGCTATTGGTACATTAGTGGCGGTCCGGGCTGACGTCATCACCGACCGCCACTACTTTACCAGCAATAGTGGCGGGCGCTGGTGCTGCCGTCAGCACCAGCAACTCTAGTGGCGGGCATCTAATGGCCCGCCACTACAGTGGTTTTGCCCAACGCCACTACAGTGACAGTTTGTAGTAGTGCAGTAGTGGCGGCACAGGTCGGCAGATCGCTTTCCTGTGTTGGACGCTGCCTACGGATTGGGTTGCTCTCAAAGAAGTTCACTGGCTTTAGGTCGAAGCTGGATGATACGGTGGGCATGATCGGGAAGTCTTCCTGGCACGGGATGTGGTGGAACCCTAGGGTGTACCACAACACCAGGTCCTTGTTCTCGATTGGACGATCCCTGTTCGCCAAAGTAATTATGTGACATAATCATCGATCAAACAAAATCACAATTACACACATTATATTATGTGTATCCGCTTCAGTACTGATTTATTTAAAATGAGTATTATTCATCCGAAAATAAAGGATAACAATCAGTACTAATATACTTCTTTAGTACTGGTTAGAGTACCGAAGTTTAGTACTAGCTGGATTCTCTAATTGATACTAATAAGTTTACTACTAAGTTATCATCTCCTCGTCTAAAACTAAAATCTGTATTAGTACTAAAATGTGTGGATAAAAGACTTTTCTTGTTAATGACTTTTTCTCTCTTTTTATTGTTGTAGGCTCAAAAACTGTAATGAGTGCTAAAATGTGTGGATAAAAGACTACTTTTCTTGTAGTGTCAATTTCCAGTTTCAGTTGATTGAAATCATCTCAAAAGTGTTTGTTAGCATGTTGTTTACCTTTCAGACCAAGTAGCCAGTGTGTCCTCTCCTGTACTCTGGTAAACAAATAGACCACCAGCCCATTCCTCGCTTTTGTTGTAGGGCGTCACCCAAATCTGTTGCACAGAAATAAGTAAACTGAATATATAACCAAATATAGCTTCAAGTGTACGTGTATAAATTCACCTTTCTATTTATGTACAGGGATTGTGCATTTTCCGTTATCCCCCTAATTTTATTGCGTGTGGTTGGTGTAGTGTGGTTGGTGTTCTTGTTTGGAATACACGTATTACACACAAATCATGTGATAACATTACGTGAAATTGCCAAAATCCTATGAAATTTCGATTATATGTTCCTTCAAAATTGAAGCACGAAATGGACTGTATACTATGAATATATGCCAATATGTCATGGAATTTTGGGATAGATCCAAATGAATATTTCAGAAATTTCTAAATAAATCTTAAAGACACATGCCATGAAAAAGGAATACCGCGTAGTTGGGAGTCGGGCATCGAAAGTCAGCATTGTCGAGTGTCGAACCAAAGCCAGGGACTCAAGACTCGGTGGTCTGTACTCCCAAGTGCCTAACCTGAGTGAGGAACTCGAGGGATTGGAGGTCGACCCGCCGAGTCCGACCCCATGTCCATCGAAGTCTGACTCTCCGCCATGTAGGGACGCAATTCCGTTTGTCTTCCGTTTCTATAGAAACTTGGCGGATTTTATAGGATATGGAAACCGACTTGATTTAGATCGTGATCGCGACACGAGATCTAGTTGCTCCCATATAAATACCTATAAATCTGGGCGGTTCTAGTGAGAGAGAATACAATAGATTAGATCAGAACCAAGAATTGTGCTAGGGTTTTGGCCTGTCTCTTTTCTCTGTTGTGCTGCCGCCATAATCTACACCATCTTGTCGATCGGCGTGCACCGAGAACGAAAGAGCATGTCTCCGGAACCTATCACACATGTGATCCTGCACCGAGAGAGGGCGAATAAGTATTTAGGGAAATGCTTCGTGCAACTTCTCACGTCCATCATCGTGGCATGCCTTCCGTCTACGTCTACCATCGATCGCTGTCGGGTACTGTGATCCAATACTAACAGAAGTACTTCTGCACCGACCATGGACTCGTCCTTGGCTACCGTACAGTGCATGTTTTACTTTTATGTACGATTATTAATCATTTTTTGTGAAATAATGGTTGTTGTGTTCATGCCTACTAGTATGATAGATATGTTCATGCTAGTTTGTACGGATGTCATGATTTATCTATTTTGGAAATTAATCTTGCAATTGCCTAATAATCCAACAACAAGCATTCGTGTGTATAAAAAACTGCTATATATATGTTCCTTTGTAATATTATGTATGAGACGTATGAAGTTGGTTTCAACCTTCTTAGTAATGCATTGAAAAAACTAACTTTTTTAATAATATAAATATATAAATGTGCACACCAAGATTTAAGGGTTCTAACTTCAAGATTGTTGGGGGAATATATTTCCCTTACACAAGGGCCAAATGACATCAGCCTCCGACAGCCTTCGGCTCAGTGCCGGGTTCTGTCGGAGCCTGCTTTCTTCGAGTATTATTTCCAGGTCCCAAGATGCTTCCCGAGGCCTGTAGCTTCGAAGCCCCCCAAACCAGGAGGTTCGGCTCGAAGCCCTTAAGTTGAGTCAGGTTCGGAGGCCGCCCTCCGGAAGCCAAGCCCGGAGGCCGCCCTCCGGAGTCCAGTTCGGAGGCCACCCTCCGGAAGCCAAGCCCGGAGGCCGCCCTCCGGAGTCCAGTTCGGAGGCCACCCTCCGGAAGCCAAGCCCGGAGGCCGCCCTCCGGAGTCCAGTTCGGAGGCCACTCTCCGGAAGCCAAGCCCGGAGGCCGCCCTCCGGAAGCCAAGCCCGGAGGCCGCCCTCCGGAGTCCAGTTCGGAGGCCACCCTCCGGAAGCCAAGCCTGGAGGCCGCCCTCCGGAGTCCAGTTCGGAGGCCACCCTCCGGAAGCCAAGCCCGGAGGCCGCCCTCCAGAGTCCGGTTCGGAGGCCACCCTCCGGAGGCCACCCTCCGGAGGCCACCCTCCGGAGCCAAAACCGGAGGCCACCCGCCGAAGCAGCACTTCGGAGCCCCCCCCTTCGGGTGCACTCCGAAGCCCCCTCCGCTCCTAGCTTGTCGCTTAGCTGGTCAAAGGCTGGCGCAGCCTGACACGTCTGTAAAGCTGTAAAGCTGTCTGGTACCCGTGTACAGTAGCCAGCCCCCTTTCCCTGTTTACCCCTATGAGCCTAAGGGCCCATGGAGGGTATCTTGGTCTTTTCCTTAAGGCCTGCGTGCCTATAAAAGCAGGGCCAGGCCCTTGTAAGGGACACACGCTCCAAGGGGCCATGAGACCCCGGGGTTACCCTCTCCACACCAAGGCATACCGTGCCAAATCTACCACGAACTGGACGTAGGGCTATTATCCCCTACGGGAGGCCCGAACCAGTATAAACCCTCTCTCTCTCTGTGAGAACCCATCGAGGTTCATCCTCCGCATCACACTCCACCACAGAAAAACCTGCTGGGACTAACGCAATTGTTCCAACAAAGATTCATGTTGGATTCCAAAATAGTTTCAACTTCTAGTTTTAGTTCAAAATAAAAATTAGATTACTCAACTAAATACTCTCAATTCTCCCACAAATTTAGATCCAGAATTTCTTATAACTAGATTGAATCAGTTCTAAAAAAAATCTAGATCTAAACAAGCCTAAACCTTAGTAACTAGACTCCTCAGACATCCACAACTCTTGTAATGATATTACACGCGCACGTGCATACCTATATAGGAACAAAGGGTATATTTGTACCCCCTATTTAAAAAATGAGTACATATATGTGTATGTTTTAATTGGGTTAAAATCTAGTCCAATACTCTAATAGTTAGCACAATAACCTATTTTTCTAACCAACTAACATATTCCTCTTCTCTCATATCTTCTCAACAGCCAACGAATTATGCTACGCCTCTACATACCGTTGAAAAAATATTATATCGTTCAATTTTTTGAACGGGCTATTGATAGCAAAAAGTGGAATTAATGGTCAAAATTGTCAAAATATCAAAATTGATACTTTTGGCCGAAAATATGCAATTTCCTGGCACAGGCCGGTCTGACCGAAGTAGCCACTTCGGTCTGACTGGATTGTGTCCGGTAAGACTAGACATACAGGCTCGGTCAAACCAGCCCAAAACCGAATCCGAGCTATTTTGGGTTGTTTCAGGATATTTTTATCTCTAATCAACTTGTAATTGTTTGGACGCGTGATGGAGTCAATTAAGAGCCCGGGAACGTCAAGACTAACCCCTATAAATATAGGGGCAAAGTCGATTCACGGACCCCCCAAAACCCTAACAGATTCAATCTATTATTTACCTTGAATCGTTCTTTACTTTCAATCTACTTTCCTTGCCCTAGGATTAGCCATAACTTCCATCATTGTTGGTTTGCGATGTAAACCATCCATCCGCCATGTCGTAATCACGATAATCCTAGTCGATTCGCTCGTGAATCGTTCGTTCAATCTATGTAATGGATTTTTATCATTTTATCGGTTTTTATCGGTAATTCGGTCTCTAGGCCAACTCAGTAGCAAATGATTTGGCTCAGCAAGCATCTGGTTATCAAGTCAAAAGAGGTAAATTTTTCGCACAAGAAAAACTGATGCTTGAAAAAAATTGTGTCACCCGAGTCAGAGGACTTTAGTCTGACCGGTCCTGTCAAGCCAATCCGACCGTAGGTGTCTGGCCAGTCTGACCGGCCATACCAGGCCGGTCTGACCGCCCTAGTCGTTCAGCAACGGCCAATCTGATCGCCCTTTGTCAGGAGGGTTTGAGGCACGGGGGGCTAGCTGAAGTTTATGATTTGAATGTCAATTCAAGTGAGAATTTGGCGAGTACTTCAGGAAATCACGAGGATGATTGGAGGACTCCAATTATTCAGTATTTGAGAGATCCTAGTAAGCGGGTTGATCGAAAAGTTCGGCGGCAAGCGTTTAAGTTTGTATTGCTTGATGATGAGTTGTATCGTCGAACAATTGATGGAGTGTTTTTGAAAATTTTGAATGCCGGTCATTCTAAACTTGCTGTGGGTGAAGTACATGAAGGTCTTTATGGTACTCATCAGTCGGCCCAGAAAATGAGTTGGATGCTGAAAAGAGCGGGTTTTTATTGGCCAACTATGACTGAAGACTATTTTAGATATTATAGAGGATGTGAAGCATGTCAAAGGTTTGGTAATATTCAGCTTGCTACTGTGTCTTTGCTTAATCCTATTATCACACCATGGTTGTTCCGAGGTTGGGCCTTGGACTTTGTCGGCCAAATTTATCCTTCCTCTTCAAATGGGCATCAGTTCGTATTGATGGCTACCGATTACTTCACCAAGTGGATCGAGGTTGTGCCTCTCAAGAATATGACGCATAACGAGGTAATTTATTTCATCTTGAAGCACATTATACATAGATTCGATATTCCCCAAACTCTTACTATAGATCAGGGTGCTTCGTTTGTTTCTAAAGAGGTGCATGATTTTGCTGAATCATGTCGTATAAAGTTGATAAACTCTTCACCATATTATGCTCGGGCCAATGGTCACGCTGGGTCTAGTAATAAAATTGTGATTAAGATTATTAAGAATAAGATTAAAGAGTTTCCAAGAAGGTGGCATGAAGTGCTTTTTGAGGCGTTATGGGCATGCAGAATAGCGAAGCAAGGTGCTACCAAGGTAAGTCCATATGAGTTGGTATATGGACAAGCCGTTTTACACGTATAGGTGAATCTTGACTCTTTGATATTGCTTAAACAAGATGGCTTGTCGGTCGGTGATTATTACGTTCTCTTGAAGGACAATTTGGAAGAAGTGACCGATAAGAGATTAAGATCTCCTGAGGCTATAGAAAGAGATAAGAGGAGTGGGGCTAGAGCTTATAATAAGGTGAAAGCAAAATCGTTTTAAGTTGGTGACTTAGTTTGGAAGACGATTTTTCCTTTAGGCACTAAAAGCCCAAAGTTTGGTAAATGGTCGCCTAGTTGGGAAGGTCCTTTTAGAGTTGTTGAAATCGCTCCAGGTAATGCATATTTGCTAGATTCTCTGCAAGGAGAGCGATTTCGTAGTGCATTGAATGGTAGATATTTGAAAAGTACTTCCCAAGTGTGTAGCAAGACGCTTGAAGTGTCGCAAGGCCGATATGGAGTATATCGCCCTTAGCTCGTTGTGCTTTTGTCTCATTAAGTTTGCCAAAACGCGGAGGGCATGTGTTGATAGCAAAAAGTGGCATTAATGGTCAAAATTATCAAAATGTCAAAATTGGTACCTTTGGCCAAAAATATGCAATTTCCTAGCGAATCTGAGCTATTTTGGGTTATTTCAGGATATTTTTATCTCTAATCAACTTGTAACAGTTTGGACGCATGGTGGAGTCAATTAAGAGCCTAGGAACGTCAAAACTCACCCATAAAAATATAGAGGAAAAGACGATTCAAGGACCCCCGAAACCCTAATAGATTCAATCTATTATTTACCTTGAATCATTCTTGACTTTCAATCTACTTTCCTTGCCCTAGGATTAGCCATAACGTCCATCTATGTTGGTTTGCGTTGTAAACCATCCGTCTATCGTGTCGTAATCACGGTAATCCTTGTCGATTCACTCGTGAATCATCTGTTCAATCCACGTAACATATTTTTATTGTTTTATCCGTTTTTATCAGTAATTCGGTCACTAGGCCGAATTGCCTCTGATTTCTTGGTGGTTTTGCAATGTTTCATCCCTATCTTCTTCACCAAGAACTTCTGCACCCATGCGTCATTGACAAGACGGTCGCCGGAGCCCGAAGGTCAATTTCCAAGAGTCGTCAGTCTGATTGGCATATCTGATGAGCCGGCACGCTGCGGTCTGACCGGCGGCACAAGGCTGGTCTGCCCGGTGATGCGTAGAGGCCTCGGGAGACTTTCGAATCACCCTCTGGGAGTCCTCGCGCTGCACGCCGGAGTACCTTCCGGACCCCCTCACACCCTCTGGTTTGATCGGAGGTCTCCCTTAGGTCTTACTGGCCAAAGGTCGGAGCCCCCCTTTGGCCATCTTCGTAATCCACACCAGAGGCTCTCCTTCGGTGACCCCTTCGCACCACCGGGCCGACTGGTGGCATACTGATGATTTGACTGGCCTGCCTTGGCCGGTCTGACGGCCGGATTAATTTCGGTCCAACCGGCCATAACTTGGTTGGTTGGATCGCTTCCCCTACAATTTGGTTAGTTAAATAATATTTTGGTATTGTTTAATTTCCTAGCGACTCTATTTTATTTTCTTTGTCACGGTCAAGCTTCGTCGGAAATGCGGTGTCAGCGTCTCGAGACGTTTGGCGGGCCACCCCTAGGCGTTAGCGCACTTTTGGATTGTCGAACTGACGTCAGTGTCCGTTGGTTCTTTATCGACAGATTTTTAGCGTCAACACGGGCCCGACCTTATTTGAAGGCCATGTGTGACTAGATGTGATACGAGGACTTCCCAGGAGGTCACCCATGCTAATACTGCTCTCGCCCCAACACGTTCAACTGGAGTTCTAATAGAATCCAGTGTCGGGTGCTCACATCTCATTCCACATCCTTCATATAATTATGTTATAGCTTTTCTAGCCATTTCAAATAAGCTTTCTAGAGAAGCAAGGAAATCTCTTGTTATATGATAGTCCATGATATACTTTTCTATGATTTGTCACGGAGGTGCTATAAATTTACTTATGTGAATTTAGTTTTCGTTGTAACTACGAAAGTTGCCTCCTTTAGACACTCGAATTTAGTGTGTTTCATCCTTTAAATATAACTAAATTCTACTATTATCTATAGAAGATATTTTTACTAGTTCATATTGTCCAATTTGTTGAGCACACCCGTCGCCTATAGGGCGTAGACCATTGCCTCGATGGCTGGCATGGTTGTCGCGATGACGTCTACTAGCTGTTGCTGCTTTGCCTAGAGAGAAGACATTATGTTTTTCTTCTATTTTTTCATTATTCACTTGAAATTATATTGGTTCATTAGTGTTGAGAATGTGATATAAATTATTTTGATATATGTATATCTAGATAGTGTTTATCATTGATTTAATTTATCGTTGTGGTTAAGTCAAATTTTAATATATTATATGTATGGTTTATAGTATACTCAACTTAATACTCCTGTCATATAAATCCTCGATCCAATATGATATGAAACTGGTCGATAGCATGGAAATCGAAATTCCTCACCTGGTTATCTGTGAATGCACCCCTTTTCTGTGGAGGGTCCTCCGGGTCCAGCAAGCTAGCGGCGGTGCCGGCTGGGACAACCTTGTAGCCAACAGGGTTCCCGACCCGTGTCTTTTTCGTGGGGTTGACGATGTGAAACTCAGCTGGATCGTAGAGCTTGAGCCGGACCTTGGCGTCTTTCTCAGTCCTTGCAACACGCCGGTTGGCCTTGAGGTAGCTCTTTCGGGGGGACTCGCCAGGCGCCGTGCTATGGCGGGCCATCTCGACCTTGACGAAGGAGTTTTCTGCACCGTCGACGTCCATGTCGAGGCGGAAGGTGACATAGTGGTCGTGGACGATGCCGATGACGTTCTCGGACAGCAGGGTGCCATACATGTCCTCGTTCTTCCGGACCTGGTTCATGTGAGAATACTCCGTGCCCTTCACCATCAGGATACCACTGAGCCCAACCTGCCACAGTGCCACACACACATGCATGCACGGATGCTATACACATAAGGTAATGTTTGTCCACAGTGAGTCAATATGAAATTTCCACGAATATAAACTAAGCTTTTTAATCATATTTCAGAAGATATTTCGGTTTGACTTTTAGAATAAAATAGTTTGGCTGGTAAAATAGTTTGGTACCAGCCCATACTAATATATTGTTTTGGAGTCTAATAAAATAGTATAAATTTATTTTCTACAATATTTTTCTTTGATATATATATATATATATGATTAAATATAACATTTTGAATATGTCAATATCTCAAATACAGTATATAGCTTGAAAGTGATGGTATTAGTTAGTATGAGATCGGTATTTATGAGAATAGTCAATATTAAAACTAGAACAGTGTGATAAAATAACACATACCAATTATTATGTTTGCACCAAAATAAATTCGTAAGCTTGATATGAACAGCTAGATTATGCATATCGTTTGTCCTATAAACATAAAAAGAAGAGTATAGTACTCTTTCGGCAAACATATTTATCGTATGAGTATGCTCCAGCTTCTCATGCACTCAAAAAAAAGGAGAATGTGATGCATATTTCCTCCAAAATATCCTTTGAGAGGAGCGAAAACTTTTCAAAGGATTTGTACAAATTCCAGCTTGAGATTCCTTTATTTTAAGACTTTCCATTCTCCAATGCTCTCCTAAAAGATGTGACAACAATTGGGCTGTTCTATCAGCAAGTCAGAAGCGGCGAAAACGACACCTTTTTTTTACAAGTTTTGGACTCGAGTTGGCATAAAACTGTGATGTCCAAGACTAAAAACTGACGTGGGTTTCGTACCACGTGAAGTCTCACCGCTAGAGGAATCTGTCGTTCCGCACGAGAATATGCTGGTTTACGACTATCACGTCGGATATTTATATATTAATTTAAAATATTAAACATAATTTAATTATAAAACTAATTTCATAAGTCCTAGTTAATTTATGAGACGAATCTATTAAGAATAAATATTTATCATTAGCATGTATTTATTGTAGCACCATATTGTTAAATCATGAACTAATTAGATTTAATACATTCGTCTAATGAATTAGCTTTTATTTATGGACTTAATTTTATAATTAATATATGTTTAATAGTTCTAATTAGTATCCAAACATCTCAAACATCTGATGTGACAGGACTCAATTTTAGCTACCCAGATCCATTTCAAACACCCTCGTAGTAATGTAATATCAGGTGATATATTTTATAATATAATAAATCTAAAAAGTATTATAAAATGTTACATCCGACACTAAATTGCTATATTATGAAACAAATATAAAATATTATATCTGGTACAAAATTGCTACATTGTGAAACGAAGAGGGTAGGGTATAGATATAAAAAAACTAATATTTTTTGAATAGATCCAAAAATAGTTAGAGTAATGAGTAATAAAATTTACGACATGTCCTTTACAAGTAAAAGTAACATTTTCCTAGTACTAGTTGTTAAATGTAGGATAAAATTTAAATTTTGAATTTACATACTAAAAAAAGAGTAGCGAATTTTTTGTATAAACATATCTATTAAGAAAATGAGAAAAAAATCATACCATTTTTCTCGCAACAAGAGTTAAGAGTAGTTTGGTAGAGTAATGAGTAATCAAGTCCACAATAATATAAGTATTTTAAAACTAAAAATTGATTTACACAAATAATAAAATTTTATATTTATAATAAAATTTAAAACTTATTATCTTTTCATACATACTATGCGAGTGTACGTTCGTTGCAATGAAAAAAATTATAGTATTAAAACAACACCATACAATGTAAATAGAGATTATTGTGATAATTTTAATTTGTTGCGAGAAAGAGGGATAGTGATAATAAACTCACCCCACTCTATATATATAATACTTTAAAATAATAATCTTGTGTGATGGTGAGTCTCTTGTCACCATCACTATATAATACAATGTAAATAGATATTATTGTGATAATTTTAATTTGTTGCGAGAAAGAGCGATAGTGATAATAAACTCACCCCCACTCTATATATATATATAATACTTTAAAATAATAATCTTGTGTGATGGTGAGTCTCTTATCACCATCACTATATACTTTGTCTGAAAACCGGTGCCATTGTTTGATGGAAATTGTTCGATACAGTTTCCTCGCAAGCTGAAACTGACAGCAACTTTGGATCTAAGCTCAACCCACTGCACTATGTGTTAATAATGCCGGTATCTGGTGAAGATTGCTTATCAAAGGCGGTCCGGCACAGCTCCTACTCTAGATTTTTTCCCCTTACGTATCTTAGATCTCAAAAATATTTTCTCTTGAAATATACATCAACATCAAACAATTTTTAAATTTTCTACGGAAGACAACTTGCAACAGCTTTTTCACGCCTTAGAACCAAATGCACTATTGTTATCCATAATTTTTACACAAACTGATTGGATAACGTTACTTAGTTAACAATCGCTCGTTAGTTGCATATATATTAATAGAAAGAAACAATTTAAAAATTATGAATTTGAATGGTAAATTTATTTTTTAAAAAAAAATTGGGACGAACCGAGTATTTTTTTCTGCTGTGCTTGCCAGTTGCCACCTAGTCTGTCACCTACCACATCTGGTGGCAGTGCACGCGTCAGCTGGAAGCAAGCATATGCGGTGGAGATGATGATAAGATGGGAGGAAACAGAGCACCGCTCACCTTGATGCGGACGAGGCCGTCCATCTGGAACTCCCAGTCCACGATGTAGTCGTAGTTCGCCACCGAGGCTGCCATGCGCGCCACCAACGTCACCTTCGGCCGCGACTCCCTTATCTGCACCAACGCGCAAAGCCACGAAGCAGCAGTCGTGTCGTTACTCTACCTTTGGAATCTCGGTCACACAGAAACAAACAGAGAGCAAGAGCACCAGGCCAGTTACATCGTATCGTCGTTGTCATCAACGCAAACTGAGAGTATTTTCACCCAACTATTCAATTTTACCTCCCTATAACTAAAATAGAAACATTCCTATCAATATTGTTTCTTCATTTCTTAAAACAGTACATACAACTTCCTATATGTGGCTCTTATATTTTATCTACATATATTTTATTAATATTTCATAACTACCAAATTAAAAAAAACATACATATAACAACACATGCTAACAAACATACCAAATTATAATAAAAGAATTTAGAAAAATATAAAATTGTACTGAAAATAATAATATATTGCATATAAAATTATAATAAAAATATAGAAGTGCATATAAGTGTTGAAAAATATGATAACTTAATTTCTTATACATATTATAAAGTATTTGTTGGCGTAAAAGATTACGCTAACAGGTTTCTGTAGAAAAGAAACTAACAAACGAAGTGTTTGCGAAGCAAGCTGTTCTAAGCCTCCGAAAGGATAATAGCTTAGAATAGTTCGAAAGTGTGTATTGAATCACTTGTGATCGGTCCTTATTACAGGATGAAATGGGGGGTATTTATAGGCCTGAACATTAAGGAAAAGACCTATTTACCCCTTTATTACAACCGACATTAAGGAAACTATTCGGTTTCCTTAATAGGGCTAAAATGGTAAAAGACTAATCTAATAGGATAGAAGATAAGTCTTCCATCTTAGCTGGCAGAAAAGATCCTGAAGGGCTTTGGTTCGAAGACATACTTCGAACCAATGCCTGCCTTCGGGCTTCGAACCAGGCTCCAAGCACCTTCGAAGATGGCCTTCGGACAATCTTCGAACTGGTTGGCTGTCTTCATGCTGCTTTGGCAATAACCCCGAAGATGAGATATTTTCCCCCAACAGTAGCCCCTCGAATACGCTTCTCCGTTCGACCTGTAACGTTAGGAGAGCAGTATACGGAAAGAAAAGATAACCAATCATAGGGGTTATTGATTTTTGTTTTATCTTCGAAATACATGAAGACATGAACTTCGAATCAGTCATAAGGTAATTACTTTTCGAACTATCTTAGAACTGACTCAGGAAGTTCGAAAGTCTTTTTGGACTTAGAAAATATAGCCGTTAGTTTCTGTTTCTAACGGAGTTATACGAGGCGTTATTTTCGGAGGAAAATAACAGGCGGGAATGCGAAAGGGCAGAGCCCAAACGGTAACAAACGGAAAGTTTAGGCTATAAATAAAGAACCTCAAAACTTTACCGATTACCTTTTCACTGCTTCTTCTCAGTCAAAAGCTTTTTAGCCCTTTGAGTTCTTGAGCCCTAGCTTTCGAGTTCTTAAGCCCTAATCTCCACTCTCTCAGATCGATCCAGCAATTGTGATGGCGAAGACCAAAGGCTCTGCACCTCCTTCGACCTTGGCTCGTCAACAAGCGGCTGCGGCGGCGGCAGCGGCAACAGTGGCGGCGACGCCTTCGATGCAGGCGACAACTTCCATGGCGGCAAAGGGAAAAAATCCCCAAATCCCCGATGTCCAAGGTCTGTGCCCACCCTCAACCAAGTACTTGGATCAATCTTTTGAGTTGGGGCGGTCTACCTGCAAGAAAGAGTCTTTGGCAATCACAGCGGGGGGAAATATTAGTAATGGGGTTATGATTCGGAAGCCGGGCAAAGAATCAATTCCATCACCGAGACCCGGAGAAGTTGTAGTGTTCGAAGCTTTTTTTGAAGCGGGCTTGGGCCTTCCGGCTGTGGATTTTTTAGCCGAAGTACTTGACTTGTTTCACGTAACCCTCCCCCAGCTGTCTCCGAATGCTGTAGCCAGGCTAGCTATCTTCGAGTGGGCACTGAGAGCCGAAGGTTGTGAGGGGAGGGCTGAAATCTTTGCTGCACTGCATAGAGCGACTTGTCAGCCAAAGACCTTCGTAGGCTCCGGAGGTGAGAAAGTGGTAGTTTCCTTCGGAAGCATCAATTTTAGGCTTCGTGATGAATATGCCCTGCAATTCCCCGCCAAGGCCATCAATGCTAGATGGTACACCGATTGGGTTCTGAGGTGGTTTTATGCCGAAGTTGGAGTGGGTAGTCCTCTGGCCGGTCCCCTCAAGGAAATCCAATTCCGGAAAGAAGCCTTAGTGCAACCCGACGAAGGCCAACTCGAAGCTCGCCTCAACTTGCTTCAGAAAATCAGCAAAAGGTTGAGCATGCGGGACTTAGCCGAAGAGTTCATCGGACTTCAAATTCCTCCGCTGATGGCCAACTGGCCTATCGCCTTCGAAGATGACTCGGAAGGCGGTCTTCGCAAGATAAACTATACTTCAAGCCCTGCAGGTAACTTCGAAACCAACATGCATAGTACATATTTACTTCGAAGAAAGATTAACTTGAATTATTTTTTAGCTTCTTCAGCCCCTATTACTTCAGAGCAAATTGTAAGGGCTTCGGAGAAGATTTTGGGTGCTCCAACTCCGTTAGAAAAAGAATGGCGAATCAAATTAGTCGGAAGTTGGGAGCGTTTTAACAGAGTATGGGGAATGTTGGAGTTGACTCCACCCCCTCTGACAGACTGGGTGCCTCAGGAGAAAGGCCCCAAGAAAAGAGTAGCCGAAGCCGGAGCTTCAGGTTCAGCAAAGACTCCGGTGAAGAAGGTGGCTCGGAAGCCAAAAAATCTCGCACCTTCGGATCCTGCTCCTTCAAGCTCAAGAACCTCACTTTCTGGTTCTAAAGAGGATGAAGGTATTTTACTAGTAAAGTTAATTGATGAAGATGCAACTCAACGAAGTATTCTCATTGAAGATACTGCAGGTATTCCGGAGCCTCAAGCTAACATCGAAGAAGTAAGAGCTCCGGATACCCAAGAAGAACAATTCGAAGCCCCTATGGGTGTAAATGAGGCCGAAGTGCCTGCGACCATACCGGAGTCTGGAGATAATGCTGATCAACCAATGACTTCGGTAGTTCAGGAAGACACAACTCAGGCCAGAGTTCCTGCGGATGAAGGTGGAGTCGAAGTCACTATGGCTTCGATTCTCGAAGAAGTAACGAGGACTCTTCAGGACGATGCTCCTGTAGTCCAAGATTTAACGGCTGATTCGGATGAGGACTACACTTTTGATCCTCCGATCAGTCCTGTACTCGATATTCCAGAGAATGTCGAAGGTAAATTCTGCATAATTTTTATCGATTTTTTGCAAAATTATACAATGCATAATATTTCTGTTTTCGCAGAACCTCCTGTTGTCGAAGTATCCCTCGAAGATACAATTCAAAGACCTTCGACAACTTCAGGGCCGCAACCGGGAGTTGCTCTACCGGGGCCTGGAAGAGGAAAAAGACACATCGAGCCTCTCCCTGCTCAAGGATCGACTTCATCTGAGTCAACAGATGAAAGTGAATCGACTGAGGGGAGGCCATCTTCAGAAGTTCCAAGGGCCTCGGAAGAGCCCTCCGGACCTTCGCTAAGCAGGGCTGACCAGAAAGCTTCAAAACTGCTTCCTCTCATAACTCCTTTTTTGGAGGAGAAAACCGGGCTTGGAACTTTGGTTAAACCTTTGGGTGAAGCCAGTCGCCAAGTCGGGGAAACTGAACTGGTAGCCCGCTTAAGCAGAGTGAAGGGTTCGGAGCTTAACCTTGCTGTGGAAAGAGCAGCTTATCAGGTATAAAGCATCTTCGAACCAAATAGCAAATTACATATGAATAATTTCTTATTTCATTTTTTCTTTTTTCTTAGCAAGCAGTCTTAGCCCGCGCTGCAGCTTTATCAAGCGAAAACGAAATTGCTCAACTTCGGGAAGAGAACGAAACTCTTCAAAGGAATTTTAACTTCTCCGAAGGTCGAGTAGCTCAAATGGACAATGTAATCTTAGCAGAGCGAAGGGCTAGGCAAAGCTTGGAGGCTGCAAAGAAAGAGCTCGAAGCAGAAAGAATTGTGCTTCGAGCGGAGATTGAAAGACTGCGGACGGAGGATGCTGCGAAGGGCTCCGCACTTGTAAGGCTACAAGAAGAAGCTGGCCAACTCCGGACTCAAAAGAATGTTTTGACTACGGAGAACGCTAGAATCTCCGGAGTTTTGACTGAAACAACTTCGGCTAAGGATGTGCTTATTGAAGAAAAGGTTAAGTCCGAGAAGGTGGCTTCGGAGGTCATCGAACAAATGTTAGGTGTCTTGGAGTACTTCGGTACTACTGGATCACTACCTTCGGATGACAATGTAACTCTGCTGCGCCGGCTAAAGAGGATCCAAGGAGCAGCGAAGCAAATGAAAACGGCAGGCATACGTTATGGAGAACTCTCCGGACAAGTGTCTGCCCTTGGAATACTTCGCTACTACGAGGATTTGGGCCGAACAATCACTCCGAGCGCAGAGGGCTCTATCATCTTCGACGACGACCGACTTCTAAAACCTTCCGAAGGTGTAGCTGCTGCTTGGCGAGCCTTCCAAACTTCATGGAGAGCCGAAGGTCGATCTGCGATCAAGGCTTGGATTGATGAAGGCCAACGCCAAAAGCAAGTTCGGAGCCAAGCTTCGAGCAGTCAACCTCCTCCGAACCCGCAGGTTTAGGATTATTTAGGATTTTTTGATTATGTAAAGCTGATGCTTGTAAATATTTATCAATGAAAATCTTGTTTGTCATATTTTTAGGCTTTGCCTCTTATGGAAGATATCGAAGTGTTAGAGCTTAACAGCGAACTTCGCTCACTGTGGAACACCTTCGAACTTCTAAAGAGTTATAAACGTCCTCGATTCCTTATCCCTCGAGATGACTCCGGCGTTATTGCGCCCGAAGTAATCAAAGACATATTGTCTTATATTAAAGAGGAAAATAAAGAGAGCGACGCAAACACCTCGTCTTCTGAAGACACTAATTGGTCCGAAGACGAAGGTGAAGCCCAAAATAAAAGATCTGAAGATCTTAGAAGCTGGGAGAGAAGTCCCGAGCGGCTTCGAACATGGGCCGAGCTTCAACAAGAGCAGAAGGATTTTAGAGCTTCGAAGGGGAGGAAGAGAGTTAAACGTAAAGTTCTTAGAACTTCCGATGTTGGAACTAGTCGTTCCACCCCTAGCTCTCGGGACCGAAGAGGTCTCCGATTCCTTCTTGGTATAGATACCAATTTTTCATAATGTAGTCTGTAAACACATTTGTTTCAATAATGAATGCCGATTTAAAATTGTCTCCATATTACTAGCCCCTCTTTGGGTATAAGCAACTTCGAACTGTATTCAAAGATGGTTATGCGCAAAGAAAAAACATCGGAGTACAATTTTTTCTTGGGGGTTCGGAGCCCCTCTGTCATTTTTAAAGATCTTTTGAAATCTTATGAAATGTCTTCGACCTTTGTAATCAGAAGAATGGTAACTTGGTACCTTTGTTTGCTTTACGAAAGAAATCAATTAAGATAACTTCGATGACACTTTAGTGTCTTAAAAAATTTGTCACTTTGGACTTATAAGAACAGACATTCGAAGCTCATGGCTTAAATGCTGTTTTGCTTTAGCCACCTTCGGCTGTTTTTTGCAGAAATCTACCAGCCGGAGCTTGGATTTCGCAGAAATTGTAGCCACCTTCGGCTATTTTTTGCAGAAGTCTACCAGCCGGAGCTTGGACTTCGCAGAATTTGGCCACTTGGGCTCTTTTTTGCAGAAGTCTACCAGCCGGAGCTTGGACTTCGCAGAATTTGGCCACTTGGGCTCTTTTTTGCAGAAGTCTACCAGCCGGAGCTTGGACTTCGCAGAATTTGGCCACCTTCGGCTCTTTTTACGGAAGTCTGACAAGCTGCAGCTTGGACTCCGCAGATTTTGGCCACCTTCGGCTCTTTTTACGGAAGTCTACCAGCCGAAGCTTGGACTCCGTAGAATGTGGTATTGGCTCTTTTACGGATGCCTACAAGGTATCAGCTTGGGCTCCGGATGGATTTCAGCCACCACACCGGAGGCTTCGACTTTAAGGGTACGAAGTCCGGAAATACAGCCCTGCTTGATAACACTTCCCTCTCGAACGACTTCCGTCCCAGCGCGTCCGCTCGGGAGACTAGGAGTGTCAAGGGGAAGGCAAGCCACAGGGTGTATGCTTTATTAATTTAGAGGTGATTACAAGCGAATTACAAGGAGCCCTTATGCGAAGTATCGCTTTAGGTGCTCCGCATGCCAAGTGTGTGCTAACTCTTCACCTTCTAAATTAGCTAATTTAAATGAACCAGGGCGCCCCGAGCGGATGATTAGATATGGACCTTCCCATTTATTGCCTAGCTTCCCTGGTGCTATAATGCTTCGTAGAACAAGATGACCCGGCCTTAACTCGCTGAGCTTAACCTTCGGGTCATACCAAGTCTTCGTCTGCTGATGATACTTTGATAGATTGGCTACAGCTCGAAGCCTTGTCTCTTCTGACAAATCTAACGAAGCTTGTCTTTCTTCTTCGATATCTGGTTCGGTGCTGCGAAGTGATCCCCCTTTGAGCTCCGTTGGAGTCATAGCTTCATCTCCGAATAGCAGTCTGAACGGAGTAAACCCTGTGGACCTTGTTTGCGTAGTCCGAATGGACCACAGAATCTTCGGAAGCTCTTCGGTCCACAGTCCTTTTGATAGTCCTACTATTCTTCGATTTAGCCCTGACAAGATATTTCCATTGGCTCGCTCAACTGCTCCATTTGACTGAGGATGTCTCACTGCAGCAAAACATAGTTGAATGCCTAGGTCTTCGCAAAACTTCCTGAAGGGTTCTGCGTCGAACTGTGTTCCATTATCAACTGTGAGATATCTAGGCACTCCGAACCGGCAAATAATGTTTTTCCAGAAGAATTTCTGTACATTATTCGAAGTGATAGCTGTTAAGGGCTCTGCTTCCACCCACTTAGAGAAATACTCAATAGCTACCACTGCGAACTTCAGATTTCCCTTTGCTAACGGAAAGGGACCAATTAGATCCATACCCCATCTGGCCATAGGCCATACTGGAGCAATGACTTGAAGAGCTGTTGGTGGGCGATGACTTCGTCGACCCATCCACTGGCATCCTTGGCAAGTGCGGACTAAGCTCTCCGCATCAGCTGTTATTGTGGGCCAATAAAGCCCCTGGCGAAGTGTTTTTCCTGCCAGAGCTCTAGGGGCTAAATGACTTCCACAAAGGCCTTCGTGAATTTCTCGAAGAATTTCTTGGCCTTCGGCTTGAGATATACATCGGAGTAGAGGGGAACATACTCCGGCCTTGTATAATATACCGTTGATTAACTGATAGTTTCTTGCTCTGAGCTTTAACCTTGACAATTGGGGCTCTTCGGGCAAATTCGTTCCTCCTTGCAAGAGTTCTATGATTGAATCTTTCCAATCTGCACTAGGAATGCAGAGAATCTCTGCAGAAGCAACTTGTGGCACCGAAGGTATATTGAGCTCCTCATAGAAAGCTTCGTCAGGCACATCCACAGCTCCGGCAGCAGCCTTCGCTAAAATGTCCGCTTGCACGTTTTCAGCTCTTGGTATACTCCGAATGGAAATACCTTGAAATGTGCTTCGATCTTGCGAATTTCTTCCAAGTACTTTGCAAGCTGTGGATGTCGGACTTGAAAACTTTTGTCTACGTGCCCTGCTACTATCTGAGAATCTGTTTTTATAATTATCCTTGTAGCCCCTAGAGCACGTGCTTTCCGGAGTCCCAATAAAATTCCTTCGTACTCCGCTATATTATTGGTAGACTTAAAGTTGAGTCTTGCGGAGTACATTGCTCTTTGTCCTGACGGAGAAATTAATACTGCCCCAATGCCTGCTCCGGATGCTTGGAAAGCCCCATCGGAGTAAATAGTCCAGACTCCGTCATCTGATTTCTCCGGAGTCAACTTCGCAGGTGGAGTCCACTCTGCTACGAAGTCTGCTAGGACTTGAGATTTGATAGCTGTCCTTGCCAGGAAAGATATGCCGAAGGGTGCTAGTTCTACTGCCCACTTTCCAATTCTTCCAGTGGAATCTTTGCTTCGGAGCATATCTCCTAAAGGATACGAAGTTGGTACAATTACATTGTGAGCCAAAAAATAATGTCTTAGCTTCCTCGAAGCCATTATCAGAGCATAAACGAACTTCTCAAGTTCGGAGTATCTTGTCTTCGCTCCTGACAATGCTTCGGATACAAAATAGACAGGATTTTGGACCAACTTCCCATTGATATCAGCTTCTCTGACAAGGACTGCGCTGACTGCTGAGCCTGTGGCTGCAAGATACAGAAGTAGGGTTTCGTCCGCAATAGGCACCGTAAGTGTAGCAAGATTGCTGAGATAATCTTTAATATCTTCGAAGCTTTTCTGACACTCCGGTGTCCATGCAAAATCTTCGGACCCTTTTAAAGCTTTAAAAATTGGCAAACTCCTCTCCGCAGACCTTGATAAAAACCTGCTAAGTGCGGCCAGACGTCCAGTCAGCTTTTGCACTTGCTTTAAATTCTCGGGAGGAGCCATCTTCTGCAGCGCAGTTATTTGAGTAGGGCTAGCTTCAATTCCCCTGCTTGAAACTAAGTACCCTAACAACTTTCCAGCCTTAGCTCCGAATATACATTTTTCGGGGTTAAGGCGGATCCCACATGCCCGAAGGCTATTGAATGTTTCTGCTAAGTCTAGGCTATGTTGGTGCTTTAAAGCACTCTTTATTACAATATCATCCATATAGGCCTCCACATTGCGACCTAGTTGATGACCTAGAGCCTTAGCAACTAATCTTGAAAAAGTAGCCCCGGCATTTCTTAGGCCGAAGGGCATTCTTACATAGCAGAAGACTCCCGAAGGAGTTACAAAGCTCGTCTTGATTTCATCTTCGCGCTTCAACCATATTTGATGATAGCCGGAATATGCGTCAAGGAAGCTTAGTAACTCCGAACCTGCAGTGGAGTCAACTAGTTGATCAATTCGGGGCATGGGGTAGGGGTCACGTGGGCACGCTTTATTCAAAGATGTGAAATCAATGCACATGCGCCACTTTCCGGAGGACTTCTTCCTGACGAAGACTGGGTTGGCTAACCATTCTGTATGGGCCACTTCTCTGATAATCCCAGCCTTCAACAGTTTTTCAACTTCGTCCTTAGCTAGAGCAGCTCTCTCTGCGGACATCTTCCGGAGCCCTTGTCGAACAGGCCGGGCCTTCGGGTTTACAAGCAAGCTGTGCTCAATAATATCCCGATCGACTCCGGTGATGTCTTCGTCAGACCAAGCGAAGACATCCAAATTTTCTTCTACGACCTTTTCCAAGGAAGTTGCAACTTCGGAGGTAAATCTTTACCAAATTGAAAGGTGTATTCTTTACCATCTTTGACAATGACCTTCGTTGCAATCTCTCCTTCGGGACTTGGTCTTGGAAATGACTTCTTCGAAGCTTCGGAGGAGGCTGAAAAAATTTCTCCATTATCTTGGACACTGTTTACCTGCCTCGGATCAAGAGGAGGACCATGACCATATTCTGCCCTCCGAGCTATGGCTTGATCTCCGAAGATTGTCAAAACTCCTGATTGTGTGGGCATCTTTATGCACAAGTAGTTGTGATGCGCCACAGCTCCGAACTGATTCAACATGCCTCGCCCGAAGATAACATTATAAGCATACGGGGCATCCACTACATCAAAGATAACTTCTTCAGTTCGGGCTAGTAAACCTTCTCCGAAGGTTACTTCCAGGCCTATCTGGCCAAGTGCATCTAGCGGAGGTCCTGCGAAGCCTTGCAGAGGACGAGCCGCTGGGAGGAGATGCTTCCGGGAAATGCATAACTGATCGAAGGCTTGCACAAATATGATATCTGCCGAGCTACCTCCGTCAATTAGCACCCTTCGGACTTCTGTTCCTGCAATATCAGCAGTAATAACCAATGGATCTGCATGCGGGAACTTGATACCAGCTGCATCCTCCGCAGAGAAAGATATTGGAACATGAGACCACTCCGGCATTGCAGCTGCAGATGACGAAGTCCCAATGTGGCCTACTTCTCGAACGTACTCTCTTCGCTGTCTCTTGGACATGCTTCCGAGGGTACCTCCTCCGGAGATAGGGAGAACTACTCTCTTCCCTCTATCTTGCCCTTCTTCTTGCTTCGGAGGTGGCATAACATTGGCCACCGGAGGATGCCTTGCAGCATCAAAATTTTCTATCCGCGCCACAGCCTGGACCGGCTCCGAGCGCACTGCTGCTGCTGGACTTCGGTCGGTACTACCTCGACCCGAAGTTCTCTCCAAGTATTCTCCCCGAAGGGTAAGAATAGCCTTGCAGGTGTCAGTTGCATGGCTTCGATTCTCTCCATGAATACAGCAAAAAAGGGTCTGGCCCTTGCCAGCCGTTTTCCCTGGCGGCCTCCAGCCGCTGGACTTGTTCCCCGCAGACTGTGGAGCTCTTGGTGCAAACTTCTGTGGGGGTGCAATGTTTAAGACTTCAGAGCGAGGGTGCTTTTGCCCTCTTCTTCTATCATGTTGCACTTCGGAGACTGGTTCTTGCGGCTGAGCCGAAGTCTTCACCTCTGCTTTAACTTCTGTCAACACTGTCGAAGTAGCAGTAGTCCTCCGAAGCCAACCTTCTTCCGACTTCGAGTACTCCTCGAAGTATGACATCAACTGTGATACTGTGGTGATGCTCTTCCGATGCAATTTATCCAGAAGGCCTTTATGACTGACGCCTTCCCGAGCCGCATCAACCACCGAGGATGTGGACAGCCCCCGAATTTGCGACTTCGTGTGAGCGAAGCGCTTGAAGTACTGCCTCAATGTTTCTCCGGGGAGCTGTTTCACTTGGAAAAGGCTTCCTGTCGACATGGGGGGCACGAAGGTGCCCTGAAAGTTACTTATGAACTTCTTCTTCAACTGTAACCATGACGTGATTGATCCTGGTTTTAAAGACCAGAACCATCTCAACGCCACTCCTTGAAGGGCTAACGGGAAGCACTTTGCCATAGTTTCTCTGTCTCCGCCACTAGCCTCGATTGCTAGGGCATAAGAACGTGCAAACTCACTGGGATCTTCGTCTCCGGTATACTTGCAAAGCTTCGAAGCTTTGAACTTCGGATCGAAGCGAACCTTCTGAAGCTCGGGATGCAACGGAGATTCATTGTCGTAAGAAGCATTCTCCGGGGCTTCGGGATAATCAAGATCGTCGTCTTCGTGCACTTCAGGGATAGCTGGGGTGGCTTGAGGGCGAAGCCTGTTCGCAGCCTCCTGTCGCCACCTTGCTACCTCGGCTTGAAGATTGGCCATTTGAGTGGCCATGTCTCCAAGGCTATCTTCATCTCCTCCGGAAGGACCTTCCGGGTCTTGAGAACTGGTATGATCAGTTCGAATCGGAATGGAGGGTGGCAGAGTGACTCCGGGCGGTCGGAGTGTAGAAGGAGTTGGTGGAGAGGTTTCGTATCCTCGAGGGATAGAAGCCCCTTGCGGAGTTTGAGGTGGAGGGATAGTCGAAGACCCTCCGACTTCGACTGTGTCGAAGGGTATCTCTCCGGAGATCCGAGAGGACCTCCGAGTGGGATTGCGAGGTGCGCTCCGCTTAGGAGGCATGATGCAAGAGGTTGGTAGAGAACGAAGTTTTTTGGACTAGGTTCCCCACGGACGGCGCCAACTGTTGGCGTAAAAGATTACGCTAACAGGTTTCTGTAGAAAAGAAACTAACAAACGAAGTGTTTGCGAAGCAAAGCTGTTCTAAGCCTCCGAAAGGATAATAGCTTAGAATAGTTCGAAAGTGTGTATTGAATCACTTGTGATCGGTCCTTATTACAGGATGAAATGGGGGGTATTTATAGGCCTGAACATTAAGGAAAAGACCTATTTACCCCTTTATTACAACCGACATTAAGGAAACTATTCGGTTTCCTTAATAGGGCTAAAATGGTAAAAGACTAATCTAATAGGATAGAAGATAAGTCTTCCATCTTAGCTGGCAGAAAAGATCCTGAAGGGCTTTGGTTCGAAGACATACTTCGAACCAATGCCTGCCTTCGGGCTTCGAACCAGGCTCCAAGCACCTTCGAAGATGGCCTTCGGACAATCTTCGAACTGGTTGGCTGTCTTCATGCTGCTTTGGCAATAACCCCGAAGATGAGATATTTTCCCCCAACAGTATTCAATAGATTATTAATTTTGTCCAATATTTTACAACATATAAATATTTTTTAAATAATAATAAAATGAGATAGGAAGTGGCTTTAGCTCCTTGATTTTGAGGAGAAAAGTGGCTTGAATAGGGAGGAAGATAAAATAGGGAGTGAAATAAGAAGATGGTTGGAAAGTGTTTTTAAAAATATTTTGTTAAATTATAGGATGAGAAATGGGATAAGGAATTGGTTGGAGATGCCGTTTAAGAACAAAAATTTACGACGCGGATAGTTGGGGTTAGAGACTTGCTGGGATAAGATGGGAAGATAATTGAATAAGAGGTGGTTGATGGGATAATCAGTACTAAAACATTATATTATGTTATAGATTTAGAATTTTAGAAATACTTATAGTTTAAAAAAGATTGAGTTCATAGAATTTCATTTATATTTCAGAGCTTAAATTTAAGATGAACTACAATGTATAAGTCACAATCAAATTTGAATTTCAAAATTTTGGATTTTTGGCTGTTTTTAATTTCGCAGCATAGTCTTATCATAAAATTATTTTTGTTACTGCTATCAAATGTTCCTACTCAACTCTGCCTACGTTTTTTAACATGGCAAGTCTTAAGTCATTGAGAGGAGAGAAAAAAAGTCTCTTCTCTAAAAAGATTGTTATAAGTTTAATGAGATAATAAAAAATCATGTCACTGAAATAAAGATAAAACTCAAGTTTAGATTTTAGCTGTGCTATATCCTAAAATATTTAACATTGAAAATCTTTAAACAAGAAAAAGAAGATTGCATGTCTCGACTTATAGTTATAACCTTGAAGGTGAGACGTCTTTATCTTTTAAAATTAGAGTTCTGTCGCGGGAAAGCTTGAATTGACATCTTGTCAAATATTTGTCCACTGTATATGCGAACGCGATATTCTTTCTACGTCGTAGAGTTGAAAATATCCATCACCATTCACTAATCTGTATCAAAACTGTCACCTTCCGCGAGTAGCAAAATGGCGAGCGACATCTACAGTGTCGTCCAGTCGCCAGGCAACGAAAGAATCAGGATATGGTGGGGCACTTACATCCAAGCCGGTGATGGGGCTCTCGGAGTGTCGCCATGCGATGTCGCCGGCGTAGCGCTCGAACACGCAGATCATGTTCTCGCGGACGTAGGGACGCCCGTTGGCGGCGACGAAGACGGCGTCGAGGTAGCGGGCGTGGCGCGGGCAGTCGTTGAGCGGGACGAGAGGCATGGCCTGCAGGCCGAACCCGTACTCGCCGGCGTCCATGTACGTCTTGAAGTACCACGCCTCCGTCGGGTCCATGTACGGCACGAACAACTCCGACGGCATGCCCTTGTACAGCACCTCCCTGTGCTCGCCTGTCGCCGGATCCTGCACCCGCGCCCGCGACACCACCATGCCGGCGCGTGCGTCCGCCTTGAGGTGGAACTCCCACCCGCCCCACTGGACGGTGTGCCCGTCGACCAACTCGAATCCGGGCCAGTCCGGCGGCTCCATCGACGGTGCTCGTACCTTCTGGAATCCGAACTCCTGCTCCGCCGTCGGCTTGGAGTATCCGTGACGGTAGTCAGTATTCGCGGCGGCGGGGATGGGGATGCCGGCGCCGCGGTCGGAGACGTGAAGGACCTCCCTCGTGTCCATGTCGATCAGCACGGTTAGGCCCTCGATGGGGCGCATGTAGAAGTTGGCGGTGCCCTCGGTGGAGAAGCACTGGCTCTTGATAAGCCGGCGGTTCTCCTCCGCCGGGCCGTACCAGCCAAGGGAGAGGGGTAGGCACGTGACGTCGGACATCCGGACTCCGCGGCGGCGGAGGCTGGCGATGAATGCCGCGTCTTTGAACGGCGCGAAGCAGAGGATGGACTGCTCGTCAATGGACATCATCGGGTAGCCGGAGGCAGGGGCAGGCAGAGGAGTGACCGTGCCCTCGGCGAGGTCGACGACAAGGACGTGGGACTCGCCGCGGAAGCGGACGATGGCGATTGCGCCGCGAGGCGGGAGCGGGTCAGCACCCTTCCGCCATCTCCGGACGACGGACTTGTCCGGCTCGTCGAGGTCCAGTGAGTGCACGACCAGGGAGGACGGCGCCGACGAGAAAGGCAGATGCGCACGGAGGACCTCGCGGGCGCGATTCACCTCCGCCACCGTGAGCGGGTCGAGGGGGTGTCGTGGCACGTCGGACTCGTGCGACGGCCGCGGCGGCATTGATGGCTTCGACCTCGGCTGGCCCCGCCCTTGGCTGCAGGCCCATGGCAAGAACCTGGTGCAGCTGCCGCCGGCGCCGTCAACGAAGAGAGCTGTCTTCGTCGTGTCGATGCTGCCAGGCAGGCGGATAGCCGAGCAAACGACGAGGACGACAAGGGCGGCGCCGAGGGCGAGGGTGAGGAGCCGGAGCAGGCAGGTCGAGAGATCCATTGGTGTGGCATCCGCCTTTGGTGTTTGGCGTGAGCGGAGAAATGGTTCAGTATATAAAGGGACCGGCGAGTTTGTGGCATTGCCAAATCATTTTTTTCAAAAAAAAAAATACTACCTACCTTAACTTTTAAATTACGCTAAATTACGTTGTTATTGACGTCAAGATTTGGTAAAATTTAAGTCCACTAAAGATATCACACGGTCAATAGAAGTTAAAGATGTTCGATCAAAAAAGTCAAAAAAACTTATCCATTTTGTTACGAGATACTCAGACGCAAAATAGCCGATAGAGATAACAACGAAAAAGAAGATAAATGTTATCAGTATCAGTTAAGATATGTTACTTGGATTTAAGTCTCCGGACTATAGATGATCAAACGGGCGGCCCGGCCCGGCACACCACGGGCCTATGGAGGCACGACCCGTTTACTGATGGCCTGGCCCGGCATTGTTAATAAGCGGGCCATGCCGCATCCGCCCGTGGGCCAGACAGCGAGTCGAAGCACGACACGGAGGTGATTTAGCCGTGTCGGGCCGGCCCGTTAAGCAAAACAGCCCAGCAACAGGTGGCCCAACGCGTTTTTCCTGCAGTCTTCAATTTTTTTGTTTTCGCTCAGCGACGCCTCTTTATCTGCAGCAATGTCACCTCGTTTCCCGTTCTGTGCACCGAACAGGCGGAACAGCTAGCTGCTAGCATGTATTCATGCATGCAGACTGCATTTAGTGGGACCCACGCGTGGAGAGAGGAAGGGAAAAGCAGCAGGGAGCTAGGGATGCCGTAGCTTTCAAAGAGAGGAATCAAATGCGTAAATTTGAAAAATGAATGTGTATATTTGGAATTCAAATTTTGAACAGAATTTAACGGGCTAACCAGGCCTGACACTAAACGGGTCGTGCCCATGCCAGCCCATCGTGTCGGGGTGGCGGCCCAAGCACGACCTGGCCTTCGGGTCGTGCCGGCCCGAGCCCGTTTGCTAACGGGTCATGTCGTGCTTGGGCCGTGCTTTCTAGTCGTGCTTCGGGCTGACCCAACGGGTCCGAGCCATTTGCTCATCTATACTCCGGACTATAAATATGTACCCCTAGTTAGATTAGAAAATACATATCTGTCAATCAACTACTCGGCACATCGCCACCCTTGGCTTCTAAGGTTTATCTAGCGGGGTTCGGCACTCGAAGCCGGGCTGTATCGTTTCGATCTTCGGCGAAGAGGTGAGTCCCGTCACCCCCGACGTCCGTAGCAATTAGGTCAGTATCCTCACAGTTACATCAGATTGATCTCTTGAGATGAACGTCGAAACAGTACGGTCGCCGGTTGTTCTCAGAGTATTAGCTAGGTCTAAGGCTACATTAGTTCAGTTTGATCTCTTAGATTGATGTGATCTAAGTGTGATAGTTTGAGGCTTCATCGGTTAGGTTCGACATCTCTTACTATTGTATCTCTTTTATATTGTATACCATTCATCTAAATAAAGTATGTCTGATACTTTGACATATTATTAAGATCATCATGTCTAGCTACTGTCTTGTCTTAGTTAGGTCAGATCTAGTTATTGTGATGATTTTCATGATATAGACATATTATCTGACACGTCTTGTTTATTTCTGTCGGAGTACAAGCCGACATGTTATCTGTTAGGGGAAAATACTTCATCCTCAGGACTTTAGAGATCAACAGTCAAAGATAATTCACCAGCATCGAAGTTTGCGTTCATCTCCGGAGATGATGAAGTTTCTAAGCCGAAGGATACTTCGTCTTCATCGTCCGAAGATATCCTTTGAAGGCTCCGAAGCTACAGTGAAAAACAACAAGACTGATAAGACGCCTGCCTTATCTACCTTCTTCGGATAGATTTTACTATTTTAACCCTATTCGGGGTACCGAATAGTTTCCACTATGTCGGTTGTAATTGAGGGGTAAATAGGTCTTTTCCTTAGAGTTTTTACCTATAAATACCCCCCTACTTACCCTGTAATAGGCATCGAATACTCAGCTATTCAATACACAACTTCAAACTACTTTGAGCTATTATCCTTTTCGGAGGCTCGGAATAGTTCGTATCACAAACTCTTCGTTTGTTAGTTCTTAATCTTCAAGAACCTATTAGCGTAATCTTTTATGCCAACAGTTGACGCCGTCCATGGGAAACCTAGTTCTAAAAGCTAGTTCTCTGCCGATGACTGTACTTCGAAGAGCACTTGCGGAGGGAGCTTTGGAGTCTCAGGATTCTGCGCACCCTTCAGTAAGGGACTTCCTAGTGCAGCTCGAAGGCCTTTCCTCGCCTTCCCAAACCAATCGAAGTCTTCAGTCTTTGGACCTCATCTTCATTAGCTATGCCTCCCAAGCGGAGCCTAGCTCTAGTCCTCCCCGAAGGTCCTCTCAGACCAATGGTGCAGGACCCTCAGTTATCCCGCTAACCCCCGAAGGGGTCGCCGGACGTCGAGCACCCAGAGACCCCCGAGCCGCTCCTACGGTGCTCCAAACTGATTACACCAGTTCCTGAGACCCGGAGATCCCCTCCGAAGGAGATGAAGACCTCCCTGAGGACGAGGCTACCCAAGAAGCGCGACTTCAGGAGGAAGTGGCAAGGTGGAGGCAAGAGGTTGTCGATCGACTCCGCTCCCAAGCCTCCACTCATGCTCTAGAAGGGCCTCAAGACGATGGTGCAGGCGATCTTCCCAAAGCTGTCCAAGTCCCGGAGGAAGCCGAGAATGCATCCTTCGACGACGGGTATCCGTTGCATCCGGACCTGCAGAAGGTGCCCTTCGACCCCAGGTTTAAAGCCTCGAAGCTGCACAAATACTACGGTGGGTCTGACCCCGGGGAGTTCTCTCGTTCGTATGCTTTGGCAATAGAAGCCAGCGGAGGGGTGTGTAACACTATGGCGAAGTGTTTCCCCCTCGCGCTTGAAGGTGTAGCTCTCCGATGGTTCTAGTCTCTAAAGCCAGGATCGATCAAGTCTTGGGAGCAGCTAAAAAGGAAGTTTGTAAGCAACTTCCTGGGTACATTTGTAGCCCCAATGTCGACCGGGAGTCTATTTCAGGTGAAGCAGCAAGTGGGGGAGACGCTTCAGGAGTATTTCACACGCTTCGCCCACGCCAAGTCTCAGATCAATGGCTTGTCTACCTTTTCGGTAGTCGATGCCGCTCGTGAAGGGGTGTTGAACCTAGATCTCCACAGCAAGCTTCATTGGAAACCGGTGTCATCTATGGCATAGCTGATGGCATACTTTGAACAGTATGTCAAGGCAGAGGAAGGCTGCCTCCGAAGAACCACAACACCTGTACCAACCCTTCGAGAAGTGAAGACGGAGCCCGAAGTCCTGACCTCTCCACAAGCCCCCCTTGATAGTCGTTTCAATGATCATAGGTGGGGAAAGAAACACTTTCACTCCGAGGTGTTAAACATTGCACCCTCCGCCACGAAGACACCCGTCAACTTTCAACAGGAGCAAGGTTTCAAAGTTGGTACCTCGAAGCCCCAAGAGAGAGTGGCTAGCAGGCGCCGAAGCTTATTCTGTTGTGTGCATGGCGAAAATAGAAGCCATGACACGAAAGATTGCAAGACATATTGAACCTTCAGGGTGAGTACTTAGGACAAAGCTCAGGGCGAGGTACTTTGGACCGAGCCCCTCCAACAATGCGTTCGGAGCTTGTGCAAGCTATGGCTCGAGCCAGCAAGCCCGAAGCACTGATGCAACTCCCGGTGGCCAACATTATGCCACCACCGAAGCAGGAAGATCCCCAAGATCGCAGCAAGCGAGTGGTCCTACCTATCTCCGAAGGGGGACCCTCGGTAACATGTCAAAAAGGCAGCGACGAGAATATGTCCGCGAAGTAGGGCACATAGGGACCTCGAATTCAGCGGCAAAAATGCCTGAGTGGTCCCATGTACCTATTTCTTTTACTGCCAATAATGTTGCGTGGGTGAAATTCCCTCATGCTGACCCCCTTGTTATTTCAACCGATATAGAGGGAGTCGAAATCCGAAGGATCCTGGTGGACGGCGGAAGCTCCGCAGATATACTCTTCGTCTAGGCCTTCAATCAGATGTGCATTCGTCGGAGGCATTTACTTCCGGCAGCCCACCCACTCCAAGGCTTCGTAGGTCCTCCTCTCTATGCCCTTGGACAGATAGGCCTCGAGGTTTCCTTCGGAGAGGGGCCCCTTGCCAGGGTGGAGGAGGTGATCTTCGACGTCGTCAATGCCCCATATTCCTATGATGCGATTTCGGACAGAGAATGTTGAACCAGTTCGGGGCTATAGCACATTATAACTACTTATGTCTCAAGATGCCTACGCAAGGTGGAGTTCTCACTATCTCAGGAGACCAAGCTGTAGCCCGAAGAGTGGAGTATGGCCATGGTCCGCCATTTGACCCTCGACAAGTGCATAGTGTGTCGGAGCACACGGAGGAGGCTTCGGAGTCTTCAAACTCCTCGAAGGGCCTTTCCCTAAAGCCAAGCCCGGAAGGCGATGTGGTCACGAAGATAATATTGAAAGATGGCAAGGAGTACCCAATACAATTCGGCAAGGGGCTACCTTCGGAGATAGCTACTTCATTGAGGAAGTAGTTAAACAAAATTTGGATATCTTTGCCTGGACCGACGAAGACATCACCGAGGTTGACCAGAGTATCATCGAGCATAGTTTGCTTGTCAATCCGAAGGATAGGCTAGTGCGCCAGGGGCTCCGTAAGTTATCAGCAGAGAGGGTAGACCTCGCCAAGGTAGAAGTAGAAAAATTGCTAAGGGCTGGCATTATCAGGGAAGTAGCCCACACGGAGTGGCTGGCTAACCCTGTTTTTGTCAGGAAGAAGGGCTCCGGCAAGTGGCGCATGTGCATTGATTTCACATCATTAAATAAAGCATGCCCGCGAGACCCCTACCCTATGCCCCGAATAGACCAACTGGTGGATTCTACGGTTGGCTCCGAATTACTGAGCTTCCTGGATGCATACTCCGGTTATCATCAGGTATGGCTAAAGTGCGAAGACGAAGCCAAGACAAGTTTTATAACCCCCTCCGGAGTATTTTGTTATGTTCGAATGCCTTTTGGCTTGTGGAATGTCGGAGCCACCTTCTCACGTTTGATAGCTAAGGCTCTAGGTCACCAAATAGGCTGAAATGTCGAAGCCTATATGAATGACATTGTAATAAAGAGTGCTGTAAAGCACCATCATAGCCTAGACTTAGCTGAAACATTTGAGAGCCTCCGAGCATGTGGAGTTCTCCTCAACCCTGAAAAATGTATATTCAGGGCGCAAGCAGAAAAACTGCTAGGGTACTTAGGTTCGAGTAGGGGAATCTAAGCTAGCCCGACGCAGATAAGCGCATTGCAAAGAATAGCTCCACCAGAAAATATGAAGTAGGTCCAAAAGCTAACAGGACGGCTTGTAGCTCTTAGTAGATTCCTGGCCAGATCAGCCGAGCGAAGCCTTATAATTTTTAAAGCTCTAAAGGGATCCGAAAGTTTCAAGTGGACGCCGGAGTGCTAGAAGAGCTTCGATGACATTAAAGATTACCTCGAAAGCCTGTCAACACTTACTGTGCCCCTCCCGGAAGAAACTCTCCTTCTTTATCTTGCAGCAACGAGCTCCACAGTAAGTGCAGTATTGGTTAGAGAAGTTGAGCTTAAAGGAAAACTGGTGCAAAACCCAGTTTACTTCGTCTTAGATGCTTTGTCCGGAGAAAAGACAAGATACTTCGAGCTCGAAAAATTTGTTTATGCTTTGGTAATGGCCTCGCGTAAGCTAAGGCATTACTTTCTAGCACATAATCTTATCGTTCCTACCTCGTATCCCCTTGGTGATATTCTTCGGAGCAAACATTCTATGGGTAGGATCGGAAAATGGGCTGTCGAGCTAGCCCTCTTTGGTATTTCCTTCATGGTGAGAACAACTATTAAATCTCAGATCATAGCTGACTTTGTGGTAGAGTGGACTCCAACTGCAGTCTGGGCTCCGGAAGAAACCTCCGAAGGTCCGTGGACAATTTTTTTCTGACGGAGCCTATCAGGCATCTGGTGCCAGAGCTGGAGCTGTGATAATATCGCCGTCAGGGCAGAAGGCCATGTATTCTGTGAGGCTCAACTTTAATACCACCAATAATATCGCAGAGTACGAAGGAATCCTGCTAGGCCTCCGAAAGGAAAAGGCACTTGGCGCAACAAGGATCATAATTAAAACAGATTCCCAAGTCATCGCAGGGCATGTTGAAAAAATATTTCAAGCCAGGAACCCGCATCTTGCAAAGTATCAAGAAGAAATCCGCAAGATAGAGGCGATGTTTAAAGGATTTTCTGTTTGGAGTATCCCTCAAGCAGATAATCAACTTGCAGACATTCTAGCGAAGGCTGCAGCCGGAGCATTGGACGTCCCGGAGGGTGCTTTCTATGAGGAACTTATCAAGCCTACGGTAAATCAATTACTCTCTGCAGAAATCCTTTGCATCCCAACTGCAGATTGGCGGACTCCGATAATGGATGTCTTGCAAAACAGCGCAGTCTTGTCAGAAGGTCTGGATTTCCGAAGGTTGCAAGCAAGGGCTCGAAATTATGAGCTTGTCAATGGGATATTACACAAAGCTGGAGTTTATTCTCCCCTACTCCAGTGCATCTCACAACCTGAAGGCCAATATATACTTTGGGAGATTCATGAAGGTTTATGTGGAAGCCACCTGGCCCCCCGTGCTCTAGCAGGAAAGACACTTCGGTAGGGGCTCTATTGGCCAACAATTGTAAGAGATATGGAAGAGTTAGTTCGAACCTGTCAAGGATACCAGTGGATGGGTAGACGGATCCACCGTCCACCAACACCCCTTCAAGTTATTGCTCCGGTATGGCCAATGGCACGATGGGGAATGGATCTCATTGGCCCTTTTCCAATGGCAAAAGGCAGCTTGAAGTTTGAAGTGGTAGCAATTGAATATTTTTCTAAATGGGTCGAAGCTGAACTCCTAACTGCTATCACTTCAAGAAATGTGCAAAAATTCTTCTAACAAAATATCATATGCAGGTTCAGAGTGCCAAGGGAGTTAACTATGGATAATTTCACCCAGTTCAAAGCCAAACCCTTTAAAGAATTTTGTGAAGAACTGGACATCAAGTTATGCTTCACAGCAGTTCGCCATCCACAATCCAACGGAGCCGTCGAGTGAGCCAATGGAAATATTCTCTCCGATTTAAATCGTAGGATTGTCGGATTGGCTAAAGGACTGTGGACCAAAGAACTTAAGATTCTATGGTCCATTCGGACCACTCAAGCCAGGTCCACAGGCTTTAGCCCATTCAGGTTGCTATTCGGAGATGAGGCCATGACTCCTACGGAGCTCAAAGGTGGATCCCTTCGCGTAGTAGAACCTGTAAATGAAGACGAGAGAAACACTTCGCTGGACTTGTCGAAATAAACAAGGCTTCGAGCTGTCGCAAATCTGACGAAGTACCAAGACCAAACAAATACATGGTATGACCCGAAGATAAAAGTGAACGAGCTTAAACCAAGTCATTTGGTATTGCGAAGTGTCATAGCTCCGGGGAAGCTAGGAAATAAATAGGAAGGACCATATATTATCCTACGCTTAGGGCGCCCGGCTCGTTTAAATTAGCTAATTTAGAAGGGGAAGAGTTGAAGCATGCATGGCATGCGGAGCACCTTAAACATTACTACGCTTAGGGGCTCCTTGTAATCAATTGTAAAAGTACCTTTCTAAATAAAGATGAAGGTTCAAATTATGTTTACTCTTCAAATATCCCTTACTCCTGGTGGACGCATCAGGAGAACGGAGATGCTTGTGGAGTCAAGCATCTTTCAAGGAACCTAGACAACGGCCTTCGAACCATTGGTTCAAGGATTCTGTAAAAGAGCCGAAGGTGGCCAGCCTATGGATTCCAGGCTCCAGCTTGTTAGAATCCGTAGAAGAGTCTAAGGACTTTAAAAGAACAGATTTTTGGCCTCCGGGTTCGAAGCATTTGTAAAAGAGCCGAAGGTGGCCAACCTACGGATTCCAGGCTCTGGCTTATTAGGATCCGTAGAAGAGTCTAAAGACTTTAAAAGAACAGATTTCTGGCCTCCGAGTTCGAAGCATTTGTAAAAGAGCCGAAGGTGGCCAGCCTATGGATTCCAGGCTCTGGCTTGTTAGGATCCGTAGAAGAGTCTAAGGACTTTAAAAGAACAGATTTCCAGCCTCCGGGTTCGAAGCATCTGTAAAAGAGTCAAAGGTGACCAAGCAATAAGATTTCAAGGCTCCAGCCCGATGAAACACTTTTAAAGTCCTAAGCGACTTTTATTGGAGCCTACAAGTGTGAACTTAGCTCCAAAACTTATAAACATCATGATACGAACATACAGTTCGAAGAACTCCACGAAAGAGTGAAGTATGATTACCAAGTGTTGTGTGAAGCATCAGATTGTTATATCAATCATTGTGTCCGACGGACCCTATCGCAACGCATACGGTTCCCCACCCACAAGAAGGGGCAGGGGAGTAAGGAACAACAAAAAGATGCTTCCAAAGCAATTCATATTAATTGGATAATCATATTATTACATCAAGAGTAGTTTTGATCTAAGCCTAGATAGAAACAGAGACCCCTCCGACCTCTAGAGCTACTTCAAAGATCACTTCGACCTTCGGAGCCCGAAGTCTTCGAAACCTTATTCTTAGTCCGAGTGCTTTTCTTCTTTGAAGCTCGCAGTTTTTTCTGCTCTTCTTGAAGTTTAGCCCAAGACAGAAGTCTTTCGGAACTAGCCTCCGCTGGATATTCGGCTTGTTACTCCGAGTCAGACCAATCTACATATTCGGAGGACGAAGACACTTCTTCCTTATCCTCTTCTTTAATATAAGCTAAGACCTCATGATGGACTTTAGGTGCTATCTCCACTTGATCCCCTCGAGGAACAGAGAAGCGTGAGCGTCGATAAGGCCTTAAGCTTTCGAGGACAACCTACTATTGGTGAAGCCCTTCGCTAAGTTCCAATACTTTGAAGTCAAGCTTCGAAGTGCATGGCAAAACCTAAAGAATAAACATCCAAACAAAGTTTCCTCGTTTATAAACTTTTCATTCATTAATAAAAGGGGCTTTTACAAGGTTTCTTGTACATGCATAAGCGACCTATGAAGCTAAACCTGCGGGTCGGCTGGTGGAGCAGGAAGAGTCAGAGCCGGTGTAGTCAGAAGTGGAGGCTTCGTCTGAGCTTGTTTCTGCCGGCGAACCTCGTCGATCCAAACTTTGGCTGCAGCTTTGTGGTCCATTTTCTAGATGGCCCGGAAAGCTTCCCAAGCAGAAGCTACATCCACCGAAGGGCGCAACGAGTCTTCGTTGGCAAATCCCGCAGGCGTCGAACCCCCAACCGGAGCAACAGATATTTCGAGAGATTCGAGGTGATGAAGGACTCTGATCCCGGCAACTTGTCCGGAGATCTCTCCATACCGAACCCTAGAGCCCATCATCAACTGCGTTGCCACCTGGATCATCTTCAGCTTCCACTCGAGGGGCTCGTTCGCCACAGCTAAAGACGAAGGGCACTTCATGCCAAAGTACTCCAAGGTACCTCAGAGGGTATCCATGGTACGCTCCGCGATGGCGGCATTCTTTACTTCCGCTGCTTCCAGCCCAGCAGCAGCAACAGACACTTCTGCCATCTTGGATAGCAAAGTACTCTTCTAAGCCAATGCTTGTTGAAGCGAGTCTTGAAGCTCCACGAGTTGCACGCTGGAATTTGTTGTTGCTTGATAGAGCTTCTCAACCTCAGCCCTGAGCACCACACATTCAGCCTTGGTCTCTTGAGCCGAAGCCTTGAGTGCAATGTTGTTTTGCTGCTTGGCCTGAAGTGCCTCGTCGGTGGCGGCTCTGGCCCTCCGTTCCTCGAGGAGTTCCTCCTTTAGTCGCAGTGTTTTGTCCTCGGAGCTCTTGAGAGCAGACTGGAGGGTAGTAACCTTCCTTTTGAGCCGATTAGTTTCGAGCTCATTGGAAGTCGCTGCTGCTCTAGCAAGGACAAATTACTGCAAAAAGCAAAGTAAGTACCAAGTAATTCCATTTATTGATTGAATACACTTGTGGTATGTGGCATACCTGAAGGGTAGCCCTTTTGAGGGCCAAATTGAGCTTCGGGGCTCTGGCTTCGCTCAAGACGGAGACTAGTTCAGAGTTCACGACTTCTTGGCCTTTGCCCGCAAAGGGCTCTAGAAGCGCCCGGAGGCCTGTCCGTTGCTCCAAGAATGGAGCCAGCAGAGGGAGCTAGGATAGGGCCGGGCGATCGTCTGCTATGGCCTCCTCCTCCGAGTTGCTTGCCGAAGGATCATTGGAGGAGGGCGTCGCCATCAAGGCAGGGAGGGGACCGAAGCTCGTCATGCTCTTACCCCTCCCCGGCACAAAAGTCGGAGCAGGAATTCCGGTTGAGGTAGATCCTTCTTCAACTGTTGCCCCCTCGGCCGGAACTGCTTCGCCCGAGACGGCTCCGGTCGTTGGAACCACTACATCAGCCAGAGCCTCAACTCCAAGAGAAGCTGAAGCTCCATTGGTGATTGGAGCCATGCTACTCCTCGACGCACCTACAAAAATTAATGTATTCAGTGAATATTTGTGGGTAATAGTTATTGCAGGAATTGCAAAGGCAAAAGCTTCGAAGTATACATTCTTATGAACCTTGAGGGAGAATTGTGGGGTCCTCTAAGACTTCATACATTCGGAGGTACTCTTCGAGGTCATCCCCCGAAGTCTGCTCTGGTGCAGTCGTTGCAGGCGCCCCGATCTCCGGCACTATCACCCTGGCCACGGGTGAATTATGAAGGGCTGACTCAAGTCCTGAGCTAGCTGCGATGGGTTCGGGGGAGTGCACTGTATCTGCTTCTGCAGCCTCCTAAGAAGGAGCTCTGGCTGCGCCCAAGGCTTCGTCCTCACTATCCTCTGCAAGGTAGTCCTCGAGAGCCTTCCCCATCCGGACATCGGAGTTTTTCTCTCCTGAGTCCTCCAAAGAAGAGCTCCGAATGCCTAGGGAAGAACCCGAAGACACCGGAGTTGGTTGAGGAGGAGGCTTCGACGTTTTCTTCCCCTTCTTGACGGGGGTCTTGGCGGTTTTCTTGGAGGGCTCGGCAATGGATTTCCTCTTCTGAGGGGCCACTCCGGTCGAGTCGAAGTCTGGTAGAGATGGAGGCTCCATTCCGAGAGCCCTCCACACTCTATTGAAGCGCTCCCAGCTTCCCACCAACTCTACCCTTCGCTGTTTCTCCACCATCGTAGGGGCTCCGAGCACTTGTTCGGTGGCCTTTACGATATGTTCCGGAGCTAGCGCCAAAGGAGCCGCTAAAAAGAGGTAGCATTTCATAAGTATGTTATCCATTTCCTAATGTGTTAATGCAGGAAGTGTTAAGATTTACCTAGGCTTAGAAGCTCTCCCTCCGAAGCGTGTTGAAACGCAATCGGCTAGTCAGCTCCGAGAGGTGGGATCCGAAGGGCGATGAATTCCTCCGCTAGATCCCGCATGCTCATACGGCTGGCTATCAAAGAAAGCAACCCAAGCCGCATTGAGAGCAGGCTTGGGTTCGTGGTAAATTCAGCCTCCTTATGGAACCAAATCTCTTGAAGGGGCCCTGCGAAGCTGGAGTCTTCTCCGACCTCAGCGTAAAACCACCGGAGGATCCAGTTGGTATACCACTAGTCGTTGATGTCCTTCATTGGAAAATGTTGTGCATGCTCCTTCTGAAGCTAGAAGTTGACACTTCTGAATGCCGTCAGCACCTTGCTATCTCTGGGTCCGTCTTGTGGCTTCGGTTGGCAGGTGGCTTCATGGGTGGTGGCAAAGATCTCCGATCTTCCTTCGCATCCTTTGGCCCGAAGAGCCCATTCGAAGATCACCAGTCTTGCAATAGCATTGGGGGACAATTGTGGCAAGGTAATATGGAACATTTATAATACATGTGACAGAAAATTGATGGCAGGGAGTCCTAGTCTAGCTTCGAAGAATGCTTCGAAGACTACCACTTCTCCGCTCCGCGGCTTCGGGGTCGACTCCATTCCAGGGACCCGAGTCCTCATTCTAGGGCCCAGTTTCCCCTTCACTGCCTCTTCAATAGATTCCGCTGTGCTTGTTGATTGACCGATGAGGAAGCTTTGCGGGATTGGCTTCTTGGATGGAGGGCGGACTCTGGAGGATTTTTTGGCCAAGAACCTCTTGGAGCTCCTGCCATGGCCGCCGCTGCTGAAGCCACCCACGCCTGCCTCTGCATCAAAGTACTCACTGCCGCTGGCATGGTCCCGCTGGTCCTCGCCATGAGTTGATCGCTCAAAAGGTTGAGAGGAGATTTGGAGGTTGAAGAAAGAAGGCTATGGAAATTAAGCTCTGTAAAAATTTTCGGTGGGCTTCGACCCCGCTTTTATGGTCTTTCCGCTAGCTACGACGCCTCGATCATGTTCGCATTGCAGGTTCGACTTCTATCACTGACAGGTGGGACCAGGAAGTAAAAAGGTGTGAACCCATGGTAAAATTTCGACAGTTACCTTTTTTGGGAGCATAACGACTACTTGAAGGGTAACGACTCAAAATTAACGGTTCTTCACGACGTTCCACCTCCGTAACGGTTCACTTCCCTGCGAAGCGTTCACACAACAGTCTCGGTTCGAAGTTTTCATTGGAGATACTTCGATGTCAAATACCCTTCGAATAACTGTAACACCTTCAAATTTCTCTAAGTCCCTGAATATGAAAATATTCCTTGCGTATACTGCTTTCCTGCCATACAGGTTAAATCGGAGAAGCGTATTCGAGGGGTTACTGTTGGGGGAAAATACTTCATCCTAAGGATTTTAGAGATCAACAGTCAAAGATAATTCACCAGCATCGAAGTTTGCGTTCATCTCCGGAGATGATGAAGTTTCTAAGCCGAAGGATACTTTGGCTTCATGGTCTGAAGGTATCATTCGAAGGCTCCGAAGCTACAGTGAAAAACAGCAAGACTGATAAGACGTCTGCCTTATCTACCTTCTCGGGATAGATTTTACTATTTTAACCCTATTCAGGGTACCGAATAGTTTCCACTATGTCAGTTGTAATTGAGGGGTAAATAGGTCTTTTCCTTAGAGTTTTTACCTATAAATACCTCCCTTCTTACCCTGTAATAGGCATCGAATACTCAGCTATTCAATACACAACTTCGAACTACTTTGAGCTATTATTCTTTTCGGAGGCTCGGAATAGTTCGCATCACAAACTCTTCGTTTGTTAGTTCTTAATCATCAAGAACCTGTTAGCGTAATCTTTTACGCCAACATTATCTTTAATTCAATGCCATATATTATTCGCCATCAGAGAGTGTCCATCGGCCCATATGCGTAAAGCTGCCTATCTCATCGGACGATGGCGCGCTCGCCGATTGCTTTTCCCCTAGTCATCGGCCCTACGGCTGATAGGCATAATATTCCACGATTTCACCATCTTTACCACATATATCGGCTTGCCAGCCAATCGGCTATGCTACTAATGTCACATTTTCTGTTCTCTTATCAATTGTAGGGTCAAACTGATTGACACACCTTGAACCCTTCTTCTATGAACGTAGGACCTAGACTGGAGTTAAACAGATCTCCTAGGGCACGCGTGTGTCAAAGTGTGACCAAAGAACACACCAACACGATATGTTATCTGGCACATAAAATTTATTTCTGTCGGAGTACAAGCCGAGTTATCTTCAATTTAATGCCACATCTTATAAGCCATCGAAAAAGCACTCACCGGCCTATGTGGAAAACTGCCCATCTTATCGGCCGCTGGCACGATCGCTAGATTGCTTTGTCCCTAGTCATCGGTCCTATGGCCGATAGACATGATATTCCACGATTTCACCATCTTTGCCAGTCATCGGCTGTAGGACCGAAAGTAGCGACCAGGGGGTGAATGGGCGCCTATAAAATTTATAGCTAAACAATATTTTAATCCCAACACCAAATAAACTTAACTAGACAAATAATATTGACAAAGCAAATTACTGGAATAAAACTTGTCTAGCTTAAAAAATGATTAGTATCTTAGTCTAAATGATATTAAAGATAAACTAAATAAAAACTACTGCTGTAAATAAAATTGGTACTCGAAATATTTAAAACGTACGTAGAATACCCAAATATATTAATAAAATATTCAGATAATCATCCATAAATTAATTCAGAAATAAACCTAAAATATTTTATGTAAATCTAAAATAAAAATATTACTGGGACTATTAATAATATTTTTTTCTTTTTATATGAGCAGATTAAAGAATATTAAAATAAAACTATACGAGTACTGAAAATACTTAGGCAGTTTAAATTACTACGAAATTTCTAAGAAAATAACTATTAATAATTTTTTTATATGAGCAGATTAAAGAATATTAAAATAAAAATATACGAGTACTAAAAATACTTAGGCAGTTTAAATTACTACGAAATTCCTAAACAAATCTTTTCGCTAATTAATTCATGGATGATTATCTTTAACAACTAATCTACTAAAAAATAGGAGATTAAATCTCACCAGCGTCATCTCGTTCCTTACGTTTCTGGCGCCGAACGGCTTGCTTCTGGAATTCTCGGTGCTCCTGGAATTCCCGCCGGACTTCACAAATTGCCGTGGGCCCGCCTGGCAGCGCGCAGCTTTTGCTTTCTCCTGCACGCCAACGCATGTGAATAGCCTCCCTCTTTTTAATAAAAAAACCACACGGCTTGCTTGGCTGCCGGGACGTGGCTGCAAATGCAGCCGTGCTGCGCAGCACTGCAACGCCGCTGCTTGGCAGGCGGCCAGGCGCGCGTCAGTGCAAAAATTCTGCAGGCGGCCAGGTGCGGTCACAGGCGCGGTGGAGACAAAAGAAAATAGAAGAAAGAAAATAAAAGTTTAACCCTAATGACCAAAAGCCAAACAGAAGCACGAAAACGATCATTATAGTTAACCAAAAATAAAGCCTCAAAACAAGTGCAAATCTCAAAATTACCAAAAAAGAATAAACAAACAAGAATAAACTCCCCCTGAAATAAATCCTAGAGAAAGCCAAAAATATATCCAAAATTTCTCCCCCTTGTTGACAATTGGACTCATCAAGTGAGACTAAATGCACTCTAAAGAGACATAAACAAAAACTCCCCCTGAAATACAGCTCCCCCTCAAAATATGTCATGAATGCAGATGGGGTGCAGGTGGAGTGTGAAAAGCATGCTTCTTAGATATGATTGACTGCTATTACAACGTCTAACAGGTATAGCAAAAGATATACTGTCTAAGATACATGACATGATCAGTGGAATAGATGATATCTTAAGAAAGTCATTAGCACACATTTTTCGTTTTTTTGCAAAACAAAAGCATCACCACATTTTCTAGTTGACAAGCAAAGTAAAGCATGAGATGCAAAAGCTAACTGATATCTACCAAGATAAGCATTGTCCAAAACAAAGTGCTTCAGCAAACTTGTTATCTTTTTAAATTTTTCAGATTATTTCTTTTTCATTTCTGCCAGGGGTTATTTGCATGTCAAACCTTATGCTAACCGACCAAGTCAAGCCTAGGCCAGAACTGGACCATCAGAAGCTTAAGACATTGGTCTTGGCATACATTACACCATCCTAGTTCATACCAAAGTTCTATGGTAAGCAGTCCAGAACAATGTAATGCGACAAAGCAAACCCACCTGGATCTTTTCTGATAATCATAGAAATGCATAAATTTTTCATTTTTCTGATTTTTTTATCATTTTATAGCACATTTTTCATATTTAAAGCATATAGATGTCCAAGTTGCATATCTGCATCTAAGGATCTAGCTACAAGGCATGTAAAAGATAGCGAAATCATTCAGCCTACACATGCTAGTTACCAGAAGCAATGGTGATCATTTTTCAATTTTAAAGCACAAAAGCCATGCATATGACAAATATCAGATATATCATGTGAACTGAAACAAAACATGATCATCGACAAGTAATCAAAAATATATACTAGCTAGAGAAAGTAAAGCAGATTAATCATATAACAGAAGCAAGCTCAAAATGTGATTGATGATTATGCATGATATGAACTCACACAAAAAGACTCAATAAAAAAATGAAAAAGAAAGTGTTGGCGTAAAAGATTACGCTAACAGGTTTCCGAAGAATAGAAACTAACAAACGAAGTGTTTGCGAAGCAAACTATTCTAAGCCTCCGAAAGAATAATAGCTTAGAATAGTTCGAAAGTGTATATTGAATAACTTGTATTCGGTCCCTATTATAGGGTAAAATGGGGGGTATTTATAGGCCCAAACATTAAGGAAAAGACCTTTTTACCCCTCTATTACAACCGACATAGTGGAAACTATTCGGTACCCTTAATAGGGCTAAAATGGTAAAAGACTAATCTAATAAGAAAGAAGATAAGTCTTCCATCTTAGCTGGCAGAAAAGATCTTAGAAGAGTCCATGTTCGAAGATATACTCCGAACCAGGGTCTGTCTTCATACTTCGAACTTGACTCAATGCATCTCCGAAGATGAAACCTTTGAATCAATCATCTGCCTTTGTCCTGCTACTGCAATAACCCTGAGGATGGAATATTTTCCCCCAATAGTAGCCCCTCGAATACGCTTCTCCGCTAAACCTGTAATGTTAGGAGAGCAGTGTACGCAAAAAGTAACCATGCGTAGGGGTTATTATATTTAAACCATCTCCGAACTACGTGAAGATATAAACTTCGAATCAGTTCCAATAAAATTACATTCGAAGTAACTTAGGACTAACTCAAGAAGTTTGAAAGTCTTTCTAACCTTAGAAGAAATAGTCGTTAGCTTCTTTCTTCTAACGGAAGTTACGGAATGCTTTAATTTCGGAGCAATGTAACGGGCAAGAATGCGAAACGGCATGGACAAACAGTAAAAAATGTAAAGTCTGGGCTATAAATAGTGGGCCTAGACCTTTCCTGAGTACCTTTCCACCGCTTTCTTGCAAACAAACCATTCTTTGAGCCCTAGCCTCCATTCTTCTTCCAAAGCAACCCATTAGTTTCAATGGCGAAAACCAAAGGTTCTGGAGCACCTTCAGCCTTGGCTCGGCATCAGGCTGCTGCTGCAGCAGCGGCTGCATCATTGGCGACAGCAGCTCCAACACCCGCAGCGACAACCATCAACCTGGGAATCCCCAAGATCTTTTCCCAGCATCGGCGAAGTATGCGGACCAGTCTTATCAACTGGGACCATCAACCTGTAGTAGGGAATCGCTTGCTGCGGCAGTAGAAGGCAGAATTAGTTCGGGGGTGATGATTCGCAAACCTGGGAAATAGATTATTCCTTCGCCAAGGCCCGGAGAAGTGGTCGTCTTCGAAGCCATCTTCGAAGCCGGTTTAGGCCTTCCGGCTGCAGACTTCTTGGCAGAGGTATTGGATCTGTTCCATGTCACTCTCCCCAACTTTCTCCGAATGCTGTAGCTCGACTTGCCATCTTTGAATGGGCGTTGCGAGCCGAAGGTTGCGAAGGGAGGGCAGAAATCTTCGCTGCACTGCACAGAGCTTCATGCCAGCCAAAGACCTTCGTAGGCCCCGGAGGTGAGAAAATGGTAGTAGCCTTCGGAAGCATTAACTTCAGGCTTCGGGACGAGTACGCCCTTCGATTTCCCGCTAAAGCCATCAATGCAAGATGGTACACCGACTGGATTCTGAAGTGGTTTTACGCCGAAGTTGGGGCGAGAAGTCACCTAGCTGGACCCCTTCAAGATATCAACTTCCGAAAGGAAGCTCTTGTGCACCCAGATTTGGGCCATCTCGAAGCTCGCCTCACTCTGCTCCAAAAAATCAGTCGCCGCCTAAGTATGCGGGACTTAGCCAAAGAATTCCTCGGGCTTCAAATCTCTCCCTTGATGGCCAATTGGCCTATCATCTTCGAAGAGGATTCGGAAGGCGGTCTCCGAAAAATTTCTTCAACTTCGAGCCCTGCAGGTAACTTCGAAAACAACATATATTATACATATTCATTCGAAGGAATAACCAACATAACTTGTTTTTCAACTTCTTCAGCCCCTATGACTTCGGAGCAGATTGTGAGAACTTCGGAGAAGATTCTAGGCGCCCCAACTCCGACCGAAAAAGAATGGAGAATTAAACTGGTTGGTAGTTGGGAACGATCTAACCGAGTATGGGGGCTTCTTGAATTGAATCCGCCCCCTTTGGTGGATTGGGTGCCTTCGGAGAAAGGGCCCAAGAAGAGGAAAGCTGAAGCTGGGACTTCAAGCTCTGCCAAGACTCCGATCAAGAAGGTGGCTCGAAAGCCTAAAAACCCTGCACCTTCGAGCCCAAGAGCTTCAGTCTCCGATTCTCAGGAGGACGAAGGTAGGTTAATGGAGAGGTTGATTGATGAAGATGCTGCTCAAACAGATACGCATATTGAAGATGCTGTGAGTGTGTCGGAGTCTCAAGTCAATCTTGAGCAACCTAGGACTTCGGCCGCTCAAGAGAATTTACCTCAAGACGGAGACCAAGACGGAGCCCCTATGAATGAGAGCGGAGTCGAAGTTACCGCGACTTCAAATCCGGATGAAGCAACGACTGTTCAAGGAGATGCTCCGACAGTCGAAGTTTTGACGCTCGATTCAGAAGAAGAAGATCTCGCCTTCGATCCTCCAAGCAGTCCAATGCTCGTTCGCCGCCAAAATGTCGAAGGTAAACTTCGCATAATTATTTTGTTCTTTTCTGCAAAATTATACAATGTATAATATCTTTGCTTTTGCAGAACCCACTTCTGTGGAAGAGGTCCGTCTCGAAGATACAGCTCGAGGACCTTCGACGACTTCAGAGCCAATCCTGGAAGCCATTGAGATGGGACCAGGGAAAGGCAAAGGGAAGATGGACCCCCTTCCTGCTCCAAGCTTAGGATCAACTCCGTCTGAATCAACAGACGAGAGCCAATCCACTGAGGAAGGGCAGTCTACTAAGGCTCTAAAGACCACCGCTCAGCACTCCGAACCTTCACCAAGCGAAGATGACCTGCAAGCCTCGAGCATGCTCCCCCTTTTAACTCTTTTCTTGGAGCAAAGAACTGGGCTTCGGACTCTGCTCAAGCCTTTGGGTCGAGCTAGTCGCGAAGTCGGGGAGACGGACTTGGTGGCTATCTTGAGTGAGGCAGAGGGTTCGGAGCTTAACGTTGGCATGGAACGTGCAACCTACCAGGTACAGAATATCTACAAAACAACATCAAATTTATATACAAATAATTTCTTACCTTGGTTTTTTCTTTTCTCAGCAAGCAGCCTTGGCCCGAGCTGCGAACATATCAAGTGAACGCGAAATCACTCGCCTTCGAGAGGAAAACGAGACTCTTCAACGAAACCTCACTATCTCTGAAGGTCGAGTGGTTCACATGGACAATATGGTTTCAACGGAGCGCAGGGCCAGACAAGGCTTGGAGGCTGCAAACAAGGAGCTCGAAGCAGAAAGAATTGTGCTTCGAGCAGAAATTGAAAGGATGCGGACAGAGCACGCTACTGCGGGGACCGAGCTTGTTAGGCTCCGAGAGGAAGCTAGCCAGCTACTGAATCAAAAGAACTCTTTGGCTACGGAAGCTGCTAGACTCTCTGGAGTGATAGAAGAGCTAACTTCGGCAAAGAATGCGCTAACTGAAGATAAGCTGAAGTCTGAGAAGGTAGCTGCGGAGGTCATGGATCAACTGCTAGGCGTTCTGGAGTACTTCGGTACTATTGGAACGCTTCTTTTGGATGACAACATCTCTCTGCTGCGCCGGTTGAAAAGGATTCAAGGGGTAGCGAAGCAAATGAAGACAGCGGGCATTCGTTACGGAGAACTCTTCGGACAAGTGGCTGCCGTTGGACTACTTCGTTACTACGAAGATCTGGGTCGATCGATAGCTCCGAGCGCAGGAGAGGGAGCAATTACCTTCGACGACGATCAGCTTCTCACTCCTTCCGAAGGTGTGGCTGCTGCCTGGCAAACTTTCCAAACTTCATGGAGAGCCGAAGGTCGTACTGCGATCAAGGCCTGGGTTGACGAAGGACAACGCCAGAAGCAGGCTCGGACCCAAGCTTCGAGCAGTCAGCCTCCTCCGAACCCGCAGGTTTAGAAATACCTTAGGATTTTTAACTATGTAAAGCTTTACGCTTATGTACAATTATGAATGAAAATTTGTTTATCATGTTTTTAGGCTTTGCCTCATATGGAAGATGTCGAAGTGTTAGATGTTAACTACGAACTTCGCTTATTATGGGCTACCTTCGATATCTTAAAACTTCATAAACGCCCTCAATTTCTAGTTCCTCGAGATGACTCAGGAGCAATTGCATCCGAAGTAATCAAAGATATATTATCTTATATTAAAGAGGAAGAAAAAGAGGTTAACTTGGAAACTTCATCTTCCGAAGACGTTATATGGTCCGAAGACGAAGATGAAGCTCGAAATAAAAAGCCTGAAGAACTTGGAAGCTGGGAAAGGAGCCCCGAACGGCTTCGAACTTGGGCCGAGCTTCAGCAAGAACAAAAAGACTTTAGAGCTTCGAAGGGAGGCAGGAGAGTTAAATGCAAAGTTGTTAGAACTCCCAGCAGTGGAACTAGTCGTTCCAACCCTAGCTCTAGAGATCGAAGAGGTCTTCAATTCCTTCTTGGTATAGATACCAATTTTTCATGATGTAATTGTAATCATATTCATTCAAATAATAGATATCGATTTAAAATTGTCTCCCTATTTATTAGCCCCTCTTTGGGTGTAAGCAACTTCAAACTATATTCAAAGATGGTTAGGCACAAAGAAAAACTTTGGAGTACAATTTTGGGGGTTTGGAGCCCCTCTGCAATTTAAAGATCTTTTAAAATCTTATAAAATGTCTTCGACTATTTGTAGTCCGAAGAATGGCAACTTAGTACCTTCTGTTTTTTGAAAGAAATCACTTGAGATAACATCCTGGACACTTCGATGTCTTAAACAATTAGTCACTTTGGACTTTGTAACAGACATTCGAAGCTCATGGCTCGAACTCTGTTCTGTTTTGGCCTCCTTCGGCTCTTTTTACGAATTCTGGCAAACCAGTGGTTCGGAATTCACAGTGGTCTCTTTGGACTCTTTTTACGGATGCCTACAAGCCAGTGGCCTGGACTCCGCATGATTTGGTCACCTTCGACTCTTTTTACGGATACCTACAAGCCAGCGGCTTGGGCTCCACATATTTTGGTCGCCTTCGACTCTTTTTACGGATGTCTACCAGCCGATGGCTTGGACTCCGTATGATGTGGTTTTGGGCTCTTTTACGGATGCCTACAAGCCGGTGGCTTGGACTCCGGATTATGTCAGCCCCCACATCGGAAACTTCGAACCAATGGTTCGAAGTCCGAAAATATGACTCAGCTTCATGACACTTCCCTCTCGGCCAACCACGCGGTTCCAGTGCGTCCACTCGGAAGCTGGAAGTTTATGAGGGGAAGGCACTATCTGAACCATATGCTTTATTAATTCAGAAAATGATTACAAGTGATTTACAAGGAGCCCCTATGCGAAGTATCGCTTTAGGTGCTCCGCATGCCAAGTATGTGCTAACTCTTCACCTTCTAAATTAGCTAGTTTAAAAGAGCCAAAACGTCCTGAACGAACAATTAGGTATGGACCTTCCCATTTATTTCCTAATTTGCCTGGCGCTATGATGCTTCGTAAAACGAGATGACCCGGTCTAAGCTCATTGATCGTAACCTTCAGGTCAAACCAAGCCTTTGTCTGTTGGTGATATTTTGATAAATTTGCCACAGATCGAAGTCTTGTCTCCTCTGTTAAATCTATCGAAGCTTGTCTTTCTCCTTCAATCTCCGGTTCGGTGCTGCGAAGTGATCCTCCTTTGAGCTCTGTTGGAGTCATAGCTTCATCTCCGAATAGCAATCTAAATGGAGTGAAACCTGTGGACCTTGTTTGCGTAGTCCGAATGGACCACAAAATCTTCAGGAGTTCTTCGGTCCATAGTCCTTTTGCCAATCCTACTATCCTTCGATTTAGCCCTGATAGAATATTTCCATTGGCTCTTTCTACAGCTCCATTAGACTGAGGATGCCCCACTGCAGCAAAACATAATTGGATGCCTAGATCTTTGCAGAACTTTCTGAAAGGTTCTGCATCGAACTGTGTTCCATTATCAACTGTGAGTTGTCTAGGCACTCCGAACCGGCAAATGATACTTTTCCAAAAGAATTTTTGTACATTGTTCGAAGTGATAGCTGTTAAGGGTTCTTCTTCTACCCACTTAGAAAAATATTCGATAGCTACCACTGCGAACTTTAAATTTCCCTTAGCTACTGGAAAGGGGCCAATTAAATCCATACCCCATCTGGCCATGGGCCATACCGGAGCAATAACTTGAAGAGCTGTTGGTGGGCGATGACTCCGTCGACCCATCCACTGACAGCCTTGGCATGTGCGAACCAAGCTCTCTGCATCAGCTGTTATTGTAGGCCAATAAAGCCCCTGGCGAAGTGTTTTTCCTGCAAAAGCTCGAGGGGCCAAATGGCTACCGCACAGTCCTTCATGGATTTCCCGAAGAATTTCTTGACCTTCGGCTTGAGATATACATCGGAGTAGAGGGGAACATACTCCGGCCTTGTATAAAATACCGTTGATTATTTGATAATTTCTGGCTCTGAGTTTCAATCTTGAAAGCTGTGGTTCTTCAGGCAAATTTGTCCCTCCTTGTAAAAATTCCATGATTGAATTTTTCCAATCTGTACTTGGAATGCAAAGAATCTCTGCGGAGGGAATTTGTGGCACCGAAGGTGTACTGAGCTCCTCATAAAAAGCCTCTTCTGGAATATCCACGGCTCCAGCTGCAGCTTTTGCTAAGATGTCCGCTTGCACATTTTCTGCTCTTGGTATACTCCGAATGGAAATACCCTTGAATTGTGCTTCAATCTTGCGGATTTCTTCTAAGTACTTTGCAAGCTGTGGATGCCGAACTTGAAAACTTTTATCTACGTGCCCTGCTACTATTTGAGAATCTATTTTTATAACAACTTTTGTAGCCCCTAGAGCACGTGCTTTTCGGAGTCCCAATAAAATCCCTTCATACTCCGCTATATTATTGGTAGACTTAAAGTTGAGTCTTGCGGAGTACATTGCTCTTTGCCCTGAGGGCAAAATCAAAACTGCTCCAACGCCTGCTCCGGATGCTTGGAAAGCTCCATCAGAATAAACAGTCCAGATTCCTTCGCTTGACTTCTTCGAAGTCCATGTTGCAGGTGGAGTCCACTCTGCTACGAAGTCTGCCAAGACTTGTGATTTGATCGCTGTCCTTGCCACAAAGGATATGCCGAAGGGTGCTAGTTCGACTGCCCACTTTCCAATTCTTCCAGTAGAGTCTTTACTTCGGAGCATATCTCCCAAAGGATACGAAGTTGGTACAATTACATTATGAGCTAAAAAATAATGTCTCAATTTCCTCGAAGCCATTATCAGAGCATAAGTGAACTTTTCAAGCTCGGAATATCTTGTCTTCGCTCCTGATAATGCTTCGGACACAAAATAAACTGGATTTTGTACCAACTTCCCATTGAACTCCATTTCTCTGACAAGGACTGCGCTGACAGCAGAGCCTGTAGCTGCAAGGTAAAGGAGTAGGGTTTCGTCCGCAGTAGGCACCGTGAGTGTAGCAAGATTACTGAGATACTCTTTAATATCTTCGAAGCTTTTCTGACACTCCGGTGTCCATGCAAAATCTTCGGACCCTTTCAATGCTTTAAATATGGGCAAGCTTCTCTCCACAGACCTTGCCAAAAACCTGCTAAGTGCTGCCAGACGACCAGTCAGCTTTTGCACTTGCTTCAAGTTTTCCGGAGGAGCCATCTTTTGTAGCGCAGTTATTTGAGTAGGGCTAGCTTTAATCCCTCTGCTTGAAACTAAATACCCTAACAACTTCCTAGCCTTAGCTCCAAAAATACATTTCTCGGGGTTAAGACGGATCCCACATACCCGAAGGCTATTAAAAGTTTCTGCTAAGTCTAGACTATGTTGGTGCTTTAAAGCACTCTTTATTACAATATCATCCATGTAGGCCTCCACATTGCGACCTAATTGATGACCTAGAGCCTTAGCAACTAGCCTCGAAAAAGTAGCCCCGGCATTTCTTAAGCCAAAAGGCATTCTTACATAACAGAAGACTCCCGAGGGAGTTACGAAGCTTGTCTTGATCTCATCTTCGCGTTTCAACCATATTTGATGATAACCGGAATACGCGTCAAGTAAGCTTAATAACTCCGAACTTGCAGTGGAGTCGACCAGTTGATCAATACGGGGCATGGGGTAGGGGTCACGAGGGCATGCTTTATTCAAAGATGTGAAATCAATGCACATGCTCCACTTCCCGGAGGATTTCTTCCTGACGAAGACTGGGTTGGCTAACCATTCTGTGTGAGCCACTTCTCTGATAATCTTCGTTGCTATCTCTCCTTCAGGACTTGGTCTTGGGAAGGATTTCTTCGAAGATTCGGAAGGGTCTAAAAAATTTTCTTGATTATCTTGCACGTTATTCACTTGTCTTGGATCAAGAGGAGGGCCGTGACCATACTCCGCTCTTTGGGCGATAGCTTGATCTCCGAAGATAGTGAGTACTCCTACTTGCGTGGGCATCTTCATGCACAAGTAATTGTGGTGCGCCACAGCTCCGAACTGATTTAACATGCCTCTTCCGAAGATGACGTTGTAAGCATATGGAGCATCTACAACGTCGAAGACCACTTCCTCTGTCCTGGCTAGCAATCCTTCTCCGAAGGTAACTTCCAGGCCAATTTGGCCAAGTGCATCAAGCGGAGGTCCTGCGAAGCCTTGCAAGGGACGAGCCGCTGGAAGAAGGTGTTTTCTGGAGATGCACAATTGATCGAAGGCTTGAAGAAAAATAATGTCTGCTGAACTCCCTCCGTCAATTAGCACCCTTCGAACCTCAGTTCCTGCAATGTCAGCAGTAATGACAAGTGGGTCTGCATGTGGAAATTTAATGACAGCTGCATCCTTTGCAGAAAAAGATATTGGCACATGGGACCACTCAGGCATAGCAGCTGCAGATGACGAAGTTCCAATATGCCCCACTTCTCTGACATACTCTCTTCTCTGCCTTTTTGACATGCTTCCGAGAGTTCCTCCTCCGGAGATGGGGAGGACTATTCTTTTTCCTCGGTCTTGCCCTTCTTCTTGTTTCGGAGGTGGCATAACATTGGCCACCGGAGGGCGTCTTGCAGCTTCGAAGTTTTCTATCCGCGCCACAGCCTGGACAGGCTCTGGGCGCACTTCAGCTGGAACTCGGTCAGTAGTACCTCGACCTGAAGTTCTTTCTAGATATTCTCCTCTCAGAGTAAGTATAGCCTTGCAAGTATCAGTTGCGTGGCTTCGGTTTTCACCATGAATACAGAAGAAAAGGGTCTGGCATTTGCCAGCCGGTTTCCCTGGCGGCCTCCAGCCGCTGGCCTTGTTTCCCGAAGGCTGCGGAGCTCTTTGAACGAACTTTTGCGGGGGTGCAATGTTCAGAACTTCTGAACGAGGATGCTTTTGCCCCCTTCTCCTATCATGCTGAACTTCGAAGACTGGTTCCTGCGGCTGTGCTGAAGTTTTTACTTCCACTTTTACTTCCTGCAGTACGGACGGAGTAGCTGCAGTTCTTCGAAGCCAGCCTTCTTCTGATCTTGCATACTCTTCAAAATAGGACATTAATTGAGAAACCGAAGATATGCTTTTCCGGTGGAGTTTATCAAGTAGCCCTGGATGAGTGACTCCCTCTCGAGCTGCATCCACTACCGAAGATGTAGACAACCCTCGAATTTGCGACTTCGTATGAGCAAAGCGCTTGAAGTATTGTCTCAATGTCTCTCTAGGGAGCTGCTTCACCTGGAAAAGACTTCCCGTCGACATTGGAGGTACGAAGGTGCCTTGGAAGTTGCTTACGAACTTCTTCTTTAGCTGCCCCCATGTACTGATTGATCCTGGTTTTAAAGACCAGAACCACCGTAAAGCCACTCCTTGAAGAGCCAAGGGGAAGCATTTTGCCATGGTGTCCCGAACTCCTCCACTAGCTTCAATTGCTAGGGCATAAGAATGGACAAATTCCACAGGATCTTCATCTCCGGCATACTTACAAAGCTTCGAAGTCTTAAACTTCGGGTCGAAGCGAACTTTTTGCAGCTCAGGATGCAACGGAGACTCGGAATCGAAGGAGGCGTTCTCCGAGGCTTCTAGATAGATATGTTTTTCGTCTTCAGGCACTTCGGGAATAAACGGGTTGGCTTGAGAGTGAAGCCTATTTGCAGCTTCTTGCCGCCATCTCCCTACTTCGGCTTGGAGAGTGGCCATCTGCACAGCCATATCACCAAGTCTATCTTCATTTCCTCCGGAAGGATCTTCCGGGTCTCGAGAGCTATAATGAACAGTTCGGAGTGGAAACTGAGGTGGAGGAACTCCGCCGGGCCGAAGTATGGATGGAGTTGACGGAGGATCTCCGTGTACTCAGGGAAGGGATGTTCCTTCCGGGGTTTGAGGTGGAGGAAACGTCGAAGGTCCTTCGACCTCAACTGTGTCTGGAAATATCACTCCAGAGGTCCGAGGGGACCTCCGAACAGGGTTACCAGAGACGCTCCGCTTCGGAGGCATGGTATAAAGATTTGGTAGAGAACGAAGTTTTTTGGACTAGGTTCCCCACGGACGGCGCCAACTGTTGGCATAAAAGATTACGCTAACAGGATTCTGAAGAATAGAAACTAACAAACGAAGTGTTTGCGAAGCAAACTATTTTAAGCCTCCGAAAGGATAATAGCTTAGAATAGTTCGAAAGTGTGTATTGAATAACTTGTATTCGGTCCCTATTACAGGGTAAAATGGGGGGTATTTATAGGCCCAAACATTAAGGAAAAGACCTTTTTACCCCTCTATTACAACCGACATAGTGGAAACTATTCGGTACCCTTAATAGGGCTAAAATGGTAAAAGACTAATCTAATAAGAAAGAAGATAAGTCTTCCATCTTAGCTGGCAGAAAAGATCTTAGAAGAGTCCATGTTCGAAGATATACTCCGAACCAGGGTCTGTCTTCATACTTCGAACTTGACTCAATGCATCTCCGAAGATGAAACCTTTGAATCAATCATCTGCCTTTGTCCTGCTACTGCAATAACCCTGAGGATGGAATATTTTCCCCCAACAGAAAGTAAAAAACTGACTCAAAGTATCCTAGAAAGGATACACAACTCCCAAATCCCCTCGTAAACGCTCAAAAGTAGACTGATCTAGGGGTTTAGTAAAAATATCAGCCAACTGCTGATGGGTATCAACATGTATAAGATCAATGACTCCTTTCTCATATTGATCCCTCGGAAAATGAAAGCGCACATCAATATGTTTGGTTTTAGAATGAAGAAATGGGTTTTTCCCTACACTATTTGCACTGGTGCTATCACAAAACAAAGGAACTCATGAAGGAAAGAATAACCCAAAATCCCGCAAAGTAGAAATCATCCAAACTAACTGAGAACAGCAGCTAGCAGCAGCTACATACTCAGCCTCAGTAGTTGAAAGTGCAACTAAAGATTGTTTTCTAGAGGACCAAGAAACAAGTGAAGAACCAAGAAGCTGGCAAGTATCAGAAGTAGACTTGCGATCCAGTCGGCACCCACCAAAATCAGCGTCCGAAAAACTAGCTAAATCAAGAGACGATGATGCAGAATAATAAAGACCTAAATTAGGAGCATATGTAAGATATCTGAAAATACGCTTCACAGTCTGCTGGTGAGATGCGCGTGGCGAAGATTGAAAATGCGCACACACACCCACGGCAAACTGAATGTTCGGTCTCATCGCAGTCAAGTATAGTAGCGAACCTATCATCCCTCGATACTCTCTCTCATTTACCTTGACGTCGTCTTTGTCCTTGTCTAGACCTCCAGATGTGCCCATTGGTGTCATCTGTGGCTTTAGCTCTCCACCAAAATCAAATTTCTTTAGCATATCCCGTGTGTACTTATCCTGGTGGATGAAAATGCCGTCCTTGGTCTACTTGATCTGGAGCCCTAAAAAGTACTTGAGTTCTCCCATGAGACTCATCTCAAACTTGCTATGCATCTGCTCAGAAAACTTTGAAACAAGCTCATTAGTAGAACCACCAAAAATAATATCATCCACTTAAATTTGAGCAACCAACAATTCTGCGCCATCTCTAAGCAAGAAAAGAGTCTTATCCACAGAACCCATCACAAAACCTTTCTGCAACAAGAACTGCTTCAGGCGATCATACCAAGCCCTGGGGGCCTGCTTCAGACCATATAAAGCCTTCTGCAACTTGTAAACATGTCGTGGAAATTTAGGGTTCTCGAAGCCGGGGGGTTGCTTAACATAGACCTCCTCCTCTATATACCCATTTAGAAAAGCACTCTTGACATCAATCTGATGAAGCTTAAAACCTTTAGAAGCAGCAAAGGCCAAAAGAATACGAATGGACTCAAGGCGAGCAACAGGGGCGAAGGTCTCTTCAAAGTCAATACCGACTTTTTGACAGAAACCCTGTGCCACTAATCGAGCTTTGTTGCGCACCACAACACCATCTTCTCCTTGTTTGTTCTTAAACACCCACTTAGTACCTATGGTGTTGCATCCAGGTGGTAGCTCAACTAGTGTCCAAACCCGATTGCGAACAAAGTTTTCAAGCTCTTCTTGCATGGCGTTAATCCAATTTGAATCAGAAAGAGCATGAGTAACATCTCGGGGCTCAAAATTGGCAACAAAAGCAGACTCAGCAAACATAGCACGTGAACAAGCTGAGGAACGTAAAGATCTCTCCGTAAGATCACCTATGATGAGCTCTGAAGGGTGATCACGCTGAACTGCTCGGGATCCTAGGTGATCTGAAGTCACCTCACGAGAGTCAGCAACTGGCTCCTCTAGACTCGACTGAGAAGTCATCTCACCGGAGTCAACACCTGGCACCACTGGACTCGGCTGAGGGGGCTCGGTCGAAGTAGAAGAAGTAATTATAGGTTCATCCTCATCCTCAGTCGAAGTCTCAGAAGGTTTGGGGTCTCCAGGCGGTACAGAGGGCCCACCCTCATCATTAGTAGGAGGATCATCATCTTCCTCGAAGATGGACTCTCCAAGCTCATCATCTCCAGAAAGCTCAAAAGAAGGAGTCGGTGAGGGCAAAGACTCATCAAAGGAAACCTCACATGTCTCAACAAGCATCTGGGAGTCTAGGTTCCAAACACGAAAGCCTCGTGAATGCAAAGCATAACCTAGAAAGACTCCATCCCAACAACAAGACTCAAAATTATCCAGATGTCCTACCTTCTTGAGCACAAAGCACTTGCATCCAAAAGCTCGCAAGTGACTCACCTTGGGCTGTCTATCAAAACGCAACTCATATGATGTCTTACCTAAGTAAGCTCTAAGGAAAATGCGGTTGGCAAGATAGCAAGCTATGTTCATTGCTTCAACCCAAAAATGCCTAGGAGTCCTATGCTCATCAAGCATCGTCCTGGCCATCTCGACAAGCGTGCGGTTCTTTCGCTCCACAACGCCGTTCTATGGGGGAGTGTAAGGAGCAGAAAACTGATGATCAAGACCCTGATCACTACAAAAACTGACAAACTGAGAGTTCTTAAACTCAGATCCGTTGTCTGAACGAATTGCTCGCATCAGACCATTATTCTCGTTCTTCAGCTTCAAAATTAGGTCATGAACATACTGAAAAGTCTCATCCTTAGACTCTAGAAAGTAAACCCACGAAAATCGAGAAAAATCGTCAACTATCACAAGTGCGTACCACTTCCCACCGACTGAGCGTACTCGAGCTGGACCTACTGTGTCCATGTGTAACAGCTCTCCCAGGTACGAAGTCATCACCTGAGTCACAGGTGCGTGAGAAGCGGCTACCATTTTCCCATGACGACAAGGATGACAAACTAGATCCTTCTCCATCTTACGCTTAGGCAATCCTCGGATAAGATCCATAGAACTCAATCTAACAAGTAAATCAAAGCTCAAATGGTCTAACCTTCTATGCCACTTCCATAGCTCAGAGGGGGATCTAGCCATCAGACAGCGAGAAGGGCCAGAAGTACTAGAGAAATCAATACGAAAAACCTTACCGAAAGGTAGAACTCGGCAAACTAAAGATCCTCTAGAGTCGACAACAGAAGACATGCCCTTCTTAAAGCGCACTTCTAAACCATCATCAAGCAGTTGCGAAACAAAAATTAGATTAAAGTTCAGATTTCCAACTAAAGCAACATTCTTTAAAGAGAATTGATCAGAAATACGAATCAACCCAATACCTTGTACCTTCCCTTGACCACTGTTCCTGAAAGTGATGTATTCCTTGGAGCTCGGGGGAGTGAGGCTGGAGAACCATCTGCGGTGTCCTGTCATGTGGCGAGAACATCCTGAATCCATGATCCATACGTCCTCCAGTCCTTGATCCTGCAAGATCAATGGTCATGAGTGGGAGCAAATGGTCGACCACTAGGTCTAGCAAAAGTACTAAACCAGTGTCGAGCCATCTGCTCGTAAGTAGGAAAGCAGAAGGAATCGTATGAGTCGGGACCACCACGCGGCTCAAAGCGCGGTCCTCAGTTCTGCCTAAAATCACGGTCACGAGGTCCAAAATCGTATCCATAACGATTTGGAACTCTGCCAGAACGGAAACCACCCTCCGGAGCACGATCATAAAAACTGTCTCCTCTACCACCACCTACACGACGTGGCCTGGCCTCTTGCCTCTCTCTACGTCGAGGGACTCTCTATCTACCACCCTGCTGGTAGAACTGCTCCTGCCCACTTCGAGCTCTCTCTGCTCGCTCAACCCGCTTCCTCCTGAAGCAAAACTCCTCAAGATGCCCATCTCTCTAACAAAACTCACAGTGATAGGTAGGCTTCTTGGAATGTTGTTGTGGATTAGAGTTCTTAGGCTTGGTGGTGTTGGGTGAAGCATCTTTGGTGTGAGAGGGTCCAGGTAAAGAATCAAGAGAGGTGTGAAGAGTTTTAGGCTTAGGAATCCATATCTGCTTCTTAGGTGGAGCTTTAGGTTGTTCTTGGATCACTCCATCTTTGGGCTGACTATCCTTAAAGGACTCAGTGGAGTGAGTCTTGGGATATCTCTGTTCTGGAGTCATCTTACTCCACTCCACTGCACGGCTAATGGCGCTCTCAAAATCAGCCTTGGTATATGTGTACCCTACCCCAAAACCATCCTATCTCTTGAACTGCTGGATCATCATGCCGAGCTATGGCTCTCTAGCACTAATCCAACTCAGGATTGAACAGAGGTAAAAGTTCTCGTTCTGAACATCAGCTAGCTCCTCTCTCAAAGAAGCTAACACCTCCACCTGAGACAAGCAGATCTCACACTCTTTATCAACTTCGACAGACTTCATAGCTTTTAGCTCGATCAACTACATTCTAATGGATAAGCAGTTCTCACAAACAGTGGATGGAACTGACAAGGCCTCAATCTCTAGCTTAGTCTGCTCCAACTCACCTCTTACTCCAGCTAACTCGCTCAACTGCTCATCACTCTTGGCTCTCAGCTCAGCTATACTAGCTAAATGAGATGGGCAGTCTACACAAGGTGCGACAACAGTGGTATGAGCATCTTATAGCTCCTGCTGAGCGCTCTCAAGCTCAGTGACCAATGCGTCTCTCTCATCTACTCTCTTTGTGTACCTGGACTTAATAGTCGTCAGGTCACACAACAGCACATCATAGTTAGGGCACTCAACACTATCACCCAAGCAAGGGGAAGAAGACAGACTCTCAATCTTGTCATTTGCTGTGGCAAGCTCACTCTCAAGCTCATCTATCCTCTTCTTAGCCCCTCTAAGTAGTTTCTCCCTATACTTCAACTCCTGACGGTTCTGTTCTAATAAATTAACAACTTCTTGTTCATAGGATGATACCTTCTCATCGTCGTCGTCAGAGTCGTCGGAGGATTCCTTTTCTTTCTTCTCCCCAAGAGCCATTGAGCAGAAGCTCTCGGGGGGTCTTCGGCTATCACGTGAGCTTCTCTTCGGCTTGTCCCCGAAGGCCATGAAAAAGAGGCCCATCGGATCATCCCTGTCCTTCCCCTTCCTGATCATGATCTCTTCATCACTTGAGCTCGACGAAGAGGAGGAAGACGAGGATCTCTTCGAGTAGCTTTTCTCCATCTCGGCGAAGAAAGCCTTGTCTCGTTTCTTGTTCTCACGCCTGTAGTCCTTCAAAGATTTACGAAAGAATCTTGTCTTGGGCTTGCTCTTTGTAGAGTTGTCGTACTTGTCGGAGTCGTAGGAGTTTCCGCCAGTTCCCTTCTTGTAATTCTTCCGCTTGGGGCAGTCGGGCAATGAAATGACCTGTATCACCACACTCAAAGCATCCGGATTTTGTGCCGTGTCTCTTAATCATTCGCTTATCATAGACACGCCGCACCCGGTTGTTAAACAAGCACAAATCATCATCTCCTAGAGTATCAAGTTGTTCCTTAGAAATAGACATCAAGGAAAACGCAGTACAACTCATGGCATTAGGATCAGCAGATGGTGTCGCAAGCGCTAGAGTCTTTGATCCAGAACCAGTGAGATTTGATCTCAACTGGATATCGACCTCTGAGGCCTTGAGCTTACTAAAAAGCTCTGCGATGGTCAAGGTATCATATGATGTGCTCTCAACAATAGAAGAGACCTTGATCTCCCAGATCTTAGGGTCCAAGGTATGGAGTGTCTTAAGCGCCTGTTCATGATCCGAGACCAGCTGATCACTCTCGCCCTTGTTAACACGAAGCTTGTTAATGATCGATTGAAAACGACCAAACAAAGCCTCAACAGTCTCACCCGGCTTCCGTGAGAAATTTTCATACTCACGCCGCTAGGTCTAATATAACCTAGCCTTGACCTGAGCTGTCCCCTCATGGTGTGCCTGGAGGGTAGCCCAGATCTCTCTAGCAGTGGTGAGATGGCTAACACGCTCAAATTCACTAGGACCTAGACCAGAAAATAAAATGTTCACCGCCTTACTATTATTTTGATGCTGGGTAATTACATTTTCAGCAGTATCTGCAGCAATAGTCGTTATAGTGAACCTAGGATGAACACAAATCTCCCATATGTCCGAGCTCTGGCTCATAAGGTATGCTCGCATGCGAGTCTTCCAATAAGTGTAGCCAAAAGCCTCTAGGGATGAGATTTTACCAGAAGATGTCATGGTCACTACCTAGGTTTTGAATCGGTTAAGATATTAGAAAAACCTAACCTTGCTCTGATACCACTTGTAGGACCGAGAGTAGCGACTAGGGGGGGTGAATGGGCGCCTATAAAATTTATAGCTAAACGATATTTTAATCCCAACACCAAATAAACTTAACTAGACAAATAATATTGACAAAGCAAATTACTAGAATAAAACTTGTCTAGCTTAAAAAATGATTAGTATCTTAGTCTAAATGATATTAAAGATAAACTAAATAAAAACTACTGCTGTAAATAAAATTGGTACTCGAAATATTTAAAACGTACGCAGAATACCCAAATATATTAATAAAATATTAAGATAATCATCCATAAATTAATTCAGAAATAAACCTAAAATATTTTGTCTAAATCTAAAATAAAAATATTACTGCAACTATTAATAATTTTTTTCTTTTTATATGAGCAGATTAAAGAATATTAAAATAAAACTATACGAGTACTGAAAATACTTAGGCAGTTTAAATTACTACGAAATTTCTAAACAAATAACTATTAATAAATTTTTTCTTTTTATATGAGCAGATTAAAGAATATTAAAATAAAACTATACGAGTACTAAAAATACTTAGGCAGTTTAAATTACTACGAAATTCCTAAACAAATCTTTTCGCTAATTAATTCGTGGATTATTATCTTTAACAACTGATCTACTAAAAAATACGAGATTAAATCTCACCAGCGTCATCTCGTTCCTTACGTTTCTGCCGCCGAACGGCTTACTTCTGGAATTCTCGCCGGTGCTCCTGGAATTCCCGCCGGAATTCACAAATTGCCGTGGGCCCGCCTGGCAGCGCGCAACTTTTGCTTTCTCCTGCAGGCCAACGCACATGAACGGCCTCCCTCTTTTTAATAAAAAAACCACACGGCTTGCTTGGCTGCCGGGACGTGGTTGCAAATGCAGTCGTGCTGCGCAGCACTGCAATGCCGCTGCTGGGCAGGTGGCCAGGCGCGTGTTAACGCAAAAATTCTGCAGGCGGCCAGGTGCGGTCACAGGCGCAGTGGAGAAAAAGATATCTTGCTGCCGATTGAAAAAATGGTCTTAGTTTTGCCGGAAGAACAGAGAAGATGAACGACGTGGACTATAGATTGATCTGAAACAAAAAAACAGTCAACTATCCCCACGGGGATAGGGGCCTATTTATAAGCAAATCCTAATACATAAAAAGACTAATTTACCCTCGGGTAAAATTAAACTGACTCTAAAATAAATTTCGAAAATTACTAAAATAATCTTAGAAAAATCACTTGACTTAATAAAAATATTCTAAACTTAAAAACTAATTATTAATATTCTAAAATCGAATTAATTATAGATTTTCAGTTTTACGCCGAAACTGACAAGTGTCCACCGTATTCGCACCGAGTACCCGGATTGGGCCGACCCGACCCCGCAGCTTCCTCAGCCCAGCAATCGCTCGCCGCCCGTGTACCTGAGTCAAACCTAGTCAACAGACTAGTGGATCATCTACCGCTCCTAGCCATGTACCCGGATTTGGCTAGCCCGACTCCGTGGCTCCTCTGCCCGGCCGTCGCTCACTGCCTGTGTACCTGAGTCCCATGCGCCTCAGACTCGACAGGTCTTCATCTCTCCCTTCCATTGACTTCTGTTGACAATCACTCATCACATCTGGAATATCAAAACCTATTCTTCAACATGGTTTCTCATCGGCTTGCTAGCCGATCGACTATGCTGCTAATGTCATATTTTATGTTTCCTTATCAGTTGTAGGGTCAAATTGATTGGCACACCATGAACTCATTTTCTAAGAACGTAGGACCTTCTCTAGAGTTTAGCAGATCTTCCAGGCCACACGTGTGTCAAAGTGTGACAAAAAAAATGCACCAACACACTTTTTGGCACGCCCGGTGGGACCATCTCCAGCAACCTAGCCATGGCGAGCGAGATCAACGACGACAACATCATCCCGATCACCTTGGAGACCCTGACTGAAGAACAAATACTAGAAGTGCAACAACACGTGGAGCAGTTCCAGAAGTCATGCCTGCAGGCCTATGGCATGAATCAGCTAGGTCCTGCCTAAAAGAGCCCGTTGCCAAGACCAGTGTTGGCCATAGAAGATGGCCAGCCAGCGGAGAACCCTCAAGCCAATCTCTAAGATGTTGTCGACCAGATACTCTTCAAGGACTGATCAAGAAGGCTATTGAGGGCACTGTGGTCTGTGGACTACTGCAAGGCCCGGTGTACCTCCCCGACGACCAGAAGAAACTACTGCACACTCGGCCGACACAACAGCCGCAAGGACCGATGAGGCTATAGCAGCTGGGTGCCTCGCCCAATCATGAAGCGAACAAGGCGGCTCATTCGGCAGGCCCCACAAAGGGCCCGCCATAGAGCGCACCATATGGCATCGAGAGGAATGCGCTGATGCTGCTCCCAGCGTTCGACCTGATACTGCCAAGATATGGGTTGCCGCAAGTAACGTATGACATAGCAAGAAACACACTGTCAGACCTCATGCCACCGAGGGGGCACTTGATAGCATCCCTCTTGTGTATCATTAGACAACATACTACGGGGAAAAGCCCTACGGTGATGAGGGACAATACATGCACAACGCTGTTTGGCAAGAATAGTAACAACATGCCCCAACACCTGACCAATATCTAACACCGAGGTAGTAGGAAGATGACCGGGTGAATTGGATCATGGAGGTTATTAGAGATCAATTTGGGCTGAAACCCAAAGAGCAGACATGCTTGTATTGGTGGCTATACCCGGAATGGTTCGACCGAGTACCACTGCAAGGCCGATACAAGTTACCCGACTTCACCAAGTTTTTGGGACAAGACTTGATCTCCACAATCGAGCATATTAGCCGTTTCCTCGCCCAGTGCAGATCGCCCAATGCAGAGAGGCGTTGGCTGACATGGCGCCGAGGGTCCGATTCTTCCTGCTGTCTTTATCTGGATCGGTAGTAACATCACCTCATCATGCCTCATTAGGAAGTACCAAAGGAGGTCAGAATAAAGAGAAAACAACGAACATAACCGTGGTTACTCGTGTTTCAACCCCCATCGGAACTATGAGTTCTTCAGACTTTGTTGGAATGAGGGGCTACTTTTACCATCCATGGACATCTATCCGGGATGCGGTACCCAAGGCAGGATGCAAGAAGATCATCGACCATGCAACACCAGGCTAGGGCCACATGATCGAAAGACTATGCACCAAAGGTTATCACCTCTAAGGATACCGACGCTAGAAAGGCTCGGTCCCATCAATCCCAAAGGAATCGGCCAGATGGCCGATGACGACAAAGACATACTAGAGAAGCCACAGTGGTGTCCTCCCAGGATCTTCACGAGGAGCTAGAAGAGAAGGGTATAACATCTACAGTAAAGAGAAGGGAAGGCACCGATGTGCGAAGAAGAAACTAATCGGACACATAGAATCAATAGTGAATGGTGACTGAAAGATAAGGTTGATCATGAAGGAGAGAACACATCATGTAATGGTGTCAACCCGATCAACGTGGAGCTACCCAAGCTCATGCTATGAAGACAACGCCGAAAATTGAAGGGCAAACTTGGCCAAACCTTGCCATAGCTAATGAACCACAATGATGCAGGCATCAGATTAGCTAGCAGGCCAAAGAAAACCTTCACAAATAACTAGACCCCCCAATGATATAAGATCAAGCTAAAGGATAGTACATCGAAAAGGGGGAATAGGCCGAATGAGGCGGTTGAGGAAGCATTTCCTGATCGTTCGGACAAAGCATACAAAACCGATGCTAATGGTGTCGCCTTGAGATGGCCGATGCGAAGGCATCGCCCTTAGACAAAATCGCAAAACAAAATCACAACTTACATAAAGAAGCTCAATAGTAAGGCAAAAGAATCTGTGACCTTATATTGCAAGAAGGAGAAATGTTTCATTACAAAACTGCGAATTCTACACAGAGTTAGAGCACTCGACGGATGGCCTCAATCGTCCGTAGTCGTATAAGGTCGATGCCATGAATAGGGGTCAGGTCTTCGGCGTCCTAACTAGGAACATCTTGAAGGGTGTGGTGGTAGCGTTCTGCTTGGCGGATGACATCGGTGAATCGATGTTTCTAGGCATCGATTCAGGCCGAAAAAGGGGCCACGACACCCTCTTCTTCAGCGATCTGCACTCGGGTCCGCTCTATCTCTATGACTAGGTCACCCTCCCTCGACCACAACCGATCAAGCTCCTGTGATGCGGTTGAAGACTTTGCCTCACCAAGCTCCAAGAGGGTCCTCTCAGCCACGACAGCCTCCTTACGAGCCTTCGTTGCCTCCAATAGAGATGCCCAAGTAGCTCGGTCAGCTATCCTCTTGGTGGCTCGCTGCATGGACGGGTGATGGTACTCTAGGTACACGGCCGACGTGAGAGCATCGGCCAGCTCCGGTGAAAGGTTGTTTAGGACATCATTGAAGCACCCCCGTATCGGCCTTGAATCATTAACCAGAACCTTTACTAGAGCATCCAGGCTACGTAGTAGGCCTGACAACACCTCTTTCACGACCGAGGGTAGTTGAGCCGAGGCCAATGAGGGAACACCAATAGCTCCTTCCATAAACGGCTGGACGTCAAAGGGAAATTGCTGAGAAAAAGACTGAAATGAAGAGGAGTTATGCAGAATCTAACCATGTAACAACCACAAAAGAAAGAAAAACTTACATCAGCAAACCCGGTAGGGATGTCCGGTGGCGGAGCGTTATCGGCAATAGAGCCAGCGACATCATCCTCTATTGTGGCCACCAGGAGGGTGTGAGAGCCTTATCCTACAAGATTACCCTAGGGGTCAGGCGAGATCATGACGCCCGGCATCAGCTACATTCAAGGCCGATTTGAGTCATAAGGAAAGAAACAAGAAGAGGAAAAAACAAAAGTACCTGATAAGAGCCATTAGCTGGAGGTACCTCGGTGACAGTCTCGATGACCACCAGTACACCTTCTGTCATGCTGACCCTAGCCGGTGTACTCATAACAACGGCGTTGGCTGAGTTGTCTGCCGCCTGGTCCAACGTAGTGACAGGGGAAAGCTAGAATAAATGAAAAGACAACAAGTATCGAAAATGGACACAGGTATCATACAACAAAGACATAGGCACCCGAGTCGGTAGAGATACATCGGTTGTAATTGGGGTCTGCGCGGCAAAAGATGCTGGTGGCATCAGCTGAGGAAGAAGGAGAAAAACATCAAGCTATGGACTGGGAAATGCCACCAAGAAAAGTTGAGAGTTCGCCAGACAAGGGACATAAAGATTACCTGGGCGGATCGAGTTATGATGGAGCGACACGTCATAATGTCCAACGCTTTGCGCTTACGCGCTGGGGCCTTGACTCACCTCTTGGCAAGCCATTCTAATGGAGTGGGAGCCACGCGGCCGAAGTTGGTGGTGGCTGATAGCATCCCATACTGTATCGTCCAACCGCTTCGGCTCATTTATGGGGCGTCGATGTCATCCTCCTGTGAAAGAAAGAAGAGTCAGGAGACGAAGAAGAAAAATTAAAACAAAGCTAAGTCACGAGAGTCAGAACAAACCTCGGGGTCGATGTCGGTGAAGGCCAGATCCAGCGAAAGACAAAAGTGTTTGGAATGACGATTGAAGACGTGCTGGCTCATGTCAGACCACCATTTCTTGTAAGGGATCGACGCTACCCAGAATGCGGCCCAGGAAGGAAGCTCCCCAAGAGAGATTGAATCGGCCATAGAGAAGAGCCGATTGAACTCCAAAGAATTTGCTACTTCACCACGGACTTGGATCTGGCCGATGAAGAAGATATTGATTGGCAACTGATCGAAACTAAGCTGCTGGGCGCAGACCATCGGATGATAAAACTCATAAGACGACTTACGCGTGGGACCAACTGTGAAGCTGATCGGAAGAAGACAAGGAAAGATATAAGCAAGGAAGATGGCCTCGCTCTCTGGGATCGATAGCACATCGGCCAAAGATAGCCAATGTGGGTAGTCATAATCGACCAATGACTCGTAGGCATACCACACTACGCAATAAAAGGCCTTGAACCACCGGGCCAAGATGTTAGCAAGCATTCTTGCTCCCGAACGGAGATGACTGCCTTACCCAAGACAGGCATCGACACGTGGTTGGAGAGACAGACTCGCGATGATCGAATGGAAAATGAAGAAGATCAAAGTAAGGGCTTGAAGAAACTTGGGCCGTATACACGTTAAGCCATGACTAGAGGAACCACTAGGGACCCCCAAGGTGACCTACCGCATCACCGGCCGATAATCAAACCAATACCTGATGAAGAAGATAATAAAGAGGGCCAAGGAGGTATCAACCAAGGGGGATCGTAGCTCTAGCAACCAACTGTTCTGCTAAGAATTTGAGATGACAAGTAGGCCCGAGGGAAGACCCGTAAAATAGGAACATCTCGAACCAGTGGTTAAGAAAAGCGATGTGCTCCCGCTCACTAACAAGTCTGTTTTGCTTATTGTGATTTGAGATGTATTTGGCCCAACCACCAGTAGATTTGATGTCAAAATGGTGAGAAGGTTTGGATCAGAAAAATAAGGGATCGACCATAGAAGTAACGTCGAGAGAAGTCAAGATGATGATATCAAGGAGGTTGGGACTCATCGGCCCATAGCCAAAAAGAAATACGTTCAACACATCGGACCAGAAGTAGCAAGAAGACGCTAGCATCAGCTTCTTTTTGAAAGGAAGAGCGAGAGAAAGGCCGATACAATGCACAATCCCAGCATGCTCCTAGGAATCCTGTTCCAATGTGGCAACCCGTAGGTACCAGTTACGCCATCCAGGGAGCGGAGTAGGGAATGCCATAAAACTTTGAGCCTAGTCGGAAAAAAGCATTTTGGAATGTTTGAAATGAATGCGCTGGGTCTCGGCATTAATGAAGTCAGTGGGATCAGGGTTACCATTCGGACCCAAAAAGAACTAGGACAAATAGCTAGCAATGGGGATTAGGATTTGGTTTTCCATGTTCTATAGAAAGGAAAAAGAAAAGAACAATAGAGAAAATCGGTGGAAGAACCAAGAGAAATGAAGAACAATAGAAAGTAAATGAGAAACCAAGCTGAGATGTGCCTTAGTTTCAGTTTGTGATGAGTGATTGATAGATTTTCTTCTCAGCGAAGGGGTCCCTCCGAATGGGTTCGGAGCTGTGTTTACTGAAGGGTACCATATTTACGGACTGCACATGTTAGCAGCAAGGTATATCAATCTCAGGGGTCCGACAGTATACAGTTTGGAGGTTGTATCGAAGGGGACAGTACTTGGGTCAGTACACTGGTTTGTACCAGAGGATGTGATACCCGAAGAGGTCTCCGGGGTATCAGATATACTTGTCTTCTTGTCGTTGGTGTGCAGGTGATTTCGGAGGCGACAAGACGATAAACACAGTAGGTGAACTAGGTTAATGTAGGACCGAAAGTAGCGACCAGAGGGGGGGGGGTGAATGGGCGCCTAAAAAATTTCTTGCGAATTAATGGCCTTTTCCCAATACCCAACGCACCTCGACTAACAACCAGTTGAAGCTAGCAGGTCTAACCCAAGAAAATAATCTAGCCTAAAAACAACCGGTGTCCTAAGCGAGAAGACACCAACACAGTGTTCAAGGACAGATCAACAGATCATTTAAAACATGGTCATTTCAAGCTTCATGAAAGTAGAACATCACAGGCAATTAACTTGAGTGCATGCAAAAAGGAGATGAACGTTTTACTGTTTAAAATTTGTCTCCTGTTCGGCACTTGACGAAGCCTGTGTGATGAAAACATGCGAAGCCTGAATTTTGTCGAAGTCCGTGCAGTATGTTGAGCGAAGTGTGTGGCTTCCGAAGCCTTCTTCGAAAACTACAGTACCGAAGCCAAAAACAGACTCCGAACCACAGCCTTCGAAAACACAACTGAAGTGAGACCCACTCGACAGAAATGACTCCAGGCAAAAAGAAGCACTTCGTAGCACACTTCGAATCTTCGAAGGTTGACACAGAAAAATCACTTCGAACCCAACAGAAAATTCAAGTCTGAAAACATGTACTTCGCGTGGGACAACGCTCAGCCCGGAACCATGTGAGGGGCTTCGAAGTACATAGTGCAAGGCTAAGCAACGGCGAGGATTATCTGAAGTCTCCTGTCGAGGCCTACTTCGAAGAAGCTGAAGCCTGTCAGTGCGTGAGTCAAAAAGGGACTTCGGCTTCGAAGTACCTTCGCAAGGACGTTCGAAGCCAGAACTCCGCACGACTCAACAAACTTCGCAATGGACTTCGCTGTGTTCACCAGAGACTACGACAAGTATTAGGAGCACGTTTTCCCATTCAAAGAAGTGGCTGAAGCAACATGCAAAAAACAGAAGCTAGCAGTGCATGAAATCAAGCAAAGCTACAGAGGTCTCACACGCAACAGCAAAGCTTGAATAAAAAATCAAAGCCAGAAACCTAGACCTAGAAACTAGGCTGACATCTAGCTGACAGAGCTATGCAAAACTGCAACTCTTAGGCAATCGAGTGGCTGCAAGAAAAATCACCATGCTCTGTGCATGTCGGGAAAAATCCATTGATGCCGCACACTAGCCTCAGCCTAGTTGCTGTTTAGTACTGCTGGCTAGTTAGAGCTACTGCAAGATATCTGTGCTAGCAATGAAATAGGAGCCTGCAACTAGAGGGAAAAATCTGTAGAAAGTCTGATCGAGAAACACTGTCCGCCGAATAAAAAATCCATGGCCGAAGAAAGACAAGCTTTGCTCAGAGCGAGAACACGTAGCGGCGATGATCACAAAATAGATGAACAGACTAGGCACGCCAAACAAAACAACAAAGAAATATATCCACAACAAACGCAGGATGACGAAGACAGGAAGAATAAAACCTGTTTAAGTGGTTTCCCAACGAGCCAAAGATACGATTCCAGAAGAAAAACTGCAAGGAACAGACAATCGTGATGAAAGGCGGCGCTCACAGGAACACGGAATGAACAGAAATGCAAGTTGGGGAAAGTGAACTCAAATTTGTCATTAAGTAAGTTAACCCTAACCCTAGGGATTGGGGCCCTATTTATAGGAAGCCCAATAGCCTAGGAAAATACCAAAAGACCCTTAGGGTTTTTACAGACGCTGAAATAAAATGGAAAAGACCAAATTGCCCTTATGATATTTTTACAAACTCAACTGACTGACTGTGGGCCTAAGGACAAAATAGTAAACTCCTAATTACAGATGACTTATCCTGAAGAGGAGCTTTCGTAACGACTACGGCTTCGCCTCTGAACGGTCCGATCCGAGATCAGCGGTCGTCAGTCTTGCGCCAAAACTGACAAAGCATCCACCGACTTTGCACCAGGTACCTAGATTGGGCCGGCCCGATTCCGCAGCTCTCTTAGACCGGCAATCGCTCGCCGCCCGTGTAGCTGAGTCAATCCTGGTCAACAGCCCAGTGGATCCTCTGCTGCTCCTAGCCCATGTACTCGGATTGGGCCAGCCTGACTTCGTGGCCCCTCTGCCCGATAGTCGCTCGCTGCCCATGTACCTGAGTCACAAGCGGCCCATACACAACAGGTTTTCTCTTCTCCTCGGTCCTCTTTGACTTCCGTTGACAATGACTCATCACATCTGGAGCCATGAGGCCCATTCTCTTCAGCATGGCTCCTCAATCTCCCCCTTGATGAGTGCATTGTCAACACTTCTCTTCATCAGCTCTTTAGTACCTACGAGCACATGTGGAAACATGAAAACAAAACACAAGAAAACAGAGAAGAAGAAAATAAAAGTGTAACCCTAATGACCAAAAGCCAGCAAAGAGCAAGAAAGCGGTCATTATGGTTAACCAAAAGTAAAGACTCAAAAACGAGTGCAATCTCAGAATTATCAACAAGGATATCCAAAGAGTAAGGACAAATGTGACAAAAACTCGACCTAAAACAAATCCCAGAGAAAGCCAAAACTCCCCCTTAAACTCTTCTCCCAAAATTTCTCCCCCTTGTTGACAATTGGACTCATCAAGCGAGACTAAATACACTCTAAAGAGACACAGACTCCCCCTGAAATGCAACCCCCCCTCAAAATATGCAATGAATGCAACTGGGGTGCAGGTGGAGTGTACAAAACATGCCTCTTAGATATGATTGACTGCAATTACAACACCTAGCATATATAGCAAAAGACATACTGTCTAAGAAACATGGCATGATCAGTGCAATAGATGATATCTAAAGAAAGTCATTAGCACGCATTTTTCAATTTTTTGCAAATAAAAGCATCACCACATTTTCTAGTTGACATGCAAGGTAAAGCATGAGACGCAAAAGCTAACTGATATCTACCAAGATAAGCATTGTCCAGAACAAAGTGCTTCAGCAAACTTGTTATCTTTTTAATTTTCAGGCTTTTTCTTTTTCCATTTTCATTTTTGCTAGGGGTTATTTGCATGTCAAACCTTATGCTAACCGACCAAGTCAAGCCTAGGCCATAATTGGACCACCAGAAGCTTAAGACATTGGTCTTGGCATATACTACACTGTCCTAGTTCATACCAAAGTGCCATGGTAAGCAATCTAGAACAATGTAACGTGACAAAGCAAACCCACTAGATCTTTTCAACTCAAGCAAAAAAAGGCATGGAATTTTCATTTTTCTGATTTTTCATCATTTTTAGAGCACATTTTCCATGTTAAAGCATATAGATGACCAGGTTGCATATCTGCATCTAAGTGAGGAACTAGCTACAAGGCATGTAACAGATAGCAAAAGCATTCAGCCTACACATGCTAGTTACCAGAAGCAATGGTGATCATTTTTCAATTTTAAAACATAATAGCCATGCATATGACAAGTATCAAACATATCATGTGAACTGAAGCAAAGCATGATCATCGACAAGTAATCAAAAGCATGTACAGCTAGAATAAGTAAAGCAGTTCAATTATATAACAGAAGTAGGCTCAAAGTGTGATATGTGAATATGCATGATATGAACACACACAAAACAACTCAAGAAACGAGTAAAGAAGAAAGAAAACTGGCTCAAAATATCCTAAAAAGGATACACAACACCCAAATCCCCTTGTAAACGCTCAAAAGTAGACTGATCTAGGGGTTTGGTGAAAATGTCAGCCAACTGATGATGAGTATCAACATGAACAAGGTTAATGACACCTTTCTCATATTGATCCCTCAAGAAGTGAAAGCGCACATCAATGTGTTTGGTTTTTGAATGGAGACAAGGGTTTTTCCCTACACCAATTGCACTGGTGATGTCACAAAACAGAGGAACTCTGGTAGGAAAGAACAACCCAAAGTTTCGCAAAGTGGAAATCATCCAAACTAACTGTGAGCAGTAGCTAGCAGCAGCTACATACTCAGCCTCACTGGTCAAAAGTGCAACTCCAGACTACTTTCGAGAAGACCAAGAGACAAGAGAAGAACCAAGAAACTGGCAAGTACCAGAAGTCGACTTGCGATCCAACCAGCACCCACCAAAGTCAGCATCCGAAAAGCCAGATAAATCAAGAGATGATGATGCTGAATAATAAAGACCGAGGTCGGGAACATAGGTAAGATACCTGAAAATGCGCTTGACAGCCTGCCGATGAGACGCGCGTGGTGAAGACTTGAAGCGCGCACAGTCCGACAACAAACTGTATGTCTGGCCTCATCGCTGTCAAGTACAGCAGCGAACTGATCATCCCTTGAAACTCTCTCTCATTGACCTTGACGCCGTTCTCGTCCTTGTCCAGGCCCCCAGATGTACCCATTTGAGTCATCTAAGGCTTCAACTCTCCACCAAAGTCGAATTTCTTCAACATGTCCCGAGTGTATTTACCCTGGTGGATGAAGGTGCTGTCCTTGGTCTGCTTGATCTGGAGCCTTAGGAAATACTTGAGCTCACCCATGTGGCTCATCTCAAACTCACTGTGCATCTGCTCAGAAAACTTAGACACAAGAGCATCAGTAGTACCACCAAAAATGATATCGTCCACGTATATCTGAGCAACCAAGAAATCTGATGCATCTTTGAGCAAGAAAAGAGTTTTATCCACAGAACCCATCACAAATCCCTTCCCCAACAAAAACTGCTTCAACCGGTCATACCAAGCACTCGGGGCTTGCTTTAGACCGTATAAAGCTTTTTGCAGCTTAAAAACATGTCGAGGAAACTTAGGGTTCTCAAAACCGGGGGCTCCCTAACATAAACCTCCTCCTCTATGTACCCGTTCAGAAAAGCAATCTTGACATCCTTTTGAAAAAGCTTAAAACCCTTCGAAGCGGCAAAAGCTAAGAGAATGCGAATGGACTCAAGACGGGCAACAGGGGCAAAAGTCTCTTCAAAGTCAATACCCTCCTTCTAGCAAAAACCCTGGGCCACTAGTCGAGATTTGTTGCGCACCACAACCCCATCTTCACCTTGCTTGTTCTTGAACACCCACTTGGTGCCTATGGGGTTGCATCTGGGTGGTAGCTCAACTAGTGTCCAAACCCGATTACGGACAAAATTCTCAAACTCTTCTTGCATGGCATTAATCCAATTTGAATCAGAAAGAGCATGAGAAACGTCTTTGGGCTCAAAAGATGAAACAAAAGCATATTCAGCAAACACAGCAAGAGAGTCAACAGAAGAGCGCAAAGTCCTCTCAGACAAATCACCGATGATGAGCTCTGAGGGGTGATCACGCTGAACTGCTCAGGATCCCTGGTGATCTGAAGTCACCTCACCGGAGTCAGCAGCTGGCACCTCTAGACTCGACTGAGGGGCACGATCGAAGTGGAAGAAGTGATGAGAGGTCCGCCCTCATCCTCAGTTGAAGTCTCAGAAGGTGTGGGGTCTATAGGCTGTACAGAAGGCCCACCCTCATCAGTAGATGGAGCGTCATCATCTTCCACGAGGATGGACTCTTCGAGCTCACCATCTCCAGAAAGCTCAAAAGAAGGAGTCAAAGAAGGCAAGGACTCATCAAAAGAAACCTCGCAAGTCTCGACAAGCTGCATAGCCAATGAAAACTCCATCCCAGCAACAAGACTCAAACTTTTCCAAATGCCCTCTCTTCTTGAGCACAAAGCACTTGTAGCCAATCGCTCGCAAGTGGCTCAACTTGGGCTGTCTGCCAAACCGCAACTCATATGAAGTCTTACCTAAGTAAGCTCGAAGAAAAATACGGTTGGCCAGATAGAAAGCCGTGTTCATGGCTTCAGCCCAAAAATGCCCAGGAGTCCTGTGAGAAACCATGTTGAAGAACATGGGTTTGATACTCTAGATCTGATAAGTGATTGTCAACGGAAGTCAAAGGAAGAGACATGAAGACCTGCCGAGTCTGAGGCGCGTGTGACTCAAGTACACGGGTAGCGAGTGACAGCCGAGCAGAGGAGCCGTGGAGTCGGGCTAGCCCAATCCGGGTACATGGGCTAGGAGTGGTAGATGATCCACCAGCCTGTTGACTGGGTTTGACTCAGGTACACGGGCGGCGAGCGATTGCCGGGCTAAGGAAGATGCGGGGTCGAGTCGACCCAATCCGGGTACCCGGTGCGAAGACGGTGGACGCTTTGTCAGTTTCGGCGCAAAACTGACAACCTATGATTATTTTTTTAGGATATTAAAATTTAGTTTTTAAGTCTAGAATATTTTTATTTGAGTCAGGTGATTTTTTTAAGAATATTTTTGTAATTTTTGGAATTTATTTAAGAGTCAATGTTAATTTACCCTAGGGGTAAATTAGTCTTTTCATGTATTAGGAGTCGCCTATAAATAGGCCCCTATCCTCCTTGGGATAGGATGACTGTTTTCCTGATACTATTTGCAGTCCAAAACAAATTTTTCATCCCCTATTTTTTCTCCGTATTCGATCACCATCGACTTCATCTTCGTTCGCCGGCCGATTTTTTTAATCTTGGATTTCCCCACAACGGCGCGTGAATCGTTGCAGAGTAGGCGGTATGTGCTCTTATTTCTGAGTCGGTGGCATGTGGAGCTGCCTTGCCGCAAGCAACGCCTGCGTGGGCCCCGCTGCGGTGACAGGTCCTCGAACGGACGGGAGCAGCAGCAGTCACATGCTATGCTAGTTGCGTGGCTGGCCACACAGCTTTCTGCGCGGCGATCAAGTCCTTGGCTGGCGCAGCTTGTCTCCACCGACGACGCAGGCAGACATTGCCTTTTCCCATCGTGGGCCCCACTCAGGCGCTGCGTTTTCTTCCCCACGGCAGATTTTTTCTCCACGGCGACAGCTGGTTTCCACGGCAGGACTTGGTCACAAAAAGCAGCCGACAGCGGGACCCACGACAAGGATTTCCGCACAGCGGTGCATGGTAGAGTTCGGCCAGATCTTTTGCGCACATGCTATGTCAAGCGAGATGCAGGTTTGTTATTGTAACACCCCAGAAATAAAAAGGAATTAAAATAAAAGAAAAATATTATTAAATACATTTCTGAAATTTATAATTAAAGAAAATTGTAAAAGAGCCCTAATAAAGCCAACCAGGGAGAAATATTCAAAATTTGGACTTGAAAATTTTATGAGATGAACTAGAGGCCAAAACATAATTTCAGGAATTTTTACAAATTTTTATCAACAGTGATTCAACCCTTAATCAAATATATGAATTACTGGATTTATTTTAAATCAGAAAAGAATTAAAATTCTTAACAGGCCCCAACCTCGAATCCGCATCGGCCCAACCCAGCCCAGCACTCACGTCGCTGACATGTGGGACCCGCCTGTCGGCGCGCTCCCCCGCCTCTCTCTCCCGCCCGCGCTCGCCTCGGCCCCAGTTGGCAGCCACACGCCTCCGCCTCCCTCTCCCTAACAGATGTGGCCCGCTTGTTGGCCCTTCCTTTTCTGTTTCGCCCGCTGACAGGTGAGGGCCACCTGTCAGTTTCGTCTTCTCCATGGAAGGGGATCGCACCCTTCCTTCCTCCCGGCGATCGCTTGCTGTTTCCTCGCCGCCGGCCACCGCAATCGCCCGGATTACCCCAGACCACCTTCCCTGGTCGCCACCGCTCCCCTTCCATCTGTGGCCGACGCGTTTTCACGCTTATGGCAGTGCATCTGAAGCTTTTGGAAACCTCGCCGGAGATGGAAACAAACCCTCGGGTTCCCTGGCATTCCTTGCCATCTCAACGCCGGCGAGCCCCTATATATACCCTCGCCCTCACCGCGCTCAGTCCACACCACCGTAGCCCGAACCGTAGCAATCCAGAGCGCTCCCCCTCCACTTTCGGTTTTCCCCCATTGCCTCGACTCCGGCGAGCCATCGCCGTCGACCCCGGCCTCCTCTGCCCTAGCAACCGCCACTAGAGTGACCGTCGATGACCCCCCGTCCTCGGCCACCCCTCCGTTGGCCGTGGAACCCGTCGGATCATCGTCGACGTCAAGCTCCCGAACCCCCTCTGTCGTCTACCCTCGTTGCCGGTCGCCGTTTTTTCGCCGCCGTCGCCACCAGAGGTACCGTCATGACCTCCTTCCCCTCCGCATTCCATTTTTGGCCTTAGCTAAGCTCCTAGGCGCTCGCCGCCACCATCGCCACCGCACCCGAACCCCCGCCGTCGGCGGAGATGAAGGGTACGAGCCCCTTTGCACACGTGCCGTGCCGGATCGCGTCACAGCCGTCCGATCGTGATCAGAGGGATACGATTAAATCCCTTCGGGATTTAATCTGGGCCCTCGGATCTGGTCAAAGGGGTATTGTGCGCTCACAGCCATCGATCGCGACTTAAAGCGCTGGAGCGATCTGGTGCGTCCATGTCATACTAGTTCGCGAGATCTAATCCTGGCCGTCCGTGTTCATTAAAGGGATTCCGCCTCGCGCCTGGCCACTAGATCTGGATCCAACGGATCTGGTTGATCCGGTCCACGCGCACAGTGTGCATGACCACTGTGAGCCTGGTTCACCCTGGACCAGAGACTGTTTTTCAGTTTAAATAAAATTCCAGAAAATGGTTTAAACTTTGAAAATTCATAACTTGCTCATTTTAACTCCAAATTTCATCATTCAAATTTTGTTAAATTCATCATATTATTCTCTACACATTGATGCCATAAAAACAATATGTTACCTTAGCAAAAAATAAACTTATGGATTAAATACATAAAAACCCCTTAGGGATAAATTAATAATTCAGGAAAAGAATTAATAAAAACCCCTAAAACTTAACTTTTAATATTATTAAAAGTAACTCCAGAATAATAAAGCTCAAATCACATATTTAAAACAGAAAATTTGTATGATTTTGTTTGGTGATACTTTATTGAATGTATTGTTTATTTATTTTTCCGTATCGAGAAGACTACGAGTTCGTCGAGGAGCCGGAGTTCTACCCCGAGGTTCCTCCATCACCATTTGCTGATCAAGGCAAGTCATCGACCACCTCTGTGGAAACAGTTGATCATATTTGAGCCCATGCTTTTAATAAATTATCGCTATAACTCATAGGTTAATATTGCATTAGTACAATATCAAGCCTTACACTTATAATTATTAGATCCCCGTCCTTGTGTGCAACCCAAGCCATGCTTATTGAGCCTTAACTCCTTGTCACTCTACAAATATTATATTAGCTAGTGCCCAATGTACCGGCACAACTGCTATAGGATAAAAACACTGAGTCGTAGATAGATGGATTCTGGTATATGAAATACCCCGTTATTCTTGTCTCTGGACTCTGTTGGAGTTGGTTAGGTTATAAGTATGGTGGGTTTCGGGTGCAAGCTCGGGCATTGGTTTGTCGCACCCGGGGCACTATAAGGACCGGTCTGCGGGATCTGTTGCAAAGCACTTCCGTACCAACCACAAGTCTAATGGGTAAGTCCTAACTGGAAGTATGGAATACTCCGGCTCGATGCACCATAGAGGAGGGGGCAAGGGGCAAGCCTACGGGCGACTTGTACCGACGAGGCTCAAGGGGGGTATGGTGGGGCTCCGATGCGTCGGGACACCATATGAAACCTATAAGAGGGTGCTGTTGAGTCAGGGAGGACTATATGGAAGGTTTTGGCACGAGTTCCCGTGAAATGGGTCATCTCATTACACTTTGGTGTAGGTGATGAGTGCGTGCCTTGTGGGTACAGTGGCACATCTCTGATCAGAGGAAACTTAATCTTTTCGAAAAGCCGAGCCCACGGTCAAGGGTGGGTTGTGTGACTACTCGCAGTTAGTTTACTATTGTTTGAATGGTTGAGTTATTCATGGCATGTAAGGACTGTTGAGCGAGGTGGGGCTGACTGTACCCCTCAAGTTAGAAGATGATGCATACACATGTTTACGTTTCAGTACTAATAAATTGTTCACATTTAATTGCTTTACAAATTACGCGCTTCCGCAAAAATTAGCCACTATCTCCCTTGTTATCACGTTGCATAATATTTGCATTCAGTGGCTTGCTGAGTACTCCTGTACTCACCCCGTTGACTTACAACATCAGAGCCCGTCTACTACGAGGAGGATGCAGGTCTGGAGTAGCGACCCAGTCAAGGCGAGACTGGAAGGAGGCGTTCATCTAGGACCCTTATTTTATTAGTTTCTCTTCACCTTTATTCACTTTTGTATTAATGCGGTCTACGAACCGTAAATGATTGCCCGTATTGTACGTGGTCGCATGATGAACGTCTTGTTTTATTGATTTTCTATGGAATTTCAATAAAGTCCTGATTTATTAAATCGGGGCACGACAAGATGGTATCAGAGCCGACTTGACTGTAGGAAGCCAAACAGACCTGACCTTAGGACTTAGATACTTACTATATTTTCTTACAAAAAATTACTTATCCTCTCGTCTTCCGAGATTTTCACAAAAACTTTCTCTCTTTTGTAGATGCTGGTCCATACCATGAGCAGGACTCTTCGTGACGAGGCCGGATTCATCCGCGAGCTTCGCGTGCTCATCGACTTCTTGGGGTTTCCCCATGAGCCCGCGTTCCACGAGATCTTTCCCGATGCGAGCGAGAGCTACTGCGAGGTCACGGTTGTTATCCGCCCCTCCTCCACGCAGCCACCCTTCTACACCCATGGAGTAGGAGGACCTTCCTTCATGGTGGCCAGCCAGCGAGCCGCTCTTCAGTTCCTCGCCGAGCTTCGACTAGTCTACGACTGCCACCTCCGCGACACCATCTACCGCTTCATGCCTCTGCGCACACCCGGGAGTCACCGCAGCATCTACATCAGCTCCCTCATGCAAAGCAACTTCGCCATCACCCGCACCATGAGACTCCTGGAGGCCATGGACAACCTCCACACGGAGGCCATCCTCGACGCAGATAGTTAGCATGACACCATCGACTACTACCGCCACTCATCGGAGAACCTGAACCATGAGAATGCTGAGCTTCGTCGACAAGTCCAGTAGAACCCGCAGCTGACTCTCGAGGTAGAAGAGCTGAGGCATCAGAACGACCTGCTACGCCAAGGCGCCATGGTCAATACCCAGCTCCGTCAACAGCTTAAAGAACTGAAGAAGGACATTGAGGAGATCGCACCCCTTCTGCCCCGCAAGCGGAAATCCCTTCGGATCCCCACTGTGAGACCCAAGAGGATTTCACGCAGTGCTCCACCCGCCGGACCATCCAGCTCCTCGACCCCGACCACCTCCCATGAGCCCGTGATCGAGCCGTCCCCTGAGCTACCCTAGACGTGGTTTACGATTGATTGCTTTTCTTTTTGGCTTGCTTGTATTGCCATTCATGTCAAAATATAAGGCATGAATGAAGAAATAAATAAATGTAACCGCAAGAACGGTATTTTTGGAATAAAACATAATAGAATCCTCTAAGTAAATGTTGTCTACCTTGGAAACTTCAGGATGACCAACACTCAGGGCTCCGACGCTCCTCAGAACGGAGGAGACAACGGGAACCTGCCTCAGTGGGGAGCAACTGGGCAGAGGCAAGCCCCGGTTGCCAACCACCCCACTCTGGCCGAAATGATGGCCACACAGAACCAACTGGTTTCAGCTCTTTTGAACCAGATGCAACAACAGCAGCAGCAGCTGCAGGAGTAGCAGGCTCATCTCTTCCGCCTCCACCAACAGCCCGAGCTGCCTCGCCCCGCCACACCAGCTCCAGCTCCCACCTCCCAACTCTCGGAGTTCCTCCGAGTTCGCCCACCGACTTTCTTGAGCACCACCAACCCCATGGAGGCCGGGGATTGGCTAAGGACTATCGAGAAAAAGCTCGACCTCCTTACCTGCACTGAGCAGGAGGAGGTGGCCTTCGCCACCCACCAGCTACATGGTCCCGCCGCAGAATGGTGGGACAACCTTCGCGAGACCCTGCCAGAGGGACACGCCCACACTTGGGCGGAGTTCTCGGCCGCCTTCCGTGCCGCTCACATCCCCGACGGCATTATAGCCCAAAAACAACAGGAGTTCAGAGACCTGCAGCAGGGGAGCAGGTCCGTAACAGAATATCTGCATGAGTTCAACAGGTTGGCCAGGTACGCACATGAAGAGGTCCGTACTGACGCGGCCAGGCAAACCAAGTTCCTCCGGGGACTGAAGGATGAGCTATCCCTACAGCTCATCTCTGGAGATTTCGCCAACTTCCAAAAGTTGGTGAACAAAGCTATCATTCAGTAGACCCAGCAGAATAAGGTTGACCTGAAGAAGAAGAGGATGATTGCCTTCAGGCAGAACCAAGGCATGGCACAGAGGCCCCATTTTACCCCTCCTCCACCAGCACCGCAGTACCACCCCCGCCCAGTGTATCGTCCGGTACCACCTGCCGCCAATGCCGGAACCGGACAATCTCGCCCTGCTCCCGCCGCACCAGCCGCCCCAGCAGCCCCGGCCAAGAAACCGGAAATTCTGAGAGACAGGCATGGCAAGCCTATAGTATGCTTCAACTGCCGCCAGGAGGGGCACTACTCCCACCAGTGTCCTCACCCCAAGCGTGCCCAAGGCGTCGCATCGAACCCCGCCGTTCGCGCAAAGGTCAACCACGTCACCGCCGAAGAAGCCCAGGCCGCCCCGGAAATTGTCATGGGTAAGTTTACAGTACATTCATCACTTGCAGTGGTATTATTTGACACCGGAGCTACCCACTCCTTTATATCAACTGCTTTTGTGGAAAAAAAATGCCTTGAACATAAGTGAACTACCCAGACCAGTATTGATAGCTACCCTGGGCAAGCAAACCCTCGCCTACTCCTATAGCCCAAGGGTGTGGATAGATATCCAAGGCACAATATTTTGGGCCGACCCCATTCTAATAGAATGCCAAGGTTTGGATCTCATCCTAGGGATGAATTGGTTAAACAAACACCAAGGGGTAATAGAATGTGCCCAGAGGAAAATGACTGTGATCAGTGAAGAGGGGACTGCCGTCACCTTCCAGATGCCAAGCATGAAGACTAGAAGGCCAAGACTACATCAGATTACTTTGGAAGAAATACCAGTCATCAATGAATACCCAGATGTATTCCCAGAAGATTTACCAGGAATGCCACCCAATAGGGACATCGAGTTCAGGATTGATTTGGTGCCCGGAACTACCCCTATTTATAAGCGACCATACCGGATGGCCGCTAATGAACTAGCGGAGATGAAGCAGCAGTTGGAAGATCTCGAGAGGAAAGGCTACATCAGGCCAAGTACATCACCATGGGGTGCCCCCGTCATCTTTGTCGAGAAGAAGGAAGACAAGGCTAAGCGTATGTGTGTGGATTACCGCGCTTTGAATGAAGTGACCATCAAGAACAAGTACCCGTTGCCTCGGATTGATGATCTCTTCGACCAGCTAAAGGGAGCCATGGTATTCTCAAAGATCGATGTGCGGTCTGGTTATCATCAGTTAAGGATTCGAGAAGAGGATATATCCAAGACTACCTTTACCACCCGTTATGGATTGTATGAGTGTACGGTTATGTCCTTCGGATTGACCAACGCCCCTGCATTCTTCATGAACATGATGAACAAGGTGTTTATGGAGTATCTGGACAAATTCATCGTGGTCTTTATAGACGACATTCTTATTTATTCCAAGGACCAGAAAGAGCACGAGACTCACCTCCGGTTAACCCTAGGCAAGCTAAGGGAACACCAGTTATATGCCAAGTACAGCAAGTGTAAATTCTGGACGGCAAAAGTAAAGTTCCTTGGACACATTATCTCTGCACAAGACATTGCAGTAGATCCTGCCACAGTGGAAGCTGTTACAGATTGGTTGCCACCCACGAACGTATCTGAGATACGAAGTTTTCTGGGTTTGGCCGGATATTATCGGAGATTCATTGAGAATTTTTCCAAAATAGCCAAGCCTATGACCAAGCTGTTGCAGAAAGGAGAGAAGTTTGAATGGACCTCCGAATGCGAGGAAAGTTTCCGCACCCTCAAGACCCGTCTGGTATCCGCACCCATACTGACCCTACCAGATATCCGGAAAAACTTCCATGTCTATTGCGACGCATCTCGCCATGGATTGGGATGTGTTCTTATGCAAGATGGAAAGGTTATCTCATACGCCTCTCGTCAGTTGAGACCCCATGAGTTGAACTACCCAACCCACGATTTGGAACTCGCCGCAGTTGTGCACGCCCTTAAAATTTGGAGGCATTATTTGGTCGGGAATCGCTGTGAGATCTTTACGGATCACAAGAGTTTGAAGTATATCTTCACACAGCCAGACCTCAATCTGAGGCAAAGACGATGGTTAGAACTAATAAAGGACTATGCACTACCACCCCGGAAAAGCTAATGTGGTAGCTGATGCATTAAGTCGCAAGGGATATTGCACAACCATGATGATTCAGGAACATGAACCCTTGTTATGTAAAGAGATGGAAAGGTTGAATCTCGGGTTGACCGCCAGAACATACCTAGCCACCTTGGAGACTCAACCCATCTTATTCGAGCAAATCCGTGAAGCTCAATTAGAATACCCAGATATAGCAGCCATTAAGAAGAACATGAGGCAAGGAAAAGCCCCAGGATTTTCCGAGGACGAGAATGGCACCATATGGTTTGGAACTCGGATATGCGTGCCGGATAAACCCGAGATAAAGACCCTTATCCTCAGAGAAGCCCATGAGACGTTATACTCCATTCACCCCGGCAGTACCAAGATGTACCAGGATCTGAAGGAACGATATTGGTGGGTTAGCATGAAAAGGGAGATTGCACAGTTTGTCGCTGAGTGTGACACCTGTAGAAGAGTAAAAGCTGAACATCAGAGACCTGCAGGACTGTTACAACCTCTAAAAGTGCCTGAATGGAAATGGGAAGAGATCGGAATGGATTTCATCACCGGACTCCCAAAGACCCAACTTGGATATGATTCTATTTGGGTGATTATTGACCGGCTTACGAAGGTAGCACACTTCATAGCCATTAAGACGACCTTCAGTGGTCCTAAGCTCGTAGAGTTGTACATGGCCCGCATCGTGTGTCTTCATGGAGTACCCAAGAAGATAGTGTATGATAGAGGAAGTCAGTTCACCTCTCGTTTTTGGAAGAACCTTCAAGAAGAGATGGGAACAAGATTGCACTTCAGCACTGCCTACCACCCTCAGACGGATGGACAAACAGAGAGGGTAAATCAGATATTAGAGGATATGCTGTGAGCATGTGTCTTGGATTTTAGAGGCACTTGGGACAAGAGCTTACCGTACGCTGAGTTTTCGTACAACAACAGCTACCAAGCCAGTCTATAGATGTCTCCGTTTGAAGCCCTATATGGACGTAAGTGCAGAACGCCTCTACTTTGGGATCAAACCGGTGAATCCCAAGTATTCGGAACAGACATCCTTCGAGAGGCTGAAGAGAAAGTACGGATCATCAGAGAACGACTCAAGACAGCCCAATCACGACAGAAGAGTTACGCGGACAATCGACGTAGAGACCTAGCCTTTGAAGAGGGAGATCATGTCTACCTTCGAGTTACTCCCCTCCGTGGCACTCAACGGTTTAACATGAGAGGAAAGTTGGCCCCTCGATATGTTGGACCATTTCCCATTGTCCGACGCCAAGGTGAAGTTGCTTATCAGTTGGAACTACCACCCTCATTGGCTGGAGTGCATGACGTGTTTCACGTTTCCCAACTAAAGAAGTGTCTTCGCATCCCGACAGAGCAAGTGGATCTTCAATAGTTAGATGTTCAAGAGGATCTGACCTATGTGGAAAAACCTGTCAAGATATTGGAGGTCAAGGAAAGGATCACCAGAAGTCGGGTCATCCGCTTCTACAAAGTGCAGTGGAGCAATCATCCTGTAGAGGAAGCTACATGGGAAAAAGAAGATGAACTCAAGGCACAGTATCCTGAGCTATTCGAGGATTGATCCGAATCTCGAGGACGAGATTCTCTGTAAGGGGGATAGGATTGTAACACCCCAGAAATAAAAAGGAATTAAAATAAAAGAAAAATATTATTAAATACATTTCTGAAATTTATAATTAAAGAAAATCCTAAAAGAGCCCTAATAAAGCCAACGAGGGAGAAATATTCAAAATTTGGACTTGAAAATTTTATGAGATGAACTAGAGGCCAAAACATAATTTCAGGAATTTTTACAAATTTTTATCAAGAGTGATTCAACCCTTAATCAAATATATGAATTACTGGATTTATTTTAAATCAAAAAATAATTAAAATTCTTAATAGGCCCCAACCTCGAATCCGCCTCGGCCCACCCAGCCCAGCACTCACGTCGCTGACATGTGGGACCCGCCTGTCGGTGCGCTCCCCCGCCTCTCTCTCCCGCCCGCGCTCACCCCGACCCCACTTGGCAGCCACACGCCTCTGCCTCCCTCTCCCTGACAGATGTGGCCCGCTTGTCGACCCTTCCTTTTCTGTTTCGCCCGCTGACAGGTGAGGGCCACCTGTCAGTTTTGTCTTCTCCATGGAAGGGGATCGCCCCCTTCCTTCCTCCCGGCGATCGCTTGCTATTTCCTCGCCGCCGGCCACCGCAATCGCCCGGATTACCCCGGATCACCTTCCCTGGTCGCCACCGCTCCCCTTCCATGTGTGGCCGACGCGTTTTCACGCTTATGGCAGTGCATCCGAAGCCTTTGGAAACCTCGCCGGGGATGGAAACAAACCCTCAGGTTCCCCGGCATTCCTTGCCATCTCGACGCCGGCGAGCCCCTATATATACCCTCGCTCTCACCGCGCTCAGTCCACACCGCCGTAGCCCGAACCGTAGCAATCCAGAGCGCTCCCCCTCCACTTTTTGTTTTCCCCCTCTGCCTCGACTCCAGCGGGCCATCACCATCGACCCCGGCCTCCTCCGCCCTAGCCACCGCCACCAGAGTGACCGTCGACGACCCCTCGTCCTCGGCCACCCCTCCGTTGGCCGTGGAACCCGCCGGATCATCGTCGACGTCAAGCTCCCGAACCCCCTCCGCCGTCTACCCTCGTTGCCGGTCGCCGTTCTTCGCCGCCGTTGCCACCAGAGGTACCGTCATGACCTTCTTCGCCTCCGCGTTCCATTTTTGGCCTTAGCTAAGCTCCTTGGCGCTCGCCGCCGCCATCGCCACCACACCCGAACCCCCGCCGTCGCCGGAGACGAAGGGTACGAGCCCCTTTGCACACGTGCCATGCCAGATCGCGTCACAGCCGTCCGATCGTGATCATAGGGATACGATTAAATCCCTTCGGGATTTAATCTGGGCCCTCGGATCTGGTCAAAGGGGTATCGTGCGCTCACAGCCATCGATCGTGACTTAAAGCGCTGGAGCGATCTGGTGCGTCCACGTCATACCGGTTCGCGAGATCTAATCCTGGCCGTCCGTGTTCATTAAAGGGATCCCGCCTCGCGCCTCGCCACTGGATCTGGATCCAACGGATCTGGTTGATCCGGTCCACGCGCACAGTGCGCATGACCACTATGAGCCTGGTTCACCGTGGACCAGAGACTGTTTTCAGTTTAAATAAAATTCCAGAAAATGGTTTAAACTTTGAAAATTCATAACTTGCTCATTTTAACTCCAAATTTCATCATTCAAATTTTGTTAAATTTAGCATATTATTCTCTACACATTGATGCCATAAAAACAATATGTTACCTTAGCACAAAATAAACTTATGGATTAAATACATAAAAACCCCTTAGGGATAAATTAATAATTCAGGAAAAGAATTAATAAAAACCCCTAAAACTTAACTTTTAATATTATTAAAAGTAACTCCAGAATAATAAAGCTCAAATCACATATTTAAAACAGAAAATTTGTATGATTTTGTTTGGTGATACTTTATTGAATGTATTGTTTATTTATTTTTCCGTATCGAGAAGACTACGAGTTCGTCGAGGAGCCGGAGTTCTACCCCGAGGTTCCTCCATCACCATTTGCTGATCAAGGCAAGTCATCGACCACCTCTGTGGAAACAGTTGATCATATTTGAGCCCATGCTTTTAATAAATTATCGCTATAACTCATAGGTTAATATTGCATTAGTCCAATATCAAGCCTTACACTTATAATTATTAGATCCCCGTCCTTGTGTGCAACCCAAGCCATGCTTATTGAGCCTTAACTCCTTGTCACTCTACAAATATTATATTAGCTAGTGCCCAATGTACCGGCACAACTGCTATAGGATAAAAACACTGAGTCGTAGATAGATGGATTCTGGTATATGAAATACCCTGTTATTCTTGTCTCTGGACTCTGTTGGAGTTGGCTAGGTTATAAGTATGGTGGGTTCCGGGTGCAAGATCGGGCATTGGTTTGTCGCACTCGGGGCACTATAAGGACCGGTTTGCGGGATCTGTTGCAAAGCACTTCCGTACCAACCACAAGTCTAGTGGGTAAGTCCTAACTGGAAGTATGGAATACTCTGGCTCGATGCACCATAGAGGAGGGGCAAGGGGCAAGCCTGCGGGCGACTTGTACCGACGAGGCTCAAGGGGGGGTATGGTGGGGCTCCGATGCGTCGGGACACCATATGAAACCTATAAGAGGGTGTTGTTGAGTCGGGGAGGACTATATGGAAGGTTTTGGCACGAGTTCCCATGAAATGGGTCATCTCATTACACTTTGGTGTAGGTGATGAGTGTGTGCCTTGTGGGTACAGTGGTACATCTCTGATCAGAGTAAACTTAATCTTTTCGAAAAGCCGAGCCCACGGTCAAGGGCGGGTTGTGTGACTACTCGTTGTTAGTTTACTATTGTTTGAATGGTTGAGTTATTCATGGCATGTAAGGACTGTTGAGTGAGGTGGGGCTGACTGTACCCCTCGAGTTAGAAGATGATGATGCATACACATGTTTACGTTTCAGTACTAATAAATTGTTCACATTTAACTGCTTTACAAATTACGCGCTTCCGCAAAAATTAGCCACTATCTCCCTTGTTATCACCTTGCATAATATTTGCATTTGGTGGCTTGCTGAGTACTCCTGTACTCACCCCGTTGACTTACAACATCAGAGCCCGTCTACTACGAGGAGGATGCAGGTCTGGAGTAGCGACCCAGTCAAGGCGAGACTGGAAGGAGGCGTTCATCTAGGACCCTTATTTTATTAGTTTCTCTTCACCTTTATTCACTTTTGTATTAATGCGGTCTACGAACCGTAAATGATTGCCCGTATTGTACGTGGTCGCATGATGAACGTCTTGTTTTATTGATTTTCTATGGAATTTTAATAAAGTCATGATTTATTAAATCGGGGCGCGACAGTTATTCATCTCGTAATTTTTAGTTAGAATAAATCTATTAGTTATCTATTTTTGATTTGTCTGAAAATAATTATTTCGCAGTCAATATTTTTATCTATTTAAGTTTTTAGTCATCTCATATTATTTAGTGAAGTGTTTTTACCTCGCTCTTAATAAAAAAATTATATCATTATTATTCACAGTAATATTTTTAGTCTAGTTGTTACATGCAATTTTTAGGTTTATTTCTGAATTAATTTTTAATGAACCATGTTTTATTCATTTGATTAGTATTTTATTTCTAGACTGAAATATAAATATCTCATAATTTAGCAAGAAATTTTTAGGCGCCCATTCACCCCCTCTGGTCGCTACTTTCGGTCCTACAAGTGGTATCAGAGCAAGGTTAGGGTTTTCTCATATCTTAACTGGTTCTAAACCTAGGTAGTGACCATGACGTCTTCTGGAAAAATCCCGTCCCTAGAAGCTTTTGGCTACGCTTATTGGAAGACTCGCATGCGAGCATACCTTATGAGCCAGAGCTCGGACATATGGGATATTTGTGTTCATCCTACTTTCACCATAGTGACTATTGCTGCGGATACTACTACAGATGTAGTTACCCAATATCAAAATAATAGTAAGGCAGTGAATATTTTATTTTCTGGTCTAGGTCCTAGTGTGTTTGAGCGTGTTAGCCATCTCACCACCACAGCTCAAGTCAAGCTTAGGCTCTACCAGACCTACCGGCGTGAGTATGAAAATTTCTCACAGAAGCCGGGTGAGACTGTTGAGGCTTTGTTTGGTCATTTTCAATCGATCATTAACAAGCTTCCTATCAACAAGGCCGAGCGTGATCAGCTGGTCTCGGATCATGAACATGCGCTTAAGGTTCTCCATACCTTGGACCCTAAGATCTGGGAGATCGAGGTCTCTTCTATTGTTGAGAGCGCGTCTTATGATACCTTAACCATCACAGAGCTTTTTAGTAAGCTCAAGGCCTCAGAGGTCGATATCCAGTTGAGATCAAATCTCACTGGTTCTGGCTCAAAGACTCTGGCGCTTGCGACACCGTCTTTTGATCCTAATGCCATGAGTTGTACTGCCTTTTCCTTGATGTCTATCTCTGAGGAACAACTTGATACTCTAGGAGATGATGATCTGTGCTTGTTTAACAACCGGGTGCGACGTGTCTATGATAGGCGAATGTTTAAGAGACACGACACAAAATACGGATGCTTTGAGTGTGGTGATACAGGTCATTTCATTGCCGACTGTCCCAAGTGGAAGAATTACAAGAAGGGAACCGGCGGCAACTCCTACGACTCCGACAAGTACGACAACTCCACAAAGGGCAAGCCCAAGACGAGATTCTTTCGAAAGGCGTTGAAGGACTATAGGAGTGAGAACAAGAAGCGAGACAAGGCTTTCTTTGCCGAGATGGAGAAAAGCTACTCCAAGAGATCCTCGTCTTCCTCCTCATCTTCGAGTTCAAGTGATGAAGAGATCATGATCAGGAAAGGGAAGGACAGAGACGATCTGACGGGCCTCTGTTTCATGGCCTTCTAGGACACACCGAAGAGTCGCTCACATCATAGCTGAAGACCCCACAAGAGTTCTGCTCAATGGCTCTTGGGGAGAAGAAAGAAAATGACTCCTCCGATGACTCCGACGATGACGACGATGAGTAGGTATCTTCCTATGAACAAGAAGTTGTTAATTTACTAGAACAGAACCGTCAGGAGTTGAAGTATCGGGAGAAACTGCTTAGAGGGGCTAATAAGAGGATAAATGAGCTTGAGAGTGAGCTTGCCATGGTAAATGGCAAGATTGAGAGTCTGTCTTCTTCCCCTCGCTTGGGTGATAGTGGTGAGTGCCCTAACTGTGAGGTGTTGTTGTGTGACCTGACGACTCTTAAGTCCAGGTACACAAAGAGAGTAGATGAGAGAGACACATTGGCCACTGAGCTTGAGAGCGCTCAGCATGAGCTGAAAAATGCTCATGCCGCTATCATCGTACCTTTTGTAGACTGCCCATCCCATTTAGCTAGTATAGCTGAGCTGAGAGACAAGGGTGATGAGAAGTTGAGTGAGTTACCTGGAGTGAGAGCTAAGTTGGAGCAGACTAAGCTAGAGCTTGAGACCTTGACAGTTCCACCCACTATTTTTGAGAACTGTTTGTCCATGAGAATGGAGTTGATCAAGCTAAAAGCAGAAAAGTCTATCGATGTTGATAGAGAGTGTGAGATCTGCATATCTCAGGTAGAGGTGTTAGCTTCTTTGAGAGAGGAGCTAGCTGATGTCCAAAACGAGGACTTTTACCTCCGTCAGATCCTGAGTTGGATTAGTGCCAGAGAGCCACAGCTCGGCATGATGATCCAGCAATTCAAAAGACAGGATGGGTTTGGGGTAGGTTACACCTATACCAAGGCTGATTTTGAGAGTGCTATTAGTTGAGTAGTGGAGTAGGGTAAGATGACTCCTGAATAGAGATATCCCAAGACTCAGTCCACTGATTCCTTTAAGGATAGTCCGCCCAAGGATGGAGTGTTCCAAGAACAACCTAAAGCTCCTCCTAAGAAGCAAATCTGGGTCCCAAAGCCTAAAACTCTCCACACTTCTCTTGATTCTTTACCTGGACCCTCTCACACCAAAGATGATACACCCAACACCACCAAGCCTCGACCACATCCCAAGAAGCATACCTATCACTGTGAGTTTTGTCAGAGAGACGGGCATCTTGAGGAGTTTTGCTTCAGAAGGAAGCGAGTTGAGCGAGCAGAGAGAGCTCGAAGTGGGCAGGAGCAGTTCTACCAGCAGGATGGTAGACAGAGAGTTCCTCGACGTAGAGAGAGGCTAGAGGCCAGACCACGTAGTGTAGGTGGTGGTAGAGGAGACGGTTTTTATGATCGTGCTCCGGAGGGTGGTTTCCGTTCCGACAGAGTTCCAGATCGTTATGGATACGGTTTTGGACCTCGTGGTCGTGATGTTAGGCAAAATAGAGGACCGTGCTTTGAGACACGTTTTGATCTAGACTCATATGATTCCTTATGCTTTCCTACATATGAGCAGATGGCTCGACACTGGTTTAGTACTTTTGCTAGACCTAGTGGTCGACCATTTGCTCCCACTCATGACCATTGATCTTGCAGGATCGAGGACTAGAGGACATATGGATCATGGATTCAGGTTGTTCTCGCCACATGTCGGGACACCACAGATGGTTCTCCAGCCTCACTCCCCCGAGCTCCAAGGAATACATCACTTTCGGGAACAGTGGTCAAGGGAAGGTACAAGGTATTGGGTCAATTCGTATTTCTGATTATTTCTCTTTGAAGAATGTTGCTTTAGTTGAAAATCTGAACTTTAATCTAATTTCTGTTTCGCAACTGCTTGAGGATGGTTTAGAAGTGCGCTTTAAGAAGGGTGTGTCTTCTGTTGTTGATTCTAGAGGATCTTTAGTTTCCTGGATCTTACCTTTTGGTAAGGTTTTTCGTATTGACTTCTCTAGTTCTTCTGGCCCTTCTCGCTGTCTGATGGTCGGATCCTCCTCTGAGCTATGGAAGTGGCATAGAAGGTTATGCCATTTGAGCTTTGATCTACTTGTTAGATTGAGTTCTATGGATCTTATCCGAGGATTGCCTAAGCTTAAGATGGAGAAGGATCTAGTGTGTCATCCCTGTCGTCATGGGAAAATGGTTGCCGCTTCTCATGCACCTGTGACTCAGGTGATGACTTCGTACTCGGGAGAGCTGTTGCACATGGATACAGTAGGTCCAGCTCGAGTACACTCAGTCAGTGGGAAGTGGTATGCCCTTGTAATAGTTGACGATTTTTCTCGATTCTCGTGGGTTTACTTTCTAGAGTCTAAGGATGAGACTTTTCAATATGTTCATGACCTGATTCTGAAGCTGAAGAACGAGAACAATGGTTTGATGTGAGCAATTCGTTCGGACAACGGATCTAAGTTTAAGAACTCTCAGTTCGTTAGTTTTTGTAGTGATCAGGGTCTTGATCATCAGTTCTCTGCTCCTTACACTCCCCCACAGAACGATGTTGTGGAACAAAAGAACCACACACTTGTCGAGATGGCCAGGACGATGCTTGATGAGCATAGAACTCCTATGCATTTTTGGGCTGAAGCAATGAACACAGCTTGCTATCTTGCCAATCGCATTTTTCATAGAGCTTACTTAGGTAAGACGTCATATGAGTTGCAGTTTGGTAGATAGCCTAAGGTGAGTCACCTGCGAGCTTTTGGATGCAAGTGATTTGTGCTCAAGAAGGGAGGGCATTTGGACAAGTTTGAGTCTCTTTGTTGGGATGGAGTCTTTCTTGGTTATGCTTTGCATTCACAAGGCTTTCGTGTTTGGAATCTAGACTCTCAGATGCTTGTCGAGACTTGTGAGGATTCTTTTGATGAGTCTTTTCCCTCGCCGACTCCTCCTTTTGAACTTTCTAGAGATGATGGGCTTGGAGAGTACATCTTCGAGGAAGATGATGACCCTCCTTCTGATGATGAGGGTGGGCCCTTTGCATCGCCTGTAGACCCCACACCTTCTGAGACTTCGACTAAGGGTGAGGACGGACCTCTGATTACTCCTTCTACTTCGATCGAGCCTCCTCAACCGAGTCCAGAGGTACCAGGTGCTGACTCCGGTGAGATGACTTCTCAGCCGAGTCCAGAGGAGCCAATTGCTGACTCTGGTGAGGTGACTTCAGATCACCTACGATCCCAAGTAGTTCAGCGTGATCACCCTTCATAGCTCATCATAGGTGATCTTACGGAGAGATCTCTATGGTCTTCAGTTTGTTCTCTCGCTATGTTTGCTGAGTCTACTTTTGTTGCTACTTTTGAGCCTAGAGACGTTTCTCATGCTCTTTCCGATTCAAATTGGATAAACGCCATGCAAGAAGAGCTTGAAAATTTTGTTCGCAATCGGGTTTGGATACTAGTTGAGCTGCCACCTGGATGCAACACCATAGGCACCAAGTGGGTGTTTAAGAACAAACAAGGAGAAGATGGTGTTGTGGTGTGCAACAAATCTCGATTAGTGGCACGGGGTTTTTGTCAAAAAGAAGGCATTGATTTTGAAGAGACCTTCGCCCCTGTTGCCCGCATTGAGTCCATTCGTATTCTTTTGGCCTTTTCTTCTTCTAAAGGTTTTAAGCTTCATCAAATGGATGTCAAGAGTGATTTTCTAAATGGGTATATAGAGGAGGAGGTCTTGTTAAGAAACCGCCCAGTTTTGAGAACCCTAAATTTCCACGACATGTTTACAAGTTGCAGAAGGCTTTATACGGTCTGAAGCGGGCCCCCAGGGCTTGGTATGATCGCCTGAAGCAGTTCTTGTTGCATAAAGGTTTTGTGATGGGTTCTGTGGACAAGACTCTTTTCTTGCTTAGAGATGGCGCAAACTTATTGGTTGCTCAGATTTATGTGGACGATATTATTTTTGGTGGTTCTACTAATGAGCTTGTATCCAAGTTTTCTGAGCAGATGCATAGCGAGTTTGAGATGAGTCTCATGGGAGAAATCAAGTACTTTTTAGGGCTACAGATCAAGCAGACCAAGGATGACATCTTCATCCAAGGAGCCATGCTAAAGAAATTTGACTTTGGTGGAGAGCTAAAGCCACAGATGACCCCAATGGGTACATCTGGAGGTCTGGACAAGGACAAGAACGGCGTCAAGGTAAACGAGAGAGAGTATCGAGGGATGATCGGATCGCTGCTATACTTGACTGCGACTAGACCGGACATTCAGTTTGCCGTGGGTGTCTGTGCGCATTTTCAGTCTTCGCCACACGCATCTCACTGGCAGGCTGTGAAGCGTATTTTCAGGTATCTTACTTATGCTCCTGATTTAGGTCTTTATTATTTAGCATCATCGTCTCTTGATTTAGCTGGTTTTTCGGACGCTGATTTTGGTGGGTGCCAGCTGGATCGCAAGTCGACTTCCGGTACTTTCCAGCTTCTTAGTTCTTCACTTGTTTCTTGGTCTTCTAGAAAACAATTTGGTGTTGCGCTTTCTACTACTGAGGCTGAGTATGTAGCAGCTGCTAGCTGTTGCTCACAATTGGTTTGGATGATTTCTACTTTGCGGGATTTTGGGTTGGTCTTCCCTTCGAGAGTTCCCTTGTTTTGTGATAGCACTAGTGCAATTAGTGTAGGGAAAAACTCATGTCTTCATTCAAAAACCAAACATATTGATGTGCGCTTTCACTTTCTAAGGGATCAATATGAGAAAGGAGTTATAGATCTTATTCATGTTGATACTCATTAGCAGTTGGCTGATATTTTTACTAAACACCTAGATCAGTCTACTTTTGAGCGTTTGCGAGGGGATTTGGGAGTTGTGTATCCTTTTTTGGATACTTTGTGTCAGTTTTTCTTTCTTCTATACTTTTTATTGAGTATTTTTTTTGTGTGCGTTCATATCATGCATAATCATCAATCACATTTTGAGCTTGCTTCTGTTATATTATGAATCTGCTTTACTTTCTCTAGCTAGTATATGCTTTTGATTACTTGTCGATGATCATGTTCTGTTTCAGTTCACATGATATATCTGATATTTTTCATATGCATGGCTTTTATGCTTTAAAATTGAAAAATGATCACCATTGCGTCTAGTAACTAGCATGTGTAGGCTGAATGTGTTCGCTATCTTTTACATGCCTAGTAGCTAGATTCTTACTTAGATGCAGATATGGAACTTGGACATATGCTTTAAATATGAAAAAAATGTGTTATAAAAATGATAAAAAATTCAGAAAAATGAAAAATTTATGCATTTTTATGATTATTAGAAAAGATCCAAGTGAGTTTGTTTTGTCGCATTGCATTGTTCTGGACTGCTTACCATAGCACTTTGGTATGAACAAGGATGGTGTAATGTATGCCAAGACCAATGTCTTAAGCTTCGAATGGTCCAGTTCTGGCCTAGGCTTGTTGGTCGGTTAGCATAAGGTTTGACATGCAAATAACCCCTGGCAGAAATGAAAAAATAAAAAGGAAAAAGTCTGAAAATTTTAAAAAGATGACAAGTTTGCTGAAGCACCTTGATTTGGACAATGCTTATCTTGGTAGATATCAGTTAGCTTTTGCATCTCATTCTTTACTTTGCTTGTTTGCAAAAATCGAAAAATTCATGCGAATTACTATCTTTAGATATCATCTGTTGCACCGATCATGTCATGTATCTTAGACAATTTATCTTTTGCTATACTTGTTAGATGTTGTAATTGCAGTTAATCATATCTAAGAAGCATGCTTTTTACACTCCACCTCCACCCCATCTGCATTCATGGCATATTTTGAGGGGGAGCTGCATTTCAGGGGGAGTTTGTGTCTATGTCTCTTTAGAGTGCATTTAGTCTCACTTGATGAGTTCAATTGTCAACAAGGGGGAGAAATTGTTGGTAATTCTGAGATTGCACTTGCTTTTGAGTCTTTATTTTTGGTTAACCATAATGACCATTTTCTTGCTTCTGTTGGGATTTTGGTCATTAGGGTTAAACTTTTATTTTCTTTCTTCTATTTTCTTTTGTCTTTGTTTTCCTGTTTCAACATGTTTGCATGTTCTGAAGATGTGCTGAAGAGGGTGTTGACAATGCACTCATCAAGGGGGAGATTGAGAAACCATGTTGAAGAACATGGGTTTGATACTCCAGATGTGATGAGTGATTGTCAATGGAAGTCAAAGGAAGAGACATGAAGACCTGACGAGTCTGAAGCGCGTGTGACTCAGGTACACGGGCAGCGAGCGACAGCCGGGCAGAGGAGCCACGGAGTCAGGCTGGCCTAATCCGGGTACATGGGCTAGGAGCGGCAGATGATCCACTGGTCTGTTGACTGGGTTTGACTCAGGTACACGGGCGGCGAGCGATTGCCGGGCTGAGGAAGCTGCGGGGTCGGGTCGGTCCAATCCGGGTACCCGGCGCGAAGACGGTGGACACTTTGTCAGTTTCGGCGCAAAACTGACAACCTATGATTATTTTGTTTTTAGGATATTAAAATTTAGTTTTTAAGTCCAGAATATTTTTATTTGAGTCACGTGATTTTTCTAAGAATATTTTAGTAATTTTCGGAATTTATTTTAGAGTGAGTGTTAATTTACCCTAGGGGTAAATTAGTCTTTTCATGTATTAGGAGTCGCCTATAAATAGGCCCCTACCCTCCTGGGGATAGGATGACTGTTTTCCTGATATTATTTGCAGTCCACAACAAATTTTTCATCCTCTATTTTTTCTCCGTATTCGATCACCGTCGACTTCATCTCTGTTCACCGACTGATTTTTTTAATATTGGATTTCCCCATGGCGGCGCGTGAATCGTTGCAGCGCAGGCGGTATGTGTTCTTATTTCTTACTCGATGGCGTGCGGAGCTACTTTGCCGCAAGCAACGCCCGCATGGGCCCCGCTGCGGTGACAGGTCCTCGCATGGATGGGAGCAGCAGCTGTCACGTGCTATGCTAGTCGCGAGGCTGGCCACACAGCTTTCTGCGTGGCGATCAAGTCCTCGGCTGGCACAGCTTGTCTCCACCGACGACGCAGGCAGGCATTGCCTTTTTCCCATCGTGGGCCCCACTCAAGCTCTATGTTTTCTTCCCCACGATAGATTTTTTCTCCACGGCGACAGCTGGTTTCCACGGTAGGACTTGGCCGCAAAAAGCAGCCGGCAGCGGGACCCACGGTAAGGATTTCAGCACGACGGTGCACGTCAGAGTTCGGCCGGATCTTTTGCGCACAGGCGATGTAAGGCAAGATGCAGGTTTGTTATTCATCTCCTAATTTTTAGTTAGAATAAAACTCTTAGTTATCTATTTTTAATTTGTCTGAAAATAATAATTTCACAGTTAATATTTTTATCTGTTTAATTTTTTCGTCATCTCATATTATTTAGTTAAGTGTTTTTACCTCGCTCTTAATAAAAAAATTATATCATTATTATTCACAGTAATATTTTTAGTCTAGTTGTTACGTGCAATTTTTTAGGTTTATTTCTGAATTAATTTTTATTGAACCATGTTTTATTCATTTGATTAGTAGTTTATTTCTAGACTGAAATATAAATATCTCATGATTTATCTAGGTGTTTTTATTTACTGCAATATTCTTATTTAGTTTATCTTTAATATTATCTCAATTAAGACACCGGTCATTTTTAGGCTAGACAACTTTAATTCCTGTAATTTGCTTTGCTAATATTATTTGTCCTGCTAAATTCGTTTGGGTGTTAGGATTAAGTCATAATTTAGCAAGAAATTTTTAGGCGCCCATTCACCCCCTCTGGTCGCTACATTCGGTCCTACATCCTGTGCTCATCGAGTATCGTCCTGGCCATCTCGACTAGCGTGCGGTTCTTTCGTTCCACAACATCATTCTGTGGGGAGTGTAAGGAGCAGAAAACTGATGATCAAGATCTTGATCACTACAGAAGCTGACGAACTGAGAGTTCTTGAACTCAGAACCGTTGTCAAAGCGAATTGCTCGCATCCGACCATTGTTCTAATTCTTCAGCTTCAAAATCAGGTCATGAACAAAATGAAAAGTCTCATCCTTAGACTCCAAGAAGAAAACCCACGAGAATCGAGAAAAATCGTAAACTATCACAAGCGCGTACCACTTCCCACCGACTGAGCGTACCCGAGCTAGACCGACAGTGTCCATGTGTAACAGCTCTCTTGGATACGAAGTCATCACTTGAGTCACAGGTGAGTGAGAAGTGGCAACCATTTTCCCATGATGACAGGGATGACAAACTAGATCCTTCTCTATCTTAAGCTTGGGCAATCCTCGGATGAGGTCCATAGAGCTTAATCTGACTAGCAGATTAAAACTCAAATGGCCTAACCTCCTATGCCACTTCCAGAGCTCAGAAGAGGATCCAGCAATCAAACATCGAGAAGGGCCAAAAGAACTAGAGAAGTCAATCCGAAAAACCTTACCGAAGGGTAAGATCTGGCAAATCAAAGACCCTCTAGAATCAACCACAGAAGAACTGCCCTTCTTAAAACGGACCTCCAAACCATCCTCAAGAAGTTGAGAAACAGAAATCAAATTGAAGTTCAAATTTCCAACCAAAGCAACGTTCTTCAAAGAGAAATGGTCTGAGATGCAAATTGAGCCAATGTCGTGTACCTTCCCTTGACCACTGTTCTCGAAGGTGATGTATTCCTTGGAGCTCGAGGGAGAGAGACTGGAGAACCATCTGCGATGTCCCGTCATGTGGCGAGAGCATTCTGAGTCCATGATCCATACGTCCTCCAGTCCCCGATCCTGCACAATCAGTGGTTGTAAGGGGGAGCAAATGGTCTGGTACTAGGTTTAGCAAAAGAACAAAACCAGTGTCGAGCCATCTGCTCAAAAGACGGAAATAAGAAATCATCATAAGAGTCTGGACCAAAACGCGGCTCAAAGTGCGGTCCTCGATTTTGCCTAAAACCTCAGCGACGACATCCAAGACCGTATCCAAAATGACCTGGAGCTCTGCCGGATCGAGCATCACCCTCCGGAGCATGGGCATGAAAGTTGTCTCCTCTACCACCACCTACATGACGCGGCCTGGCCTCTAGCCTCTCCCCATGTTGAGGAACTCTCAATCAACCACCCTGCTGGTAGAACTGCTCCTAGCCACCAAGAGCTTTCTCTGCTCTCTCAACCCGCTTCCTCCTGAAGCAAAACTCCGCAAGATGCCCGTCTCTCTGACAGTACTCAAAGTGATAGTTGGACTTCTTGGGATGTGGTTCAGGCTTGGTGTTCTTGGGCTTAGTGGTGTTGGGTGTAGACTCTTTGGTGTGAGAGGGTCCAGGTAGAGAGTTTAGAGAAGTACAGAGGTGTTTGGGCTTTGGAACCCAGATAGACTTCTTGGGTGGAGCTTTGGGCTATTCTTGGAACACTCCATCCTTGGGCTGACTAGCTTGGAAAGACTCAGTGGAGTGAGTCTTGGGGTATCTCTGTTCCGGAGTCATTTTACTCCACTCCACTGCCCCGTTAATAGCACTCTCAAAATCAGCCTTGATGTAGGTGTAGCCTACCCCAAACCCATCCTGCCTCTTAAACTGCTGGATCATCATGCCGAGCTATGGATCTCTGGCACTCACCCAACTCAGGATCTGACGGAGGTAAAAGTTCTCATTTTGGACATCAGCTAGCTCCTCTCTCAAGGAAGCTATTACCTCTACCTGAGACAAGCAGGTCTCACACTCTCTATCATCCTGGACAGACTTCTCGTCTTTCAGCTTGATCAACTCCAATCTAAGAGACAAGTAGTTCTCACAGACAGTAGGTGGAACTGACAGTGTCTCAAGCTCTAGCCTAGTCTGCTCCAGTTCAGCTCTAACTCTCACCAAATCGCTCAAATGCTCATCACCCTTGGCTTTCAGCTCAACTAAACTAGCTAGATGAGATGGGCAATCAACACAGGGCACGACGACAGTGGCATGAGCATCTTTCAGCTCCAGCTGAGCGCTCTCAAGCTCAGTGGACAAAGCGTCCCTCTCATCAACCCTTTCTGTGTACCTGGACTTCAGAGTCGTCAGGTCACACAGCAATACCTCACACTTTCGGCACTCACTGCTATCACCCAAGCAAGGGGAAGAAGATAGACTCTCAATTCTGCCGTTGGCCACGACAAGCTCACTCTCAAGTTCATCAATCCTCTTCTTAGCCCCTCTAAGCAGTTTTTCCCGATATTTCAACTCCTGACGATTACTTTCAAGTAAATCAACAATTTCACGTTCGTAAGAGGATACCTTCTCATTTTCATTGTCGTCGTAGTCGTCGAAGGAGCCCTTCTCTTCCTTATCCGCAAGAGCCATTGAGCAGAAGCTCTTGCGGGATATTCGGTGTTGATGTGAGCGGCTCTTCGGCTTGTCCCCGAAGGCCATGAAGCAGAGGCCCGCCGGATCTTCCTTGTCCTTCCTCTTTCTTATCACGATCTCCTCATCGCTTGAGCTTGATGAAGAGGAAGAAGACGTGGACCGCTTGGAGTAGCTTTTCTCCATCTCGGTGAAGAAGGCCTTGTCGCGCTTCTTGTTCTCACGCCGATAGTCCTTCAGGGCCTTTCTGAAGAATCTGGTCTTTGGCTTGTCCTTTGTGAAAGAAGAGTTGTCGTGCTTGTTAGAGTCGTAGAAGCCACCACCGGTACCCTTCTTGTGACCATTGCGCTTGGGGCAGTCGGCGATGAAGTGACCTGGATCACCACACTCAAAGCATCCGGTCTTTGTGCCGTGTCTTTTGAACATTCGCTTATCATAGACACGACACACTCGGTTGTTAAACAGATACAAGTCATCATCTCCTAATGACTCAAGCTGGTCCTCAGTGATAGACATCAAGGAGAACCCAACACAGCTCACAGAAGAGGGGTCAGCAGAAGGTGTAGCAAGGGCCAGAGTCTTTTATCCAGAGTTAGTGAGATTTGATCTCAACTGGGTATCAACCTCAGTGGCCTTCAGCTTGCTAAACAACTCAGAAATTGTCAAGGTATCATAAGAGGTGCTCTCAATGATAGAGGATACTTTGATCTCCCAGATCTTAGGGTCCAAGGTATGGAGAACCTTGAGCGCCTGCTCATGATCTGAGACTAACTGAACTCCCTCGGCCTTGTTAGCCCGAAGCTTGTTGATGATCGATTGAAAACGACCAAACAAAGCTTCAACAGATTCACCGGCTTCTGTGTGAAATTTTCATATTCACGCCGGTAGGTCTGAAAGAGCCGAGCCTTGACCTGGGCTGTCCCCTCATGGTGTGCCTGGAGGGTAGCCCAGATCTCTCTAGCAGTGGTGAGATGGCTCACACGCTCAAATTCAGTGGGACCTAATCCAGAAAACAAAATGTTCACCGCTTTGTTGTTGTTCTGATGCTGGGCGATAATATCAGGAGTATTACACTCAGCAACATGCAATACAGTAAAAGTAGCGTGATCACAAATGTCCCAAATGTCCGAACTTTGGCTCATGAGATAGGCTCGCATGCGAGTCTTCCAATAATTATAGCCATAAGCTTCCAAGAACGGGACATTTCCAGGAGAAGTCATGATCACTACTGGGGTTTAGAACCGGTCAAGGTATGGAAAAACCCTAACCAGGCTCCGATACCACTTGTAGGACCGAAAGTAGCGACCAGAGGGGGGGGTGAATGGGCGCCTAAAAAATTTCTTGCGAATCAATGGCCTTTTCCCAATACCCAACGCACCTCGACTAACAACCAGTTGAAGCTAGCAGATCTAACCCAAGAAAATAATCTAGCCTAAAAAGAACCGGTGTCCTAAGCGAGAAGACACCAACACAATGTTCAAGGACAGATCAGCAGATCATTTAAAACATGGTCATTTCAAGTGAGAAACCAGGGGTGATGACTGAGAGATGGGAATTGCATCGAGGGTGTTGATGCGGGTTGAAGGTTTTGCTGCCGAGGGGTTCGGCAGTGCATCGCGTTGCGTCGTGTCCTTGTTTTGGCTGCTTGTCGTGTTTTTGCAGGGTGGAGATGCTAACATATTGTCGACGGCGGGTGATCGAGGGTCGAGCGGGGAGCCGATGTCGAGGATCAAGGAGGTCGGGCGAAGTTTGGGTAGATCTCCAGGATGCATGAAGAGACGGAGAAAGACTCGGACGAACGGCGGACAAACGGACAGATGGCTGCCTGCGACGGCGTGCCGATCATGTTCGCGAGAGGGAGGCCAGGACAAGCATTCATGTGGCTCGAGGGGATCGAGAGCGGAAAGTGGCTTGCTGGTGCTCGGAGTCGTGAAGCGGTGTCACAGGTCGAGGAGCTGAAAAGGCTTTATCGGTTTTTGCTCAAAACCGTCGTATCAACTGTCGCATTTACCTTTTCAATAAAATAGTGCCAAATTGTTAGTCTAAAATTTTAGTGTCATTAGTGTATACTTTTGAGTGTATGTTCGGAATATATATTCTGAAAATATATTCAAAAGGAGTCAAATGTAATTTTTCTTTTTAGTATAGGGTATTTTCAATTTCCAATTTTAGTTTTGTAATTAGAAAAATTCTAGGGAGCTGTTTGCTGTTTGTAAATGGATCCTTCTAGAACCTTGGAGTTGGTGGGATAAATATCCCCTCTCCATGGCTGGCTGCTCCATCCGCAGAAACAAGAACATTCCTTTCAAGTTTCAACCGAGTTGGCCAGGCTTTAGAATACAAATCAAATTTTCATTTTGCTTTGCCGAGCTGTTCATCCGAAGAACATTTATCCTGCGCTGGATTCTGTACAGTGTGCGGCTGCTTTGCCATATTTTCTACAGCGGTGCCGACAACTCCAGCCAATATTATTCATCTTCACGCGGGGAAAAAACTTTGCTGATTTGCTGATTGTGCTACAGTGCACTTCACAGGAATTTTTCAAGTAAGTTTTCCCCTCAAATTTTCTGAAGTTAGTTGTGATACTGAATCTGGTTTGATATCAATTAGTTTTGTTGTTCATGTTATGAATTGTTGCTCACGGAAGTGGTTCAAATTAGAACAGGTTTAGCACTGTTTTATCAAAAATCATGTTCTACAATCAGATTTGATTGTTTGATGAGATCTTGCTGTAGTCTAGATGTATGCAATATGAGTTGCCAGGTTTAAATGAAATCAGTTCCTCTGGAATCATATTTGTTGTTCGGCTGAATACTTGTGTAGAAGTTGATTCTGAGTATTCCTGGTTGATTCATTAGAAAATTTCCTTTAGCATCTGTTCTGAATTTTTGGTGTAATAAGTCTTGAGTGTTAATCATCCTTATTCTTGTTACAAGAGTATTCAGACTTGTAGTGTATTCAAGTTCAAACTTATGCTGAATTAATGTGCTGTCTACAGATTATTGAACTTTTGCTTTTGAACTGAATGTTGTATTCTGAAATAGAATTCTGAATTGAGGCTTGCTATTGTAGCTGTTTCAAAGTATGTACTGAATGCATTTGTATTGAATAGAAAAGTCAGTTTCTGATTTGAAAAAGTGCTGTTCAGAATATTGTTCAATCCTTTTCTGAATGTGTTTGATTTGAATGGTACTAGATCTGGTCTAGGTTGAGTGTCATTTTCAGAACATATTTCGTACTAAACTTTCCATTGCTTCAGCACTCAAATTGCATATGCTTTTCATTTCAGTTTTCATCCAGGATTTTCAGATTGAATCTGTTGACAGGGAACAGTACCCTCGTTGTGTGCCGATTAACTCTGATTATTATTTTGTGCATCAAGGTTTCAGATATTTGTTGATTTGCTGATTGCATGCCATATTCAGAAGAGATTTAAACTGAACTGAGATTAAAATCTATTCTGTTTTGATTTGCCGGTTTATGAATAGTAGCGTAAGTGTTAAGTATCTTAAGAACTTCCTATTTGGCTTGATCTAGTGAGTAATCTTTCAGGATTCTTTATACTGAATTTATTCTGATCTTGTTGTGTTGAGCTGAAGTGAGATTGAAAAGGTATTGCAATCTGAAACTAAGTTGGTAATTATTTCTGGCTGTTTTCGGTAATTACTGTTCATCGTCCGAAACCATTCTTTAGTACTGTATTCAGAGTTCATTTTGGCAGCAAGGTTTCAAAGTGCTATGTACTGATTCAAATCGAATTGATTTTGAGATTTGCAATCTGAATCTCTAAATTGTCAAGTACTGTTACTGTTTTCAGTTTTTACTATTCATCGTCCGAAACTTGACATTAGTTCTAGATTCTGATTTGATTTTGAGTAAATTGTTTAGATTAATTTTGGTTCACTTGTTTGGGCCTCTAATGAGAGTGGACTGAGTTTGATGATCTGAGAAGTATGAATTTAAAGCTGTTTTTGAGAATTTGACTCTGTTTGATCTTCACTTTCATACTATATGAATTGAATCATGATTTTTTGTTTTTAGAGGAGCGTTGGGTGATTTGATTAGGCCATCACTTCGAAAGAAAGTGTCGAGGCGCCTATTCACCCCCCCTCTAGTCGCCATTCCAATCCCACATCAAGCTTCATGAAAGTAGAACATCACAGTCAATTAACTTGAGTGCATGCAAAAAGGAGATAAACGTTTTACTGTTTAAAATTTGTCTCACTTGACGAAGCCTGTGTGATGAAAATGTGCGAAGCCTGAAGTTTGTCGAAGTCCGTGCAGTACGTTGAGCGAAGTGTGTGGCTTCCGAAGCATTCTTCGAAAACTACAGTACCGAAGCCAAAAACAGACTCCGAACCACAGCCTTCAAAAACACAACTGAAGTGAGACCCACTCGACAGAAATGACTCCAGGTAAAAAGAAGCACTTCGCAGCACACTTCGAATATTCGGAGGTTGACACAGAAAAATCACTTCGAACCCAACAGAAAATTCAAGTCTGAAAACATGTACTTTGCGTGGGACAGCGCTCAGCCCGGAACCACGTGAGGGGCTTCGAAGTACGTAGTGCAAGGCTAAGAAACAGCAAGGATTATCCGAAGTCTCCTGTCGAGGCCTACTTCAAAGAAGCTGAAGCCTGTCAGTGCGTGAGTCAAAAAGGGACTTCGGCTTCGAAGTACCTTCGCAAGGACGTTCGAAGCCAGAACTCCGCACGACTCAACAAACCTTCACAATGGACTTCGCTGTGTTCACCAGAGACTACGACAAGTATCAGGAGCACGTTTTCCCGTGCAAAGAAGTGGTTGAAGCAACACGCAAAAAACAGAAGCTAGCAGTGCATGAAATCAAGCAAAGCTATAGAGGTCTCACACGCAACAGCAAAGCTTGAATAAAAAATCAAAGCCAGAAACCTAGACCTAGAAACTAGGCTGACATCTAGCTGACAGAGCTATGCAAAACTGCAGCTCTTAGGCAATCGAGTGGCTGCAAGAAAAATCACCATGCTCTGTGCATCTCGGGAAAAATCCATTGATGCCGCACACTAGCCTCAGCCTAGTTGTTGTTTAGTACTGCTGGCTAGTTAGAGCTGCTGCAAGCTATCTGTGCTAGCAATGAAATAGGAGCCTGCGACTAGAGGGAAAAATCTGCAGAAAGTCTGATCGAGAAACACCGTCTGCCGAATAAAAAAATCCATGGCCGAAGAAAGACAAGCTTTGCTTAGAGCGAGAACACGTAGCGACGATGATCACAAAATAGATGAACAGACTAGGCACGCCAAACGAAACAACAAAGAAATATATCCACAACAAACGCAGGATGACGAAGACAGGAAGAATAAAACCTGTTTAAGTGGTTTCCCAATGAGCCAAAGATACGATTCCAGAAGAAAAACTGCAAGGAACAAACAATCGTGATGAAAGGCGGCGCTCACAGGAACACGGAATGAACAGAAACGCAAGTTGGGGAAAGTGAACTCAAATTTGTCATTAAGTGAGTTAACCCTAACCCTAGGGATTGGGGCCCTATTTATAGGCAGCCCAATAGCCTAGGAAAATACCAAAAGATCCTTAGGGTTTTTATAGACGCTGAAATAAAATGGAAAAGATCAAACTGCCCTGAGGATATTTTTACATACTCGACTGACTGACTGTGGGCCTAAGGACAAAATAGTAAACTCCTAATTACAGATGACTTATCCTGAAGTGGAGCTTTCGTAACGACTACGGCTTCGCCTCAGAACGGTCCGATCCGAGATAAGCAGTCGTTAGTTTTGCGCCGAAACTGACAAAGCGTCCACCGACTTTGCACCAGGTACCCGGATTGGGGTGGCCCGATTCCGCAGCTCTCTCAGCCCAGCAATCGCTCCCCGCTCGTGTACCTGAGTCAATCCTAGTCAACAGCCCAGTGGATCCTCTACTGCTCCTAGCCCATGTACCCAGATTGGGCCAGCCCGACTTCGCGGCCCCTCTGCCCGACAATGGCTCGCTGCTCATGTACCTAAGTCACAAGCGGCCCAAACGCAGCAGGTCTTCTATTCTCCTCGATCCACTTTGACTTTCATTGACAATGACTCATCACATCTTTAGCCATGAGGCCCATGCTCTTCAGCATGGCTCCTCAGTCAAGCAGGGAGTTTGTCGCCAGGCAATCAGGGAGCTTGGGCATGGAGGCTAGGTGAAGTCGAGGTTGGGCCTTGGGTCAAGGTGCACCAGTCGAAGGTAGGAAGTGTGAAGGGGGACTCCGGCTGAAGATGCCCCGAGGAAAAGTCCTCGAAGGTGAGGCACTTCGAAGAGGGACTCCAATGGAGTAACTTCGAAGGCTGGCGGACAAAGTATTCAGGAATGAGGCAAGGCTCCCGGTGTGCTCCGGACGGAGACATTTGGAAGGACACTTGACATAGGTCTCAGAAGTCAGGTTGCATCAAAGGCATGGTCTGGATAAGGCTCTTTGTGGAGTGTGCTTGGGGCTGAGACACTACGAAGGGGTGCTTATGGAAGTGCTTAATGCGGAGACCTTGGACGAAGGAGGGACTTCGAAAGGTGGTGGATAAAACCCTTCGTAAGAAGGTACTTCGAAGGTGGGGCTTCGAAGTCAGGTTAACTTGACGTACTTCGGCCATGCATGGCTTCGATACATGGACTGGCGAAGTTCGAGCTTGGAGTAGCTACGAAGCCGTGGTGGTCCACTCCGGACGTGATGGTGCAAAGGCTCAAGGGCTTTGACGGCTTCGGCTTAAAACCGTCACTTTATCGAATATAGGCTTTAGAAGTAGCGAAGGCCTACGGGTTCGAAGCCTACTACCGAAGCCACTGCAACACATTCGAGTGTGAAGGGGGCTCCAAAGATTCCAGTCTACAAAGCTGACACAAAAGGAGCTTCCAATAAAGTAGACTACCATCTATACCCTCATGACTTCTAGAGGCAGTAAAGTTGTAAACCCTAGGGGTATAGTAGTCTATTCGCAGGTCACAGTAGTGGCTATAAAAGGAGAGGCAGGCTGAGGTCTAGGGTAACACTGTGTGCACTTCACTTTTAATCTTATGTACTCATTGTAGTCTTGTCCTAGCCGCCATGAGTTGTACTCTGGATTTGTGAGTTTTTGTGTTCCCTATTCTTGCAATGAAATTTCTATTCTATTTTCATTGATTGCATGAACATGTATTTGTGTTATTCGCACTATCTGGGTTGAGATTTCTGCAGTTCATTTTATTCAGTGCGAACCCTATTTTCTACTCTTTGTTTGTCCTAACAAAGCGCTCTGTCTCATATGCTTGCAATTTCAGGTTGTTTTTGGTGTACGTTCACTCTGTGTATATCAAAGGCTTGTCCTTCTAGATTACTAGTGAAGTACCATCTGTTGTGTGCAAGCAAACCCTGGTTGTTTTGTAGCACAACTGAAGTCTATGTGATCAGAGTTTTTGTTAAGTCCTATTTGGAGCACTCTGCAGTGCGAAGTCTTGTACTTGTTACTAGTGTGGAGCATCTGTTTGGAGCTCTTTGAGGGAAACACACTTATTCGAAGGACTGTTGCGGGAAGCCTGCTCGAAAGCACACTACTACAAACACTCACTGTAGCGGCGGGCAAAAACGTACTGTAGCGGCGGGCAACCAGTCCGCCACTACTCTAATGCCACTGCTAACCAGGGTTAGCAGTTGCAGGCATGCTGACGTTAGCTGCCCACCACTCCTGTTAGACATAGCAGTAGTGGCGGTTGCATGATGTCAGCGTGCCCGCCACTACTGTGTTTCCCCCATTTTATAGAAATGTTATAAACCTTAATTCAAACAGCCCATACAACAAAAACATAGAAATATATAGCTTCACACAGCCATCCACATCCATAGCAGCAACACAACCACAGAAATTCACAGCTCCCATAGCCATCCACAGAAGTAACACAACAACAACCCATCTCATCAATTTACAAATTTACAAAGTTCACATTTCATCAGACATCAAGTTTACAAGTTTACATCTCATAAGAACTTCAAAATTAACAATGGGTCTCATCAATTTACAAATTTACAAAGTTTACATTTCATGAGACATCAATTTTACAAAGTGTACATCTATCAAAACCTCAAAATTAACAATTGTTCACAAATACATGCTCATTTTGTTTCATGTTTCTTCTCGGACGACCAACTCCTATCTTGCGCATCTTGTTTTTTCTTGTGAGCTTCAAAATTCTTGGAAATTTGTTGTGCTAGCCTTTTAGGTCTTTGAGGAGCCATGCTGAATAGCGTGGGCCTCATGGATCCAGATGTGATGAGTCATTATCAACGATAGTCAAAGAGGACAGAAGAAGAGAGGAGATCTGCTGTTTCATGGGCCGCGTGTGACTCAGGTACACGGGCAGCGAGCGACTGTCGGGCAGAGGAGGCTGCGAAGTCGGGCTAGCCCAATCCGGGTACATGGGCTAGAAGCAGTAGAAGACCCACTGGGCTGTTGACCAGGATTGACTCAGGTACACGAGCGGTGAGTGATTGCCGGGTTGAGAGAGCTGTGGAATCGGGCTTGCCCAATCCGGGTACCTGGTGCAAAGTCGGTGGAGGCTTTGTCAGTTTCGGCGCAAAACTGACAACCGTCGATCTTGTATCCGACTGTCCAGAAGAGAAGTCGTAGTCGCTACGAAAGCTTAGCTTCCGGATAAGTCATCTGTATCTCTAGGCCCACAGTCAGTCAGTCGTGTCTGTAAAAATTCCTAAGGGCAGTAGAGTCTTTTCCTTTATTATTGCGTCTGTAAAAACCCTAAGGGGCAGGTGGTATGTTCCTAGTGTTGGGAGCCTATAAATAGGACCCCAATCCCTAGGGTTTGTACACCCTTCCTGATTTCACTTTTTAATCCATTGGGTCATTTTGCCTCTCACGCTTTCTCTCTCCTGTGTGCGCCGCCACGCACTGGTTCATCCCGTTTTGCCTTGCATTTACTTTGCTCCTGTGAGATTGATTTCTTTGTTGGTTGTTGAGGTGTGTGCATTGATTCCTCTGCTACAAGAAGCTTCGGTTCGTTGTGCTGGTTGATTTTATTCCTGAGGTTTGTGTCCCTGTTGCGTGTGTTCTTCGTGAGAAGTAGTACTAGTTCTTGCTGTTGCAAGTAGTACTGCTACTGTAGCTACAGTCCTCGCTGCCAGCCTTTTACCTTCTACCGCACAGCTTTTTGATCGAAGCAGACTGGATTGAATGCCTTTTTGACTGTTTCTGGCGAAGCCATCATCTCCGTTTCGAAGCCCCTCAGCTCCGTGAGGCAGGCTTCGAACGTATACTCTCAGAGGCTTCGTTCGAACTTCGGACCGCATTTTTGTACTCTGTGTGTCTCGCTTCGAAGTAATTTTTTTTTAGAAAAGAAACTGACAGCATCGCATACTTCGAACGACGTTGCGAAGGTACTCCGGCCCTATCTGTTCGAAGTCCTCATTTCGACAGGTTTCGAAGTTGTCTCCGGAGCTTGTTCCTCTGTTAGACTTCGCTTTATTTTCTCTGACGCATATCAGCCTTCGCCTCTCAATTCGAAGCTCACTCTTTTCGGAGGTAGAGTTTAGGCTTCGAATTTGGTTGTCTGTTGTGTGACAGGCTTCGCTTTCTGTGTTCGAAGATTGTTCGTCTGTTTGTTGAGTTCGAAGTTCTGTGTTCGAAGGTTTGACTTCGAAGCTATTGGTTCGAAGCTGTGTTCGAAGCTTTGTCTTCGAAGTACACACTTCGAAGCAGGCTCCGACATTTGTCATACTTCGCTTCGAAGCATACTTCGCTTCTTGCCACTTCGAACTAGACTATACCCAAACACCTTCGGCCTCTTCGACAAGCCCTGCAACTGACCTCCGAAGCGGACTCCACATCCATCCTCCGAAGCAGGCTTCGACCAGTGAAGCAGTCTTTGTCAGTCATCTCCGAAGCAGACCTCGACGGGCGAAGCAGGCTTCGCCAAGTTCCGAACAGGAGACAAATTTGGACAGTAACTTCTCATTTCACCTTACATATACTTAGATCATTTCATTGGGAAGTTTAGGCCTATTTCACAGTGTTCATCTGCCTAGTTGCTCTTCATTAATAGTTCTCTACTTAACATCTGTTGCTTCTAGGTTAGATACCCTTAGACTTAGGCCTTCTGTTTATTTTTCTGCTGCGTAGTCTTTTGAGGTGCGTTGGGTATTGGGAACAGGCCATTGATTCGAAAGAATTTTTAAGGCGCCCATTCACCCCCCCCTCTGGTCGCTACTTTCGGTCCTACAGTCTTTCGTCCCAACCTCTCAGAGTTGGATGCTTGGCCACTTCACCTTCAAGATCGAAGAATACTCCACGCTCATGAATAATTTCATGCATCGTGAAGTGGCACATTCTTGATACGATTCCATACATTTTTGCCTCAGAGAGTTGGTTCTTCTCGAAAACGGTTGATGGACGTGATGTCTGCATACGTCACATATAAGTACATACGTAGCAGGTTATATTAGATTAACACACAATAAATCAACTTACTTTATTAGTATCCTCAGAGACTGTCCGCGCAAACTTTCCTAAGTCATTGCTCATAAAATCACAAGTGTAATAACTGCAATGCACCGAACCGAAAAGTTGTTTGTGACACTTCAAAATAGACAAAGTTAGAATGATATATAGTTTGGCTTTATTATTAGAATTAATAAATTTCAAAATATAATCTTACCGGATAGTTAGTTCTGATATGCATTTCTTTCGGCCTTTGTGGATCATGTGGTCCATGTAACTTTTCCACGTAATATTTATATGCACTCTGAAGAACATTTATTATATCTTGATATTCTTTTTTGGGTTTTTCGAGAGAGTCGAGCACCCAAACCCTGGAGTTCTTCGGGTATATCATAAGTGCAATCCAATGATCACTATCGAAAGAAGTAATATGTGATTATGTTAGTTTCATAATCGATAAAACATGATTAAGTGGATATAGTGGGTATACTTACTTAAAGTTATATTCCCCGGTTATCATTTCTCTGTCTTTCCATTGAAACATGCACCACGCAATATACAACGCGACACAATTCCTTTTGTTCTTCTTAAGTGCGTCTTGGTATTTATTGAATATCTTCCTTTGAAACTTTTTCCAACCCGTACTCCAGTACTTTGCATCGTTCTAGTTTAGTACTAGGTTAAGTGTACTTTGACTTATCAATAATGGGTTCAAGTACCCATATTATTTATACTTATCACTAAATGAATTCAAACTGCATATGTTATGAAACACTAGTCAATATAAGACATGATTGATTTTTTCTTTGTATTGACAAAGTAAAAAAATACTTACAGGCACCATAGCATCATGCTTGTGATGCCGGTTCGCTTCAGACGGAACATCCAATGGAAGTTGTTGAAAAATAGTGCAAGAGTAAACTCTGGGAAGTTGAATACTTCTTTTGGAACCTTAATTTCTATTTGCATAACTCCTAACGAAGACGCTTCAAGGTACCAGTCATGAAATGTTTGCATCTCCTAGTTCATACTCTTAAGTACTCGTTGGGGTAATAATGGTTTTCCTGGTTCGTACTCGATATAATCATCGTCTCCATAGGTCCATTGATCCACAGAAAGTGACCCCTGCTTCTGTACTGGAGCCTTTATGGGAGCCTCTATGGTCATAGAACGTGTTTTCCCAACAGTAGTAAAGAATTTGAGCATTTCAGACTTTGGCTCAAAACACTGCCCAACTTGAATAATTATCTTGTGGATTGCGGGCTTTGGGCGTGCCTCTTGATTCTCGGGCTCGAGCTCAGCCGCTGGAACTGACTCTTTCACTTGCTCAAGCTCGGCCACTGGTTCTATCACTTCTTTGGCACGTGTGGTTGAGCCATTTGTGGATCTGCCACTTTTTCAGGCACATGTTCCTCGAGTTGTTAAGCCATTTGATGATCTGCCACTTTATCAGGGACTGGCTCCTCTGCCTCTTCCTCCATCTCACGCTCACCAACTTGTGATAAAGATCCTATATTTTGCATATCATGAGATGAAGGATATGTGGGGGATTGCGATGAGAAAATATGCGATTTACTCTGAGAACTTGTCGTAGACTGCCTCTAGAGTAATTTGATATCTCGGCTCGCCCATAAGACAAAGTTATTCAGTGCATATGCGATTGTCTCAATCCCCTCATCAGGCATTGGAATATCCAGGGAGTCATTGATAAATCTGTCGTTGGTGATTTCATTGACCTGAACCTTGGTATACTCCGCGGGAATAGGCCGATTGTGAAATAAATCTCCAGGCATAGCAATGCCTCGTGCAGCCTCGTGGGAATGCCCTTTGCGTCCAATCGGTGCATGCAGACTGCATGGTGTGTCCTCTTTGATATAATTTACAGGAAATTTCTCTTGTACTGATCCAACACTACTTGGTACGTCAAGTCGTACCTCTGGCACAACTATCTGTCCCGCTGTAACCTGCATGATGTTTGGATTCTCACTAATAAATTCAAAGAAGTGTCTCTCCCACTCTGCACGACGCTCTACGACGTTGTCTGTGTGTGCTTGATGCTTATTATATGTGACACCATCTTGTTTCTTGAAAGTATTCTTCCAGGGTGCTATAGAAGAGACACCCCAGGTGCGCCCTCGATGTTCCTCATTTCCGAGAGCAGATGTAAGATGGTCATTACATCCCTCGGGCTTGAACTTTCCAGCCTTCTCCAACTTAGTGATTTCCTTCACTTTCTGAAATAGTCCACTAGTCTATGAGTCGGAGAGGATATATTGGCCCTCAAGTGTTTTTTAGCTCGATCTAGGAGCCATCTTTTAGTGTGGTGATCTGCACCTGAAAATTGTTCAGGTAACCCAGCCGCACGTTCCTCCTCTTCCTTTCTACTCCACTCATCCTCCTTGGCCTTATATCCACCTAGGCTAAGTTTATGTGGAAACTCATTCTTCTTATTAATTTCTTTGAACATGAGGCTCTCTTGTTTGGCTTCCTCTGAGCAATGCTGCAATTTGAATTTGTTCCATTCATTTAGCATGATAAACCTGTAGTCGTTGAGCGGCGACTCTCCTTTCTGAAGGTACTGTGTGTTCAATTTAGTCTTGAATGTACGAACAGATTTCCCGATAGTCTTCAATGTGGCAGCTTTAGCGTCTTCTAAGCGATCTTCCAGGAATTTATAATGTGCTTTTATATGATGCCACAATTTGTTCTTTGTAGCTTTAGGGACAATCTTCCAGTTTTTCCAAACTATCTTACATCGCTCCCTAGCGAGACATCCACAGTCATTGCGCCACTAAGCTGTGATTTCTTTCGGCTTCTTTGGAGCTCCATCAACATACACATCTTCAACCTTGTAGATAGCTGTATGCAGCTTGTTCTTCTCCCGTTTTCCTCTCCTCTTCACATTTGCAGAGGATGTAGTGCCAGCGGGCTCAACAGTTGTTAGCTCAAAGGACTCAACAACTGGAACAATAGCTATTCTTTCCTCATGGAATAATCGACACTTCATTCCTCACTTTGGACGATCCTACGACGATAGACAATGTGAACTTCAGGAATGTAATCCTCGGTTAGAAGCTTCTCACCTCCGCTTGAGCTTCAGGAATGTAATCCTCATCGGCGTCTTCTCTCGTTCACTTCTTCCTAGGCTCCACTAGTTGTGGATCCTCCGGAGAGTGGTATAAATATTCGCTATCGGAGGATCCTTCAGACGAACCATCTTTATTTGTTTTTGCAGGAGACTCATAGTTGAGATCCTCGACGGGACGTCCTTCTTCCGACATAGATGAACTATTCATGAACAAATGAATCATTTGACTCGTAAATAAGGAAGGCAAGGAATTCAATAAAGAGCTAATGTATCTTGACTATTCGTTGCCTAGATGCTAGTCGAACCTCGCCCTAGTCAGTCTATAGAGCCCGATTAGGTTAAGTGTCTAATTAGGTTAAGATTCCAATTAAGTTAGGTTTGAGTTCTTAGATTGAATGAGTCATATGAATGTATGCTACTACACAATGGTTGGCTACGACTCGCCATATGGTAGTGTGGCATCCGCCTCATCCATCTGGATCCACGCCTCTGTCACATATGATAGCCTCATACCATACAACCCCTTGGTGAAACTGCAACTTGGCATGTGGTGGTTGCAGGATGAGGAGCCTGGCTTCCTCATCGTCGACGTCGCCGAGGAGCTCGTCATGTCCTAGCTCACTAAGCATAGGTACTTACTTCAGCAATGACCTCCTAGGGAGGGCCATGTCAAGGCAAGGCCATGGAGACTAACAAAGTTGTTGAGGCCTCAGCATATTTTGTGTTGTTTTTCAAATATGTTCATGGCTGCCATGGAACCCATGGGCACATCCATACCCTGCCAGCAACACAAGAAAGAAGAAGTTGTTGCAAGGGTATGGATTTGTCCCATGGCTTTGATGACATACATGAGATAACTCAATAACAATTTGCATCATAGGCCTCTAAAAGGAATTGCAAAAAAGGAAAAAAGCATAGAATTGCAATAGAGAAAAAAGGCCTCTCTGGATATGGGAAAGGGTGGCTTTTCGTGCTACAATCACATGCATGTCATCCATGAGCTTATTTACAAAATCATCACATGACTCAACATGCCGGATGCAGTTGTGGATTATTGTAGTAGCTTCAGAAGTAATAGCAATAGTAAACTGATTAACAGTGTCAAAGGTGGGAAATGGATGAAAACTCTTCTTGGCTACAGCTCTCATGCGGTGGCCTCATGCATCAGTAGTCAACTATTACTTCTGAAGCTACTATACTAATCCTTAAATATAGTGCTTTCACAAAAAAGTATAAAGCATCCACTATGGATCTAGATATCCGTTTAGGTAGAAGCATGTATAAAGCATTACAGCTACTCATTTGTAGTACTTTCATAACAAGCTGCTCATCAAGCAAGACAAATAAGAGCAAGTCTTGGTACAGGATGACATAATAAACAATATATGAAATGAATGACCGTAAAAGTATAAGTGTTGACTTTCTTATGAATGTGAGCATACAGAAGAAGTATATAAAACAAAATCATATGAATGCAACAATTATTCAAGTAAACAGTTGTAATTCTTTATAGACGACACATGTCATGATGTCAAACACAATGATTGAAGTAAAGACAATTCTACATAGCCAAATAAATGGCATACATGTAAAACATGTGCACATACATGTGACATATTACATTTTCCTGCACTTATCAACAAAATGTTCATATCAACCAAATTTCTCACTAATGGTCAATGACATTTGATGCATGGAAGAAAATACTAGTACTGTATGTATGCAACCCTAGTTATAATTTGAGACAAAGCGTAGTAAAAATGATTATTACTAATTCTCAAGATGATCTCATTAGTTATGTTGTATATAAAATAGAATGGTAAAAGATATAATATACTTTTCAATTGACCATCCAGCTAGGTTCCACCTTGCAAAAACTAGAAAGGTAGAAATATTAAATTGAACTAAATCATGGTCTTACCACCAGATTGATTGTTGTAAGTCCAGACTATAACAATGTAGATTGATCAATATAATAATACACAAAATACATTTGTATTTATGGAAACAGAAGCAAAACTGCAAGTGCAAGAGTTGTATTTCGAATCTACTACAGTACCACTTTTCAAATATAGCTCCACACAGAATTGCAGGGGATCTAAAACTCAGAAAACTTCATGGGAAAATCATTAAATTACTTTTAATCTAGTGATTAAATCACCTAACTTCATTCCAAAGTTGGTAGTACTTCCTATTTTTATTTCCCAAAAAAGTCAGAAATTCAGAATATGATAATGTGCATTCCAATCCAGAAATGCTTCGGGGGCGATGGCGGGCTTCGGCACTGAACTTTTTGCACCACGACGGTGATGGGCGGAGGGTGGCGGTGATGGGCTCTGGGGGCAGCGATGGGCTGCGGTGGTGGCGAAGGGATCCGAGACGGAGACGACGGGTGGCGGCATAGGCTCCAGGGATTGTGGCGGGCTCCAAGGGCGGCGACGGGCTCCTGGGGCAGAAATGGGCTCCGGGACGGCGGTGATGGGTGGAGGGCGGCGGTGCGGGCTCGAGGACAGCGGTGATGGGCTCCGGGACGGCGGCGACTGACGCGGGAGTTTGATTTAGCAAGTGAAGTTATGTTTTTGTCCACGTGGGAGTGAAAACATATATATAGGTCAATTAGCAGTGGCGGGCATGCTAACGTCACATGCCCGCCATTGCTATTCCTCTTTGTAGTGGCGGTCGGGTGACTTCATACGACCTGCCACTGCTAAGCCACCCACAGGCATGCTGGCGTCACCTGCCCGTCACTGCTATTCCTCTTAGTAGTGGCGGTCAGGTGACGTCATACGGCCCGCCACTGCTAAGTCGAACGCAGTGACGGGTCGTATGACGTCACCCGACCGCCACTACTAAGAGAAATAGTAGTGGTGGGCAGGTGACATCAGCATGCCCGCCACTGATTACACACGTGCCCGCCACTGCTAACTCTAAGGTGTATTTTTATTTAGTAAAATCATATATTACCGATAATTAAAAAAAGTTTCAATATATATTTTCTACTTGATTATTATTACTATTTTTATTAATTAATTTTTTATTAGATTAGACATATATTACCAATAATTAAATTATAACATATATTACCAATATCTTAAACAAAATGGAATTGGTGGCATCCTAGTGCTATACACATTAATGACATAAATAAAAACATATCTTACCAATATGTTAAACATAAATGACACTACCAAATGACATAATTGATTTTACAAATACACACAATCTCTTAAGCTAAACATAAATGATCTAGTCTTGCACTAATTTTCTATAGCCGTCGGTACGTAGATAAGGAATCACACTGCTAAATGATAGTTTTGCTTCAACCACATTGATCCTTGCTATGTCAACGAAGAACGACACCTCATCAAACTGATTGTATTCTTCTTCATCCTCTACTCCATCAACTCCAACAATTCTTTGTTTTCGTGGAGCAACAATGTATTTCTTCTCGTCTTTAGGATCAAGTATGTAAAATACTTGTGCCAAAGATTGATCCAAGGGTCATCTCTATAACCCACCTTATTAAGGTCAACTATCGTAAACCCGTAATCATCCACCTCCACACCTTATGGATGTTTGACCCACTAGCACTTAAATACAGGGATTTCTATAGAGTTCCCGTAGTTAAGTTCTCATATTTCTTCGATGTGTATCCATAATAAGCATTCTTTTGTCCAGTGCTGTCTTCTGCATCTGCTTTGACACCACTATTTTGGTGCTGACTTTTTTGATCCTTTGCTTTGGTATAGAATGTGAAACCATTGATGTCACACGCTTGCCATGTTTTAACCATGCTCAATGGACCATAAGACAATTTATTTATCATCATATCTTCGTCGGTTTCTCCAATCGAAAGGTTTAGATCCCTCAACCATGTTGTGAAATTAATTTTGTGCTCTTTCATAATCCATTGTTCATCGCGATCTTCATTCTTTTCATGAAGCTCTTGCAGGTGTTGACCAACATATGGTCTCATAATCACCAACTGATGCATGACATTGTAATGTGATTCTCTTACTATTTGGTAGCTATTGTCTCGTATGATTTTCCTACCTTTAGTTCCTTTACTGGTGAGTCTTCCATGGTGTCGGGACACAGGAACACCTATTGGTTTTCCATCTCTTATGTAATCTGCGTAGCACTCAATGACTTCCTCAGTCGTGTAGACCTCTATCATGGAACCGTCTGGATAAGCACGATTTCGTACGTAACCCTTGAAGATAACCATGAGACACTCATACACATACATATTGTGCAGGTACGTTGGACCGAGAACAAATATCTGATCTACTATAAGTATCATATAGTGCTCCATAATATCAAAGTATGAAGGAGGAAAGCACATGTCAAGCTGACACATAGTCTCCCTCATTTATTTACATAATTCATTTAACTCTTCAGGGTTGATACCCTTCTTTGATATGACATTGAAGAAGTGACACATGCATGTGATCACCATCTTTAGAAATGAATGTTTGATTCATCTTACTTCGATGGCGAGGAATAGCCCAAGCATAACATGGCAATCATGAGTGTTGTAGCCGCTCATCCTCAGAGCTATTACAGAGACAATATTCTTTATGTTTGTTGAGAATCCTGTTGGAACTCTGATTCCATGTAGACACCTGCAGATTGATCTTTTCTCGTCAATTGTGAGGTTATAGCTAGCAGCTGGAAGGACAAATTTTCCATTCGCCCTTTCCTGTGGGTGAAGCTCGGGTCTAATTCTAAGAGTTTGAATGTCCCTTCGTACTTTGAGTCCATCTTTTGTTTTGCCCGGTATGTCTAACAAAATACTGATGGTGCTTTCGAAGACATTCTTCTCAACGCGCATTGTATCGATAGCATGACCAATCACTAACTCCTTCCAATAGGGCAAGTACCTAAAGAATATTGGTTGCTTTTTAAATGGAGTATCCTTTGAATTTTTTTTCTGATTTCTTCCTCTTCTTTCCGAAAACAAATTTGATATTTTTCACCATTTCGAATAGAAATTTGCCATCTTGATGTCGTGGCGGCTACCCAAGCTAAATTGTACCATCGAAATGGTTCTTATTTCTTCAATATTTGTGGTTTCTTGGTAAAAATCTGCGGTGTCGCATTTTTACCGTCTTAACGAATGATGGAATATGCACATATTCTGTCTAGTCCACACACACTACACATGTTGTCTTTCCTTTAACCTGTCCTGTTAGGGACATACGCCCCGGGTTGTCAGCTATGGTGCAAAAGATCATGGCTCTTAGATTGAAGTGCTCTTTCTTGTGCTCATCCCACACACGGACACCATATTCCCATAGACGTTTCATATCATCTATCAAAGGTTCTAGAAAGACATCAATGTCATTGCTAGGTTGTTTTGGACCAGAAATTAGAGTAGTGAGCATAAGGTACTTTCTTTTATGGCACAACCATGATAGAATGTTGAACAAGCACAGAAAGACCAGCCACGTACTGTGTGGGTTCCTCATCTCACCGAAGAGATTCATTCCATCCATGCTAAGTCCCATCCTGATATTTCTGGGATCCTCTAAGAAGTCTAGATAGGCCAGGTCAAATGATTTCCACTACCTAGCATCCACAGGGTGCCGAAGTTTTCCATCCTTCTTCCGCCCAGCGAAATGCCAGATTAATAGTTCAGCATCTCTAGGAATAAAGAACATATGTTTCAAGCGATCAATCATCGGTAAGTACCATGTTACTAAGGCTGGAACTTTCCTCTCTGTATTATATCTATGCTGGTCTCGAATAAAATTCCTCTTCCTCTTCTGTAACCTCTAATTCTTCTTCCAGTGTTCATTGTAGTCCTCCACACAGTCATTTGCATGTTTGTATTGACTTGCGTTGCACTGCGGATAGCACTCTAACAATTCATACTTTTTTCGATATAGGATACAGTGGTTCGGACATGAATGAATTTTCTGAACACCCAAAGTCAATGGACAAATCATCTTCTTTGCTTGGCACGTATCAAATGGCAGACCATTGGGATTTGGCACAACCTTTTTTAGGAGCTACAAAAGATCTAAAACACTAGTGTCGGACCATCCATTGTTGGCCTTCAATTTCATAAGTTCATGAGTTGTGTACAACACAATATACTACTTATCGCAACCGTGATGTTCCTCGTAAAGAAGGTTTTTCGATGCTTTGTCAAGTGCTTCAAAGTTATCATAGCCTTTCGTTGTAGTTCTTTGCAATAATACCTTAGGCGCAATATTTCACATTAGTTCCTCCACATCAAAGGCGTCATCATCATGTTGGTCAACATCATGTGTTATGTCGGATGTATGATCACAACCTCTTCTATGTTGATGAGCATCTTGCGGCACATCAGAATCATCCGGAGGGTTTTCACCCATCTCACCATTTTTCATCCATATGTAGTAGTTCTTCACGAAGCCATTTTTCAACAAGTGAAATTGTTGTTGACACGAAAATGTGCTCCCACACTTGGGTCAGTTCGACGATACAAAAGTGTGCGGATACTTAGGGACAATCCTAAGCGTAACACAGCACCGACGTCGCATTCTGACTACCCTTAGCCGTGGTAAGGAGGGTGGAGTCGCCAGGTAATCAGATCACACAAAAATAATCCAATTAGCTGAAATAAATATATTAAGCAGAACAAATCAGCAAACCGAGCGGAGCCTGGCTGATTCGAAGCATAGTGCGAAGGGTGTCGCCGAAGGGTACCTTCGGCGTCTGGTGCGAAGTGTCCCGCCGAAGGGTACCTTAGGCGTTCGGACTGATCTGGCCAAAGATGAACTCCGAATGAATCTAGATGCGACAATCACCTCCGAACAGCGGGGTTCGGTGTGAAGCCTCTTATATAGTAAGACACAAAATAATGACTTATGCGAGATGCACGAGCGCGAATTTGTCCGGAGCGGAGTATGAGCGTGGCGAAGCCTGTTGTGACGAAGTTTGTTGGCGAAGTGTGTTGGCGCGCAGTCGAAGCAAAGATCTCACCAAGGGTATTCTGGCAATCTCCGAAACCAATCTCTCAGCTCCGAACACCTCCGGTGGAGTAGCTCCGAACATAGGTAACCTGAAACAAAGTAGATTCAAAGTACCAATTCGGCCCGAGGACCGAATTCTGCTAAGTGTTGTACTAGGGGCGAAGGTAGCAATCTGTTACGCAGATTAGCGGATACTTCACAGGCGAAGTAATAAGGCGATAGCAATCTATTACGTAGATTAACTGATACTTCACAAGCGAAGTAACAAGGTGATAGCAATCTATTACGTAGATTAACGGATACTTCACAAGCGAAGTAACAAGGATTACCACTGTTCTGAAGTGGTCGTCGGAGGGCTTCCAGGCAAACCCACGAAGAGTACATAAAAGTAAAGATAAAGTAAAGTACGATTCAAATCTAGGGCTTTGTGGTTGATTTTGTTATGGGGGGTCCTTAGAACCGGCCTCACCCCTATATTTATAGGATCTAGAATTCTAATCTCTAAGTCTAATCTGTTTTGACTCGTATGAATCGCGCGTAGAGATAAACACTTAGCTAGAATCGGAACAAATTCTATCTCTGCCCGAAGTGGGCCTTCGGCCAGGCCCGCCAAAGCCTACTCCTCGGGCCGAAGTTTTGGCGGGGTGGGCCTCCGAAGGCCTTCAGGCCGAAGGCTGCAAGCTTGCTGGAAGCTTCCGAAGCCCATAGCCCGGTGGGCCTTCGGCCCTGTAGGGCTTCAGCCCAACCCGGGACATGTGTATTTTCGGCCAAAATTACCAAAATTGATATTTTGATAATCTTAACCATTAATGCCATTTTTTTCTATCAACAATTGAATGGTTTCACAATCTGAACACAGATACATTGCTTCATTCTTACAAACTTTACAAGGACAATATATTGCTGCTTCACTCTGATGGGAAGCATATTGTGCGGCAGCTTCAGTAAATTCAGTTACTCACTTAAAATATGCCACCACATCTCCGTCGTTGGACGAGTACATCCAGGACCCGTGCTCCATCTAAAACATATTATTTAAAAAATTATTAATAAATTCATTATTGTTAATTTTAGTAATTTACAAATTAAAAAGATATTGATTCTCTCTCATAACAACATTAATTAAAAATGCTTTAATTGAAACTATGTAAACCTTGTTAATTATAAAGGAGTAATTGTATTAACTAAATGAAAATTTTATTAAATAAATTAACTACATTGGTTTCTCTCTCCAAACAACATAAATCAAGATCTATAATCATAAATCAAATTAAAAAAGAGATTAAAATGAGATAAAAATATATACAAGTGATGAATAATTATGAGGAGGGTCATATTTGTTTATTTGGGAGAAAGAAACACTATAAATGGAAGAATATTTGAAAATTTCTATTCATAAACCCTAGATTAGTAAAACACTAATAACTCATTATATACTTAATTAAAGACAAAATAAATGTGATATTCAGCATGGATTTACCTCCTAGAACGAAATCCTTGAAAAGAAACGAAAACAAAGCCTCCCCCTCCACTTTCTAGATTTTTGTCGCCATTGTATGGACCAAATCGCAAACTCCTGTATCCTTGTGCTCAGGGAGGAAGAAGGTGTGTATTTATAGCTGGAATAGTAGTGGCTGTCGCATGTAATGTCATCATCACATTAGTTGCGGACAGCATAGCAGTGGCGGGCCGTTTTCTGGCCTGCCACTACTAGTGGCTATACTAGTGGTGGTCGGTGTTGGCATCAGCACCGACCGCCACTAGTGTAGCCACTAGTAGTGGAGGTCGGTGCCGATGCTAGCATCGACCACCACTAGTAGTGGTTGGTGCTAGCGCGGCATTGGCTGGTTCCACTGTAGTGGCGGGCCTCTAATAGCCTGCCACTATAGTGAAATCGCCCAACGCCACTATAGTTGTGATTTCTAGTAGTGGCACTTCTATATGCGGAGCCAGCACAAACTTTTACAAGTCTAGTGTGTTCTTGGGTTTTGGAGTGTGAGCGAATTCTTCTGGACTTCGAACTTTTAGTTTGTGCGAAGCCTATGTTCGGAGTGTGTTTGATACCTCTAAACCAAACACTTCGAAGGGTGTGTTCGAAGTATGTTCAACAGAAGAGAAATTTTAAATGCTCCCATTCACCCCCCTCTGGTCGCCTGTTTCGGTGCAACAATTGGTATTAGAGAAGGTTAAGATCACCAATTGACCTTAACATGGACAGAGTGAGCAAAATTCCTCTGTTTGATCGAACTGACTTTGCTTACTGGAAGGTTTGCATGGAGGCTTATCTTCGAACTGAATGCAATCGAAGCACAACAACTAGCGGACGGTTATAAAAAGGGGATTGGAATTTACCAAGAGCCTTTTACCATGCCTAGCATCCGAAACTTACTCTCTTCAACCTCCAACTCTCTCGACTTCCTGAGCCACCAAGCCATGGTGAGGACCATCCACACCGTGCCGACGGCGGCGGGCACCCTGGCGCAGAGGCAAGCGTGTGCGGCTTTAGCCGTAGCAGCAATGGCGGCAGCTCCGGGCGACGCCTGGCCCAAGAACCCCTGGGAGCTCCGCCCGCCATCCAAGAAGAAGATCCCTCAAAGTTTCCTCCTCGACCAGTCCACGAGCACCGCAGAATCTATTGAAGAGGCCGTGGAAGGGAAGCTGGGGTCCGAAATGAGGACTCGAGTCCCCGGACCAGAATCAACTCCACGGCCATAGAGCGGAGAGGTCATGGTCTTCGAGGCCTTCTTCGAAGCAGGCCTGGGGCTTCCGGCCATCGACTTCTTATCTGAGGTATTGGACATGTTCCACATTACCTTGCCCCAACTGTCTCCCAATGCCATCGCTCGTTTGGCTGTCTTCAAATGGGCGCTTCAGGCCGAAGGGTGCGAGGGGCGATCGGAGGTCCTCGCCGCCAGCCACGAAGCCACCTGCCACCCGAAGCCACAAGATGGCCCCAGGGACACCAAAGTGATAACAGCCTTCGGATGCATCAACTTCCAGCTGCGGAGGGAGCACGCCCAACATTTTCCAGTGAAGGCCATCAACAACCGATGGTACACTAACTGGATCCTTCGGTGGTTCTACACCGAAGTCGGAGAGGACTCCCCTCTCGCTGGACCCCTCCAAGAGATCTGGTTTCGGAAGGAGGTGGAGGTTACCCCGAACCCTAGCCTGCTCTCAACGCGGCTAGGGCTACTGACTTCGGTGGCCAGTCGCATGAGCATGCACGATCTTGCCGAAGAGTTCATTGCTCTTCGGATTCCACCCCTCGGGGCAGACTGGCCGATAGTGTTTCAACATGCTTCGGAGGGTGAGCTCCGAACTCTAGGTAAGACTTCGACTCTCCTGCAATAATATGTTAGATGAAGAAATAACACTTATAATATGTTACCTTTTTTCAGCGGCTCCACTGGCGTTAGCCCCGGAGCAGATTGCACGGGCCACCGAAACGGGTCCTCGGAGCCCCTACGGTGGCTGAAAGGCAGAAGAGGATGGAGCTGGTGGGGAGCTTGGAGCGCTCCAACAAGGTGTGGGGAGCCCTCAAGATGGTGCCTCATCCTCTGCCGGATTTCAACCCGGCCGGAGTGGCCCCTCGAAAGAGGAAAGCCGTCGCCGAGCCTCCGAAAAAGGCCGGCAAGACCCCCGCCAAGAAGAAAAAGGTGGTGAAGATCCCTCCTCAACTGACCCCTGCATCGTCCGCTTCATCCTTGGGCATTCGGAGCTCGGCTTCAGAGGGCTCTGGAGCAAAGGCTCCGACGTCCAACTGGCGCAGGACTTCAAGAACTACCTCCTGGAAGGCGATGAAGACCAAGTAGGGGCCCAACTGAAGCTTCAGCTCGAGAGGCTATGGAGGCAAATACGCCACATACTCTAGCACCCGCTGTCGTGAGCTCGGAGACAGAGACCGTCGCCCCCAACTCACCCGTAGCTGGGGTGGTCACGGCGGAGGTTGCGGCTCTAGCGGCAACTACACCGGAGAGGACTTCGGGGGATGACCTCGACGAGATTCTTCGGATGTATGAAGTGCTGGAGGACCCAACCATTTTACCTCAAGGTGCCTCGAAGGTATACTTCAAATCTTCTGCCTTGGTTAATTCCTGCAAAAAATTTTACTCGTAAATGTTCACCAAATACCTTGATGTTGCAGGTACATCGAAGGGCGACGAAGCCCCGGCTGCACACGAAGCTCCAGCCTCTTCTGGGGTTGCGGCTCCGATGGACACCTTGGCTCCACTGGACACCTCGGCTCCAGTGGTAGGGGCCGTTTCCGCCGATGTGGCTCTGGTGGCAGGGGCCATCCCTGCTAACATGGCTCCAGCTGGAGGGGCAACCGCCGAAGGAGGAGCTACCTCCGCCGGAGTCGAGCCCCCTGTCTTCGTGCCGGGGAAGGGCAAAAGCATGTCAAGCCTCGGACTCCCTCTAGCTCCGACGACGACACCCTCTTCCAATGAGCCTTCAGCAAGCAACTCAGAGAAAGAGGCAACGACAGATGATCACCGAGCTCTGTCTTGGCTTCCTCTGCTAGCTCCTTTCCTGGAGCAATGGACGGGCCTCTGAGTGCTTTTGGGGCCTTTTGCGGAGAAAGGCCAGGAAGTCGCTAACTCCGACTTGGTCTCTATTTTGAGCGAAGCCAGGGCCCTGGAGCTTAACATGGCCCTCTAAAGGGCTACCCTTCAGGTATAAGAACTACCGCAAATATTTTTAATTAGTAAATGTAAATACCTGGTACTTGTTCTTATTGTAGCAATTTGTCCTTGCTAGAGTGGCAGTGACTTCCAATGAAGTCGAAACTAACCGACTCAAGAGGAAGGTTACCACTCTCCAATCTGTGCTTAAAGGATCCGAAGAGAGAAAACTTCGGTTGGAGGAAGAGGTCCTCGAAGAACGGAGGGCTAGGGCCGAAGCCGACAAAGCCCTCTGACTCGAAAGGCAGAACAGCGACACACTCCGGACTTCAGCCCAAGAAGCTGAAGCCGAGTGCTTGGTGCTCCGAGCGGAGGTCGAGAAGCCCCGGCAAGCGGAGGCCACTTCGAGCACCCAACTGGTAGAGCTCCAAGGCACTCTTAAGCAAGCGATGGCCCAGAAAAGCTCCTTGCTGTCCCAGATAGCCGAAGTGTCTGCTACAGCTGCGGGGTTGGAGGCGGCAGAGAAGAAAAATGCCATTGTAGCAGAACGTACCTTGGATGCCCTTCAAGGCACCTTGGAATATTTTGGCACTATGTGCCCTTTGTCTTTTGCTGTGGCCAGTGAGTCCCTCGATCCGAAGCTGAAGAGGATTCAAGTGGCGACGTCGCTGATGATGGGCTCCGGCATCCGGTACGGAGAGATCTCCGGTCAATGTGCTAGAATTGGAGACCTCCGTCACCTCGAAGCCCTTCGGATTCCTATCGCTCCGGTCAGGGGTTCGACACATGGAAGCTTTGCCTCCGAGACCTTGTTGCATCCTTCGCCAGACGTAGCCTCGTCTTGGGAAGTTTTCCGATCAACCTGGAAGACAGACCACAAGGCAACGACTAAAGCTTGGATCGACGAGGCCCGTCGGTAGAAGCAAGCACAGACAAGGCCACCGCTTCCAGCTTCGCCGGCTCTGACACCGCCTGCTCCACCAACCGACCCGCAGGTCTAGATCATAGGGCACTTAATTTATGTATACAAAATCTTGTAAAGCCCTTCGCATTAATGAAAAGTTTATAAACAAGAACTTGTTCGGGTGTTTTTATTCTCTTAGGTTCTGTCGTGTCTTTCGGAGTCTGACTTCAAAATACTGGAAATTAACGAAGGGCTCCAAAAGCAGTGGTCAACCCTTGAGAGCTTAAGGCCTTACTGCCGCTCCCGCTTCTCTGTTCCTCGCAGAGATAAAGGAGAGGTAACCCTCGAAGTTTTTCAAGAAGTCTTAACTTACATCAAAGAAGAGTAAAATGAGAAGACATCTTCATCCTCCGAACATATAGATTGGTCTGACTCGGAGTACCAGGCCGAAGACCCTGCGAAGGCTAACTCCAAAATACTTTTGACTTGGGCCAAGCTTCAAGAGGAGCAGAAGAAACTGCGAACCTCGAAGAAGAAGAGAAGCACTCGGACTAAAAGGACAATCTCGGCGGCTTCGAGCTTCGAAGGTCAAAGTTTCCATAGAGGTAGCTCTAGAGGTCGAAAGGGTCTCCGATTTTACTTAGGCTTGAACCAAAATTTCTCTTGATGTAAAAGTATGACCAATTAATATGAATTGCACCGGAAGCATCTTGTTTGTTCTTTACCCTCCTACCCCTCCTTGTGGGTGGGGGACCTTACGCGTTGCAATAAGGTCTGTCGGACACACTGACGTGCACAACAATCCGATGCTTCGCACAACACTTAATAACCATATTTTACCTTTTCGTGGAGTTCTTCGAACTTAGGCTTGTATTATGTTTTTTTGTGAGTTTGGAGCTGAATCTATATTTGCAGGCTCCTATACTAGTCGCTTAGGACTTTAAAAGTGTCTCATTGGCCGGAGCCTTGAAACCTTATTGCTTGGTCACCTTCGACTCTTTTACAGATGCTTCGAACCCAGGGGCTGGAAATTTGTTTTATTTTTAAAGTCCTTAGACTCTTCTACGGATCCTAACAAGCTAGAGCCTGGAATCCGTAGGCTGGCCACCTTCGGCTCTTTTACAGATATTTCAAACCCGGAGGCTGGAAATCTGTTCTTTTAAAGTCCTTAGACTCTTCTACAGATCCTAACAAGCTAGAGCTTAGAACCCGTAGGCTGGCCACCTTCGGCTCTTTACAGATACTTCGAACCCGGAGGCTGGAAATCTGTTCTTTTAAAGTCCTTAGACTCTTCTACGGATCCTAACAAGCCGGAGCCTGGAACCCGTAGGCTGGCCACCTTCGGCTCTTTTACAGATATTTCGAACCCAAAGGCCGGAAATCTATTCTTTTAATGTCCTTAGACTCTTCTACGGATCCTAACAAGCCAGAGCCTGGAATCCGTAGGCTAGCAGCTAAGCCCTTGAACCCATGGTTCACAGGCTGTTGCCCGGGTCCTTAGAAAGATGCTTGACTCCGCAAGCATCTCCGTCCTCCTGATGCGTCCACCAGGAGTAAGGGATATTCGAAGAGCAAACAGGATTTGACCCTCCACTTTATTTAGAAAAGGAATTTTTACAAGTGATTACAAGGAGCCCCTACGCGTAGTAACGCTTAAGGTGCTCCACATGCCATGCATGTTTCAATTCTTCCCCTTGTAACTTAGCTAATTTAAACGATCCAGGGCGCCCTAAGCGTAGGATAATATATGGTCCTTACCATTTATTTCCAAGCTTCCTCGGGGCTTTTACACTTCGCAAAACTAAATGACCTGGTCTAAGCTCGTTCAGCTTTATCTTCGGGTCATTCCATGTTTTTGTTTGGCCTTGGTACTTCGTCATATTAGCAACAGCTCGAAGCCTTGTTTCTTCTGACAAGTCCAGCGAAGTGTTCCTCTCATCTTCATTTCTGGGTTGCACTACACGAAGGGATCCACCCCTGAGCTCTGTAGGAGTCATGGCTTAATCTCCGAATAGTAGTCTAAATGGGGTAAAGCTTGTGGACCTGGCTTGAGTGGTCCGAATGGACCACAGAATCTTGGGAAGCTCTTCGACCCACAGCCCCTTGGCCAACCCGACAATCCTTCGATTCAGCCCGGAGAGGATATTCCCGTTGGTTCGCTTGATAGCTCCGTTGGACTGTGGGTGGCGTACTGCTGCGAAACATAACTTAATGCCCAGTTCTTCACAAAATTCTTTGAACGTGTCAGCTTCGAACAGGGTTCCATTATCCACAATCAACTCCCTTGGCTCTCCGAACCTGCATATAATATTTTGCCCGAAGAATTTTTGCACATTCCTTGAAGTGATAACAGTCAAGGGTTCTGCTTCGACCCACTTGGAAAAATATTCGATTTCTACCATTGCAAACTTCAAGCTGCCTTTGGCCATTGGAAAAGGGCCGATGAGGTCCATACCCCACCGAGCCATTGGCCATACCGGGGCAATAACTTGAAGCGGTACTGGCGGACGGTGGCTTCGTCTTCCCATCCACTAGCATCCTTGGCAGGTTCGAGCCAACTCCTCTGCATCTCTTACGATTGTCGGCCAGTAGAGCACCTGCCGAAGTGTCTTGCCTTGAGGGGCTAAGTGGCTTCCACATAAATCTTCATGAATGTCCCGAAGTATGTCTTGGCCTTCGGGTTGGGAGATGCACCGGAGTAGAGGAGAACACACTCCGGCTTTGTACAACATTCCATTGACAAGCTTATAATTTTGAGCCCTTGCTTGTAACCTTCGGAAATCCGGACCTTCTGAAGAATTTGCGCTACCTTGCAAGATATCCATTATCGGAGCCCACCAATCTACAACTGGAATGCAAAGGACTTTTGCGGAGGGTAATTGATTGACTACAGGCTTGACTAGTTCTTCATAAAAAGCACCCTCCGGGAGGTCCAATGCTCCGGCTGCAGCCTTTGCTAGAATGTCTGCAAGCTGATTATCTGCTCGAGGGATACTTCGAACAGAAAATCCTTTGAATGCTGCTTCCGTCTTGCGGATTTCCTCCAGGCACTTCACTAGATGCGAGTTCTTTTCTTGAAAGCTTTTATCGACATGCCCTGCGATGACTTGGGAATCTTTTTTAATTACTATCCTTGCTGCTCCAAGTGCCTTTGCCTTTCAGAGGCCTAGTAGGACCCCTTCATATTCTGCGATATTATTGGTGGTCTTAAAGTTGAGCCTCACAGAATACATGGACTTTTGCCCTGACGGTGATATAATGACTGCTCTAGCTCCGGCACCAGATGTCTGATAAGCTCCGTCAGAAAATATTGTCCATAAACCTTCCGAGGGCTCCTCCGGAGCCCAAACTGCAGATGTAGTCAACTCTTCTACAAAGTCAGCTATGATTTGGGATTTTATAGTTGTTCTTGCCGTGAAGGAAATTCTGAAGGGGGCTAGCTCGACAACCCATTTTCCGATCCTACCCGTAGAATCTTTGCTTCGGAGCATATCACCAAGAGGGTACGAGGTAGGAACGATTAGGTTATGCACCAGAAAGTAATGCCTTAGCTTTCGCGAGACCATTACCAGGGCATAAGCAAATTTCTCGAGCTCGGAGTATCTTATCTTAGCTCTGGACAAAGCTTCTGAAATAAAATAAACTGGGTTCTGCACCAGCTTTCCCTTAAGCTCAACTTCCGTGACCAGTACTGCACTTAGTACGGAGCCTGTTGCTGCAAGATAAAGGAGGAGTGTTTCCTCCGGGAGGGGCACAGTAAGCGTTGACAGGATTCCGAGGTATGCCTTGATATCATCGAAGCTCTTCTGGCACTCCAGCGTCCAGTTGAAGCTTTTGGACCCCTTTAGGGCTTTGAAAATTGGAAGGCTTCATTCTGCTGACCTGGCCAGGAATCTACTAAGAGCTGCGAGCCTTCCTGCTAGCTTTTGGACTTGCTTCAAATTTTCTAGTGGAGCCATTCTTTGCAGTGCACTTATCTGCGTTGGGCTAGCTTCGATTACCTTGCTCGAAACTAAGTACCCTAGCAATTTTCCTGCTTGCACCCCGAATATACATTTTTCAGGGTTGAGGCGTACTCCACATGTTGGGAGGCTCTCAAACGTTTCAGCTAAGTCTAGACTATGCTGGTGCTTTTGAGCACTCTTTATTACAATGTCATCCATATAGGCTTCGACATTCCGGCTTATTTGGTGACCTAGAGCCTTAGCTATTAAACGTGAAAATGTGGCTCCGGCATTCTGCAAGCCAAAAGGCATTTTTACATAACAAAATACCCTAGAAAGAGTTATGAAACTTGTCTTGGCTTCGTATTCATGCTTTAGCCAGACTTGATGATACCCGAAATAAGCATCGAGGAAGCTTAGCAATTCGGAGCCAGCTGTGGAATCCACCAGCTGGTCTATTCGGGGCATAGGGTAGGGGTCTCACGGGCATGCTTTATTTAATGAAGTAAAGTCGATACACATGCGCCACTTGCTCGAGTCCTTTTTCGTTACAAAAAAAGGGTTTGCCAACCACTCGGTATGGGCTACCTCCCTGATGATGCCAGCCTTTAACAATTTTTCTACTTCGATCTTGGCGAGGCCTGTCCTTTCCGCAGACAGCTTATGGAGCCCCTGGTGCTCTGGCCTAGCCTTCGGGTTGACGAGAAAGCTGTGCTCGATGATACTCCCATCAACCCCGGTGATGTCATCATTAGTCCAGGCAAAGACATCCAAATTTTGCTTGACGACTTCTTCCAACGACGCAGCTATCTCTGGGTATTAGCCCCTTGCCGAACTGTATTGGGTATTCTTTGCAATCCTTTGAAATTATCTTCGTCACGACATCACTTTTCGGGCTTGGTTTAAGGGAGAGCCACTTCGAAGAGTTCGAAGCCTCTGGAACCTCTTCTGTGCGCTTCGTCACACTGTGTACTTGCCGGGGGTCCAATGGCTGGCCGTGACCATACTCCATTCTTCGGGCTATAGCTTGGTCTCCTGAAACAGTAAGAACTCCACCTTGCGTGGGCATTTTGATACAGAGATAGTTGTGATGTGCTATAGCTCCGAATTGGTTCAGCATCCCTCGCCTGAAGATTGCGTTGTAAGCGTAGGGGGCGTCGACGACGTCGAAGATCACCTCCTCCACCCTGGCCAAAGGCCCCTCTCCGAAATAAACCTCGAGGCCTATTTGGCTGAGGGCATCGAGAGGCGGTCCTACGAAACCTTGAAGTGGCCAAGCCGCTGGAAGTAGATGCTTCCGAGGTATGCACATTTGGTCGAAGGCCTAGACAAAAAGTATGTCTGCGGAGCTCCCGCCGTCCACCAGGATCCTTCGGACTTCCACCCCTTCTATATCTGCGGAAATGACCAAGGGGTCAGCATGGGGGAACTTCACCCCCGCGACATCACTGGCAGTAAAAGAAATGGGCACAAGAGACCATTCTGGCATTCCTTCCGCAGAACTCGAGGTCCCAATGTGCCCTACTTCGCGGACGTGTTCACGCCGCTGCCTCTTGGACATGTTATCGAGGGTCCCCCCTCCAGAGATGGGCTGGAGTACTCGCTTGCCGCGGTCTTGGGGGTCTTCCTGCTTTGGTGGTGGCATAATGTTGGCCACCGGCAGTCGCATGGGGGCTTCGGGGACATCGGCTCGGGCCACGATTTACACAGGCTCCGATCGTGCCGCTTGTGGGGCTCGATCTGAAGTACCCTGCCTGGTACTTCGTCCTAGGAACTCAACCCGAAGGGCTAACACCGCCTTGCAGTCCTTCGTGTCATGGCTTCTATTGTCGCCATGCACGTAGCAGAAAAAACTCTGGCGCCTGCCATGTACTCTTTCTTGAGGCTTCGGCGCTCCAGTCTTGAAGCCTTGCGCCTACTGATAATTGGCAGGTGCCTTCGGAATGGAGGGTGCGATGCTTAATACCTCCGAGCGGAAATGCTTCTTTCCTCGCCTGTGGTCGCTGAAGCGATTGTCCTGAGGGGGTTGCAGAGAAGCTGAGGCTTCGGGCTCCATCTTCACTTCTCGAAGGGCTGGTGCGGGTGCTACGGCTCGTCGAAAGCAGCCCTCCTCCACCTTGGCATACTGTTCGAAGTATGCCATCAGCTATGCCACGGATGACACAGGCTTCCGATGGAGCTTGCTGAGGAGATCGGGGTTCAGCACCCCTTCGCGGGCGGCGTCGACTACTTATGAGGTAGACAAGCCCTTGATCTGTGACTTGGTGTGGGCGAAACGCGTGAAGTATTCCCGAAGCATTTCCCCTGCTCACTGCTTCACCTGGAATAAGCTCCCTGTCGACATTGGAGCCACAAAGGTACCCTGGAAGTTGCTTACGAACTTCCTCTTCAACTGCTCCCAAGATCTGATCGATCCTGGCTTCAAGGACCAGAACCATCGGAGAGCCACACCTTCGAGAGCGAGGGGGAAACACTTTGCCATAGTGTTGCACACCCCTCCACTTGCTTCTATCGCCAAGGCCTATGAGCGAGCAAATTCTCCGGGGTCTGACCCGCCGGAATACTCGTGCAACTTCGAGGCCTTGAACCTAGGATAGAAGGGCACCCTTTGCAAGTCCGAATGTAGCAGAGACTCATCATCGAAAGATGTGTTCTCAGCCTCCTCCGAGACTTGAACAGCTTCGGGAAGATTGCGAGCACCACCGTCTTGGGGCCCTTCTAGAGTCTCAGTGGAGGCTTGGGAGCGGAGGCGATCAGCGGCCTCTTGCCTCCATCTAGCCACTTCGTCCTAAAGCCGCGCTGAGTAGCCTCGGCCTCAGGAAGGTCTTCGTCATCGTCAGAGGGTAGCTCTAGGTCTCGGGAACTGACATAATCAGTCTGGAGCACCGTAGGAGGAGCCCGAGGGCCTCTGGGCACTCGACGCCCAGCGACGCCCTTGGGAACCGCTGGAACAGCTGAGGGTCTGGCTCCATTGGTCCGACGGGACCTTGGGAGAGGAACCGAGGCTTGGCTTCGCTTGGGAGGCATAGATAGTAATGGAGAGGTCCAAAGACCGAGGACTTCGATTGGTCTGGGAAGGCGAGGGAAGGCCTTCGAACCGCACTAGGAAGCCCCTTACCGAAGGGAGCGCTGAATCTTGGGACTTCAAAGCTCCCTCCGCAAGTGCTCTTCGAAGTGTAGTCAGCAATAGAGAACTAGCTTTTAGAACTAGGATCCCCACGGACGGTGCCAACTGTTGGCGTAAAAGATTACGCTAACAGGTTCTCTGAGATCAAGAACAGACAAACAGTGAGTTCGTGTTTAAGAACTATCTCAAGCCTCCGAATTGGATAATATCTCAAGTAGTCCGAATATGTGTATTGAATAGCTAAGTCTTCGATCCACATTACCGGGTAAGAAGGGGGGTATTTATAGGCAAAAATGTCTAAGGAAAAGACCTATTTACCCCTCAATTACAACCGACATAGTGGAAACTATTCGGTACCCTGAACAGGGTTAAAATGGTAAAATCTACCCAAAGCAAGTAGATAAGTCAAACATCTTATCAATCCTGTCGTTTGGCTCTGAAGCCTCATATCTTGCGAAGGGTTCCTTCGGATCGTAGATCGAAGCACCCTTCGGCTTAACGACTCCTCCACCTTCGAGCATGAGCACATCAGCTCCGAAGCTGATAAGTCCTTTTGAACTGTTAATCTCTAAGTCCTGAAAGTGAAGCATTTTCCCCCAACAATTACCTTCTATCTGTGGTAGATAAATGCACCAAAGAGAAAGGCAAAATGGATTTGCTCGTGGCTAAAACCAAAATGTGTGCTAATAGGGCAGAGTTATCTCTAGGTTTGGGATATGAGAGAACCACTTCAACTACATAAAACAAAATTGTGTTCACTCATCCCACAACCCTTGAGAAAGAAAGAGCCTTATTAGACACTCCTCAAAAAGCCAATATGCCTACCAAGCCTATCAATAAAACACCACCATCACCAAATAAAAACCCTTAGTAGAAACCCAAGGAGCATGTGAGAATTGCTCCTAAGACCCAAGTAAGTGAACCCAAGAGAATTTTTCAGTGCTCTTACTATCAGCGAGTGGGTCATTTGGTTGGGTTCTGTTTTTGTCGCATTAAGGATGAGCGACGCTCACATGAGATGAGTTTTTAGAACATGCATTACCCATCCTTAGGTATGCATGAGTCAGTTTATCGCTCTCATCCTATATTTGAGGCTCCCCATGTTTACTTGAGAGGTTTTGCCTCTCTTGGTGTACATCATGACTCATATGGTGATAGACCACGTATTAGAGGCTTTGATCCTCGACAGGTTGGGAGACCTTGACATTTGTTTGGTTTTCATCATGTATGTCGACCTCACACTTTACATCATGCTACTCATCCTTTGCGTAGACATCCTACTGTTGCTTTGCCTACTACTGGAGTCTCTTGGTGCTAGATACCTCGTTAGTATTCCACTCACTCCAGCACTGAGCGCTCGAGATTCTCTGATTTTGTGTAGGTACCAGACAAAGGCTTGGAGAGCACGTGGATCATGGACTCCGGTTGTTCGCTCCATATGACCGGAAACTTATCATGGTTCTCCAGCCTGACCATAACCAATCAAAAGGAGCAAATCACCTTTGGCAATAACCGAAGAAGCAGAGTTAAATGTAAAGGTGTGGTAAGAATCAACTCAAATTTCACTCTCAAAGATGTTGCCTTCCTTGAAAATTTGGGATACAATTTGCTTTCTGTATCTCAGTTGCTTGATGAGGGCTTCGAAGTGCGTTTTCAACGCGATACTTCGCAAGTACTCAATTCTGATGGCGTTTTGGTTTGCAAGATTTTTATATTTGGGAGAGTTTTTGGAGCTGACATTTCTGACTCATCAAGTTCTTCTCACTGTTTAGTTGCTCAATTTTGTTCTGAGCTCTGGAAGTGGCATAGGAGACTAGGGAATATGAGCTTTGAATTTCTTGCTCACTTGAGTGCCTTAGGTATGATCCGAGGATTGCCCAAGCTCAAATTTGAGAAGAATTTGGTTTGTGCTACTTGTCGACATGGAAAAATAATTATTGGTTCGCATTCACCAGTTAATATGGTGATGACTGAACAACCCGGATAACTTCTCCATATGGACATTATAGGACCTTCTCGGGTTAGTTCTATAGGTGGCAAATGGTATGTTCTTATCATTGTCGATGATTACTCTCGTTAGTCTTGGGTCTTCTTTTTAGTTATCAAGAATGAAGTGTTTTCACACTTTCAGAGCCTAGCTTTGAGACTTTTTACTGAACTTCTAGGTGCATTGAAATTCATTCAAAGTGATAATGACACCGAGTTCAAAAATAGTCTCTTTGTCGAGTTTTGCTTGGAGCATTTCATAGAACATCAATTCTCTGCTCCACGGGTCCTCAACAAAATGGAATTGTTGAGAGAAAGAACTACACTATGGTTGAGATGGCTAGGACGATGCTTGATGAGCATAGGACACCTAGAAGATTTTGGGCTGAGGCCATGAACACAACATGTTACATCTCAAACCGGATCTTTCTGCGCTCAATTTTGAACTTAACTTCTTATGAACTACGTTTTGGGAGACAACCCAAGGTTACTCATCTTCGAGTTTTTGGTTGTCAGTGCTTTATCCTAAAGTGTAGGAATTTGGATAAGTTTTAGTCGCGTTCTTCAGATGGGATCTTTTTTGGGTTATACCACACATGGTCACTCCTATCGAGTTTTCAATTTAGATACTAACATTGTCATCGAGTCATGTGATGTGACTTTTGATGAATCAACCCGAGTGTTAGTTCTTCTTTTGAGCTTGCTAGTGAAAATAATATGGAAGCAACAATCTTTGAAGAAGAAGATCTCGAAGACATCAAGGACGAACACCAACTTCCCTCAACACCAATTCCCGAAGCAGTCCCCGCTTCGATCACTTCGGCAAGAGGTCCTGAAGCATCTACCTCAATATCGGTCATATTCGACTACTCCCCAGCACAAGTTGAGGGGGAGACTGCATCCCGATGCGAGGCTCCGCACCACATCCAAAGGATGCATCCTCCTGAGCAGATCATTGGTGACTTGATCAAAGGGTAACACGTTATCACCCTCATTTCATTGATGCTGCATTTGTTTCTTATTTTGAACCCTTAGATGTGAGTCATGCTTTATCTGATTCTAGTTGGATCAATGACATGCATGAAGAACTTGAAAATTTTGAGAGAAACCAAGTCTGGACACTTGTAGATCCCCCTCCTAATGTTCATTTTATTGGAACCAAGTGGATTTTCAAAAACAAGCAAGGGGAGGATGGGTCTGTGGTTAGAAACAAAGCTAGACTTGTAGCACAGGGTTTTTCACAAATTGAAGGGATTGATTTTGCTGAAACTTTTGCACATGTTGCTCATGTAGAAGCCATTAGGATTATGCTTGCATTTGCTGTATCCCATGGATTCAAACTTTATCAAATGGATGTCAAAAGTGCTTTTCTTAATGGCTTCATAGATGAAGATGTTTTTGTAAAACAACCCCTGGCTTTGAAAACCCCAAATACCCCCATAGAGTCTTTAAACTTCATAAAGCTTTTTATGGACTCAAGCAGGCCCCTCGGGCATGGTATGATAGATTTAAGTCTTTTCTTCTTGAGCGAGTGTATTTGATGGGATTAGTTGATAAAACCCTTTTCACTCTCAAGCATGGCAAAGATTTCTTGCTGGTTTAGATTTACGTTGATGATATCATCTTTAGTGGCTCCTCTCATGCTTTAATTGCAGAGTTTGTAGAGACCATGAGCAGGTAGTTCGAGATGTCCATGATAGGCGAACTCATGTTTTTTCTTGGTTTGCAAATTATGCAAAGCAAACAAGGTACTTTTTTTCATCAGACAAAGTACACCAAGGACCTGCTCAAGAAGTTTGATATGGCGGATGTGAAGCCCCTCGCCACTTCGATTGCTACTTCGGTAGCATTGGATCCTGATGAGGATGGAGAAGCCGTAGATCAGAAGGAGTTCTGCACCATGATAGGCTCCCTCCTGTACTTGACTTTTATGAAGCCAGACATACACTTCGTGGGGTGTCTGTGTGCTCGTTTTTAGGCTTCGCTAAGGGCTTCGCACCGACAAGCAGTAAAGGGTATTCTAAGGTATCTCAAACGTACTTTAGAATTCAGCATTTGGTATTCTGCATCTTCTTCATTATGCCTTCGAGGTTATTCAGATGCGGATTTTGCTAGTTGTAGAATTGATATGAAATGTACCTCTGGTACTTGCCATTTTCTAGGTACTTCTCTTGTTTGCTGGTCTTCCCGCAAACACTCTAGCATTGCACAATCTACGACTAAGGCTGAATATGTTGCTGTAGCTAGCTGTTGCTCACATATTTTGTGGATGGTTTCTACTCTGTGGGATTTCTGGTTAGATTATACAAGTGTTCCACTTTTCTACGATAACACTAGTGCGATTTGTATTGCTAACAACCCATTTCAGCATTCCATAACCAAACACATTGATGTGAGATATCATTTTCTCAAAGACCACAAAGAGAAGGGTGATATTGAACTTCAATATGTTGATAACCAGAACCAACTTGCCGATATTTTTACCAAACCCCTCGATGCTTCTCAATTTGCTTATTTGCGTGGGGAACTTGGTATTTGTCATCCTTATGGCATTTTGTGAGGCGGAGCATGTTTTGGTTGATCTGCATAATCTTCTGTTTATGTGCACTCGCATTGACTTATATTTGCTCATATATGCCTTTGCATAATTGTCTTGATCATGTTAGCTCAACTCTGGTTACTTTATCTATCTTCATTACAAGAATGATTTAATTTGCAAAATACAAAACTTGACCATTGCTTAGTCTTGTATCTAGCATGCTTTACGTTCAATTGTTTTGGCTATCTTTTGTCTACCTAGTAGTTAGAATCCTTTTCTTTTGGCTGCAAAATGCCACTTGAAAATTAGATGTTTTCCATCAAAATCTTACACTGAAAATCAATACAAAAAATAAAATAAAAATGATATTCATTTTTTAATAGCTAAACATAAAAAGATCCAAGAGGGTTTGCCTTGTCGCACTAATCTATTCTAGACTGCCTACCATTGCACTATGGTATGAACTAGGATATTTTAGTGTATACCAAAATCATTTTCTTAATCTTCTGACGGTCTTTTCTTCACCTAGGCTTGGCATGATTGGGAAGCATAAGGTGGACAAGCAAATAACCCCTAGCAATACAAAAAGATTGCAAGTCTGAATTCATTGCATAAACAAGTTTGCTAAATGCTCCATAAAATTGGATATGCTTTCCTTGGTAGAAATTTGCTAGCTTCAGTAGTTAATACGTTTTCATGTCTAGATTGCTACTCTAAGTGGTGATGCTTTTTTTTCAAAAACTATCATGATAATTTGCTTCATGTGAGAACTGGATTTTGGTAAACTGAGCTGAGCACATAATTTCTGACATTACCTTTGGCATATTTTTGCACTATATGTCTTTGCAGTTGTCATACTTTAGAGGTTTTGCATCCCTTCTTTCTCCTTCATTCTTGTATTGCCAAAGGGAGAGAATGTTTGCATTTTAGGGGGAGTCAATTATAGCTACCGAAGGGGGAGAAATGAAGCTTTTATGTTTTGTCAAATGGGAGGTTTTGCCAAAGGGCTTTTCATGAGAAATGGGGAAGAAAATAGTTTTTAAGTGACATGTTTTGGCTCTTTTCTGAGTTTTTGTGGTCACTTGCACGCTGAATAATTTCAATTCTTTTCGTGACTTGAATTTGGTTGTCAATGCACTCATCAAGGGGGAGATTGAGAAACCAAGCTGAGATGTGCCTTAGTTTCAGTCTGTGATGAGTGATTGGCAGATTTTCTTCTGAGCGAAGGTGTCCCTCCAAATGGGTTCGGATGTGTGTTTACCGAAGAGTACCGTATTTACGGACTGCACATGTTAGCAGCAAGGTATATCTGTCGGAGGGGTCCGGCAGTATACAGTTCGGAGGTTGTATCGAATGGGTCGTACTTTGGTCAGTACACCGGTTTGTACCAGAGGATGTGATACCCATAGAGGTCTCCATGTATCAGATACACTTGTCTACTTGTCGTTGGTGTGCAGGTCACTTCGGAGGCGATGGGACGGTCAACACAATAGGTGAACTAGGTCAAGAAGGGAGTTTAGTGCCAAGCAAGCGGGGATCTTAGTCACGGAGGCTGTGTGAAGTCGAGGTCGAGCCTCAGGTCGAGGTGCACCAGTCGAAGGCAGGAAGTGCAGAGGCCGATTCCGGCTAAAGATACCCCGAGGAAAAGTCCTCGGAGGCGAGGCACTACGAAGGGGGATTCTGAAGGCTGGCGGACAAAGTGCTCACGATTGAGCAAAGGCTCCTAGGTGTGCTCCGGGCGGATACATTTGGAAGGACACTTGATGAAGGTCTCAAAAGTCAGGGTGCATCGAAGGCATGGTCCGGATAAGGCTCTTCGTGGAGTGTGCTCGGGGCTGAGATATTGTGAAGGGGTGCTTATGGAAGTGCTTCATGCGGAGACCTTGGACGAAGGAGGGACTTCGAAAGGTGGTGGACAAAACCCTTCATAAGAATGTACTTCGAAGGTGGGGCTTCGAAGTCAGGTTAACTTGACATACTTCGGCCATGCATGGCTTTGGTACTCAGACAGGCGGAGTTTGAGCTTGGAGTAGTTACGAAGCCGTGGTGGCCCACTCCGGAGGTGATGTTGTGAGTGCTCAAGGGCTTTAACGGCTTCGACTTAAAACCATCACTGTATCAAAGACATACTTCGGAAAGTAGCAAAGGCCTATGGGTTCGAAGCTTACTACCGAAGCCACTACAGCACATCGAGTGCGAAGGGGGCTCCAAAGATTCTAGTCTACAATGCTGACAAAAAAGGAGCTTCCAATAAAGTAGACTACCATCTGTACCCTCATGACTATCAGAGGCAGTAAAGTTGTAAACCCTAGGGGTATAGTAGTCTATTCGCAGGTCAGAGTAGTGGCTATAAAAGGAGAGGCAGGCTGAGGTCTAGGGTAACACTTTGTGCACTTCACTTTTAATCTTCTGTACTCACTGTAGTCTTGTCCCAGCCACCATGAGATGTACTTTGAATCTATGAGTTTTTGTGTTCCCTGTTCTTGCAATGAAATTTCTATTCTGTTTTCATTGATTGCATGAACTTGTATCTGGGTTTTTTCGCACTATCTAGGTTGAGATTTCTGCAGTTCATTTTATTCAGTGTGAACCTTGTTTTCTACTCTGTGTTTGTCCTAACAAAGCACTCTATCTCATATGCTTGTGATTTTTGGTTGTTTTTGGTGTACGCTCGCTCTATGTATATCGGAGGCTTGTCCTTCTAGATTACTAACGAAGTACCATCTGTTATGTGCAAGCAAACCCTGGTTGTTTCGTAGCACAGCTGAAGTCTATCTGATCAGAGTTTTTGTTAAGTCCTGTTCGGAGCACTCTGCAGTGCGAAGTCTAGTACTTGTTACTAGTGTGGAGCATCTGTTCAGAGCTCTTTAAGGGAAACACACCTATTCGAAGGACTATTGTGCGAAGCCTACTTGAAAGCACTTCTGTATGCGGAGCCAGCAAAAACTTTTCCATGTCTAGTGTGTTCTTGGGTTTTGGAGTGTGAGCGAAGTCTTCCGGACTTCGAAATTTTACCATGTGCGAAGCCTATGTTCAGAGTGTGTTCGATACCTCCAAACCAGACACTTCGAAGAGTGTGTTTGAAGTCTGTTTAGCAAAAGAGAAATTTTAAATTCTGCCATTCACCCCCCTCTGGTCGCTTGTTTTGGTCCAATAGTAAAAAAGGGGTGAAGACTTACCTCAGGGACGGAGTCGTTGGTATCCATCGGGAATATTTGCCGAAAATGAGGGTCACCGAAGAATACGAAAAATAGAGAACGACGGTGGTCGCAAGGAAACAATGACAAACATGGGGGACAAAAGTAGAAGCAATGAACCAAAAGCGTGAAGAAGAAGCGCGGAGTGACCAAGGTACTTATAAATCTAGAGGAGACTCCTCGGCGGCGGGGTCAAGACGATTCCACTGGATTCGGTGGGGCCACCTGCAACGTTCAGCAAAAGGTAATCATGAGTATGGTTTTCAAAAATGTTGAAATCTTTACAGACCCAAGATTATAGGAACTAGATCTTCGACTTAAACAACACTAGTACCAAAAATGTGTGAGATGAAGCCTGCTCCGACGTCACCCCGAATAGACGTAGATACATCGGACCAGGCAACACCCAACGCAGTTGTGAATGGCCGAAGATGAAAAAGTGAGAAGAAGAGAGAAAATTATGAATCTGGAATGCTAAGCGAAGTTATAAAGGTATCATAAGATGAAGGGTTTCGTCTGACAATTAAAGTGAAAAGATCGTGAGGATAGATGTTTGAGAAGATGTGGAAGTAGAGATAATAACCATTGTTAATTTCGAAGCAACAACAACCACTTAATGCTCCAAAACTTGGGGGCAAGTGTTACTCCAAGATTTGGTAAAGCCCAGGCCCACTAAAGATGTCACACGGTCAATAGAAGTCAAAGAGGTCAGATTAAGGAAAGTCAAGGAAACCCGCCATGCTGTTACAAGATGATCGTACGTAGAAGAGACGATGAGATAAGAGCGGAAAAGAAGATAAAGGTTATCAGAATCGGTTAGGAAATGTTACTTGGACGACAAGTCTCCGGACTATAAATATGTACCCCTACTTAAATTAGAAAATGCATCTCTATCAATCAACTACCCGGCACATCGCCACCCTTGGCTTCCAAGGTTTATCTAGCGGGGTTCAGCACTTGAAGACGAGCTATATCGTTTCAATCTCCGGCGAAGAGGTGAGTCACGCCACCCCTGACGTCCGTACCAATTAGGTCAGTATCCTCACGGCTACATCAGATTGATCTCTTGAGGTGAACGTTGAAACAGTACGGTCGCCAATTTTTCTTGGTGCATTAGATAGGTCTAAGGATGCATCAGTTCAATTTGATCTTTTCGATTGATGTGATCTAGGTTCTTTCATGTTGTATACCGTTCATCTAAATAAAACATGCCCGATACTTTGACATATTACTAAGATCATCATGACTAGCTACTATCTTGGTTAGGTCTGATCTAGTTATTGTGATGATTTTTATGATACAGACATGTTATCTAGCACATCTTATTTATTTTTGTCATAGTACAAGCCGACAGGTTATATTCAATTCAATACCATATCTTATTTTCCATCGGAGAGTGTCCATCGGCCCATATGCGTAAAGCTGCCTATCTCGTCGACCGATAGGCATGATATTCCACGATTTCACCATCTTTGCCATATACATCGGCTTGCCAAACGATCGGCTATGCTACTAATGTCACATTTTCTGTTCTCTTAATAGTTGTAAGGTCAAACTGATTGGTACTCCTTGAACCATTCTTCTAAAAATGTAGGACCTGCACTGGAGTTAAGTAGATCTCTCAGGCCACACGTGTGTCAAAGTGTGATCAAAAAATGCACCAACTCAATATGTTATCTAGCACATTTTATTTATTTCTATCGGAGTCAAAGCCAACGAGTTATCTTCAATTCAACGCCACATCTTATAAGTCATCAGAAAAGCACTCATCAGCCTATGTGGTAAACTGCCCATCTTATTGGCCGATGGCACGCTCGCCTGATTGCTTTGTCCCTGGTCATTGGCCCTATGGCCGATAGGCATGATATTCAACGATTTCACCATCTTTGCCATAGTCATCGGCTTGCCAGCCGATCAGCTATAATGCTAATGTCATATTTTCTGTTCCCTTATCAGTTGCAGGATCAAACTGATTGACACGCCATGAACTCTTTTTCTAAGAATATAGGACCTACACTAGAGTTAAGCATATCTCCTAAGCCACGCATGTGTCAAAGCATGACCAAAAAATGCACCAACAGCTGTTGAGTTTTTTCTCAACTTTTGACCATTCATTCTATATATTTTTTTATGAAATGTCATTTATTTTGTTATAATTTATTTTATTATTGAAGATACTTCAAGCATAACTTATATTTTTACATATTTGCATAACATTTTTTGAATAAGACGAATGATCAAATGTTATGAAAAAAAGTCAGTTGTGTCATTTAAAAGTTAATGGAGGAAGTACTATTTGTTTGTTCGTACCAATACTATGGTGAAAATCAAAATACAACAAATGATAATCCTAAACTTACATTTACATTTCAGGATGTAAAATATCAATACAACTTTGAGAATTCAAACAACCACACACTGACAATTCATAAAATCCACCTATTGAGATGTCTCACAACTTGAGAAATTAGGTCTTGATTAACTAAAGCATTCTTGAGCTATCAAGCACGAAACATCCCACGATTATGCATGAATAGGTTCAGGGAATCCACGGACTCTGAAACTTTCATATGGATGACCTTTTTTATAAGGACCTCAAATCTAAATCGGAGCAAAACAAAACAACTCAATAAACAGTTTACCAACCAATATATAATTGGAATTTAATATGAAGATAAAAGATATAAATCTCAAACCTGTGCCATCATCAGTTCAACACTTCAACACACTCTGACAGTGAAAAGATGTAATGGGCCGAGAGCGCACCCTTTCACCCACCCTCCACATACGTGTTTGATCAATATTGCCCATTGGGAAAAAGCTCTTCCTTTTACTATAACAAAAGAGAGGAACATGGCAAGTGTCATATATTTCATTTTGTTACCGTATCCATAACAAATAAGATAGAAGACATAAAATCTCCTTCCGGCCAAAACAGCCGAATCATGTTTGTAGTTTGTAGGACTGAAACAGACAACTAGAGGGGGTGAATAGACGCCTAGAATTTTTTTTCGAATCAACGATCTTTTCTGAATACCCAACACACCTCTAAAGGAACAAGTAGAAGCAAATAAATTTTCGCAGTGTAAACCTAGACAAAGTTAGTGCTATCACTCTCCTGTCAGATATGATATCAAATGAAAGATTAAGAGATCACAAGCACTAAAAATAATATAGCTTTCAAAAAGCAACCGATGTCTTAATTAATAAAACACCACAACAGTGCTTAGAGGAAGATTAAAACCAATCACAGATTAGATCACGGATCAACAATTATTTCAATAAATCACAGATATTTCATCAAAGACTATTTATACACAAATGAACCACGAGTACTTCATCTTTTATCTATTAAGCACCGGGAATAAAAATGCCTTACAGAAATTTAAACTGCAAATTGAAATGCAAGGGAAAGCCTGTGTAGAAGCTCCACGGAGAAGTCCTGATGCCTTCAATTGAAATACAAATTGAAATGTGTGCTGGCCGAGCTGAACAGCAGCAGGCTGCGTGACGCCCCCGCGCTTAAGGCGTCGAACGAGAGCTCCTCTCGGGCGGCGCAAAAAAACCGCAAGAACCGAGCAGTGCAAGGGCCCTCGCTGGTTCTGGCCGGTCAGGGAAAAACCATCGGCGGTGGGTGTTTCACAAAGAAACAGTGACTCACGAATCAGAATCTGACGAGCAGGAGATTCACTCGAGATGGCGAGGAATAGAAGGAACTCTGGCGGCGCACTACGGAGGATGACCAGAAAATCTCTGAGAAAATAAAAAGTGTATTCCGAATTTTCCAATAGTCGGTAGAAACAGTAGGATACAAGACCTTGTGTAGGCAATTCAAAAACTAGAAAAGACTTATTCGCGAACTCGATCACTAGCAAGTCTCTCTAACTTTTGATTCCTCGAGCCGCCCCGTCATTTGCACTGACATCCATTTTGCTTCAGTTGGTCAACACTCTATCTCGATCATCCTTCCGTCCATGTATTGCATAATCTTTACATGTACGTTTGAGATCATCATCAACTTCACCCGATCTCCTTGATCGTCTGGCATCAAGCTCCTCGCATGACCTTGATCACCCTTCATTGACAATTGACTAGAATCTCAACACTACACACCATGAGACAAGAAAACACGAATAATCTCTATGCACACACCGAACCCTTCAGTGAACACAACAGGCAATCACAAATCCAAACTCTTAAACCAGGCAAATTTGTCAATCACTCATCACTTAGATAAAACCAAAGCGCAAGTCCACTTGATTTCTCAATCTTCCCCTTGATGAGTGCATTGACAACTCCCAAAACAAACAAGATGGATTTTGAAGTTTTGCACACAAGTGACCATAAAAACTCAGAAAAGAGCAAAAACATGTCACTAGATTTTTAAAATTATCCTCCTTGACAAAAGATTCTTCCCTTTGGTAGAAACAAGAAATAAATTCTCCTCCTTTAGCAATACAAGCATCAAGATGACAAAATTGATGCAAAGAGAGATGTGAGGGTGAATGTGAAGGAAGTATGCCCAAGAAAATTTCGGTTGGATCGGAAGTTTCGATTTGGAATCAGAAGTTTTGATTATTTTCGGAATTGGAAACGGAGAGATCAAATCGGAAGTTCCGATATGGTATCGAAAGTTCTGGTAATTTATGGTTTGCGAAACCGAGAGCTTAAATCGGAAGTTCTGATATGGTATCGGAAGTTCCAATAATTTCTAATTAGAGAAGGAGAGTTAAAACCAGAAGTACCGATGCGTATCGGGAAAAATTGTATTGATCGGAAGTTCCGATAGGAGTATCGGAAGTTCCAAAGTGGGCAAAAATAATTGGATTTGTTATGATAACATACTGGTTTGAGAGACCGAAAATATTCAATCGGAAGTTACGATCCAGGATCGGAAGATTTGACGTGGGCGAAAAATAGATTGGATCTATTGTATAATGAATCGGCTGTAATCGATTTGTTGGTTTCGAGTTGCTGGAGATTAGGGGCTCTCACTTTTATATAAAGAGAGGAGGTTTTGAAAGACAAGCAATTGATAGTTTGGACCTAGCCACCAAAAATTTCTATCTCCCTTTCTTGATCTCAAAAGTTGAGATTGAGGATCTCCCTTTTCTCACGAGCGGTGCTAGCACGTCAACGTGGGAAGAATCCCATCCATGGACGTGTGGATACGATGGAGGCGTTGCTCCAATAGCGACGCTCGTGGACTTCACCACGTGAGCAACTACATTTTCTTTGTCGATTGGATCGGGATCAGCGAGGACAAACTCCTCGACATCTTTTTCCGCTGCACCTAGCGCATGTTGTGCTAGAAGGTACCGATATATGATCTCGCACGCGCATGCTTCTTGGGATTTGGGGCAAAATTTTGAAATTTCCGGCTAGCGTAGCTTGCTCTTTCCCCAACAGTGCTATCAGAGTCTACGTGCGTAGTGTTCGATCTAGATCCCTCATGTATGGAGATACATGGTGGAAAAATAGATTAGATTTCTTTCTGTCCACGGAAAATGGGAAGTTTGTAGGACCGAAAGTAGCGACCAGAGGGGGGTGAATGGGCGCCTAAAAAAATTCTTACGAATCAATGGCCTGATCTCAACACCCAACGCACCTCAACAAACAACTAGCAGGAACAAGAATAGTTCACAGAACCAAAAATAATCTAGCCTAAAAACGACCGGTGTCCTAGATGAGAAGACACCAAACCAACGCTTAAAGGCAGATCAGCAAAACACTCAACTCACAGGCATTTCAAGTATAATAGAGACAATTCTCACAGTCATTTCAAACAACACACATCAATTCATCAACAATACTCATACATTTAATCAGATAAACTAAAAGCAGATGATTGACTGTGCTCACAAATAGTTCAAAATGCACTAAGGTTACGAAGGTATATCAACAAACTTTCATAGTGCAATCTGAAAATAAAGTGCTTACTACAATTTAATCTATCTAGAAAAATGATGCAAGTGAACGTGAATCGAGGAAGGAAAACTTTACTGTTCAAATGATGTCTCCTGTTGAGGTGTTCGGTCGAACGCCTTAGATGTTGTTCGCTCCTGCTCTGTGCGCCGCCATGGGAGTAGGCGCCTGGCCGTCCAGAAGAGAGACCAAAAGACGTGCTCGACTTGGCATCCCTGGCTGTGATGCCTTCATCGCCAGAATGAGCGCAAAGAGCAGCTACGAGCAGCTTCTAGCCAACGCCACTGAGGCCATGCGTATCACAAAGCCAACCGCACTGCACTTGCACACAAAAACCACAGCAGCAAACAAATCTATAGAAAACTAATCACTGAAAATAAAAGTCCGGAGGCAAAGTATCTTGGCACGATTCCCAGTAATGTGCTTCAACCGAAGATTACAGAAAGCAGCATATTTACATGCTAAAAAACTCACGTTCACTTAATTGCTATGTTAGCACGCAAATCGAGGCAACACAATAAAATAATTTCTTCTACACTAAAATCTCACTACGCCAGGAACTCCAAGAATAGTGCGCGATGGTGCACATGTGCATCGGTGTGCTGCTGCTGTGCTTGTGCGGACAACGGGAGGAAGGAAATGGAGCCCAGCCGTTCGCGGTGCGGAAGACGGCGGAAAAAACACCTAGCGCTGGAATAAAAAGAACAGGGACACTTTTTGTGAGGAACTCTGATTTTCAATTTTGTGAGTTAACCCTAACCCTCTAACCCTAGGAATTGGGGGCCTATTTATAGGCAGCCCAATAAATGGAAAAAATGCAAAAGTACCCCTAGGGTTTTTACAAACGCTGAATAAAAATGGAAAAGACCAAAATGCCCTTAGGATTTTTATAGACTCGACTTACAGACTGTGGGCCTAAAAGCAAAATAGTAAAAACCTAAATAAAGATAACTTGTCCTAATGCGGAGCTTTCATAACAGCTACGGCTTCGCCTCGGAATGGTCAGATCCGAGATCAGCGATCAGTTTTGCACCGAAACTGACAAAGCATCCACCGTCTTCGCATCGGGTACCCGGATTGGGCCGGCCCAATTCCACATCTCCCTCAGCTCGGCAATCGCTCGCCGCCCGTGTACCTGAGTCAATCCCGGTCAACAGCCCATTAGATCCTCTACTGCTCCTAGCCCATCTACCTGGATTGAGCCAGCCCGACTTCGCGGCCCCTCTGACCGACAGTCACTCGCTGCTCGTGTACCTGAGTCAGATGTGGCCCAGACACAGCAGGTCTTATCTTCTTTTCGTTTCCTCTTTCACTACAACAATCTAGGAAACTTCCGTCGGCCAAAGCCGATGGAAGTTAGCCCTTTCTCGATGGAAGAAGCTAAGTTTTGTCGGCAAAAGGCTAACTTCCGTCGACATTTGGCTGACGGAAGCGGGTAGACGGAAGTTAGCGCCGAACTCTGCCACATCAGCAGAGGCACGCTAACTTCCGTCGGCCAGCCTGGCCAACGGAAGTTATGTACCCCTAACTTCCGTCGGCTTTGGCCCTAGCCGACGGAAGTTAGCATTTTTGCCCACGTGGCCGAAAGCAACTAATTTCCGTCGGCACGGTCAAAGCCAACGGAAGTTAGCTGGTATTTTTTTTGGTTTCCCTCGTTCCCCTACTCACACTCACATCCAACCACAATTTCAATCACATTCACATATAACATCCAAAATCACATTCAAACTTCACATATAACATCCAAAATCAATCTCACTTCCAAATTCACATCCAAACTTCACACATCACATCCAAAATCACATAACAGAATTGAATTCACATCCAAAGTCACAGTACACATCTGAATTCACATACAAAGTCAAATAACACATCGAGATTCACATACAAAGTCACATTTGTCCAAACTCACTGATCGCCCACATTTGGGTCATGGGCACCGCCGCTGCCTCCCGCTTCATCCATATTTTCCCCGGAGGCTTCATCCTGACCAGGCGTACGGAGACTCTGAAGAAATAGACAAAATTAGAGAATGAACTCAACTAACCTTCTAAACATTAACTTAAGTATCTCAAGTAATGATATGCTAGGAGGTACCTCAGGTGATGTAGGAGGAACAAATGGAAGTGGTGGTTGCGGGGGAGGTAGTGGTTGGAACAAGGACTTGTCAAATCCACCATGTTGCTAGGCTAGTTGCTACAGATGTTGTAATGCAATCAATTAGTTTTAAACCTATTTCTCAATACTTTTTAACGGCAACACTGCAAACTAAACTTACTTGGATCATCTCCTACTGTTGTGCTAAGCAGGCGGTGTAGTACTCTTGTTGTTGCCTACTGTGCTCGTCGCGCCGCCTCATTTCCTCCCTCAGCTGAACCACCTCCGGGTTTGCTTCTGAGCGACGACGGTTGGAGCCAACTCCGACGGAGCTCTTCGATGACTGAGCTAACTTCTGAGCTCTTACAGCTCTCGAGTCAATAACTCCATTGAACATGGAGTACCTACAACATTGAATGAGTTAGTTACCATTACAATACCATACACAAAACATTGATAAAACACTGTCTCACTGTCCATGGCTTTTTCCACCTCCGTTGGAGTACACGGCCAGTTGGTCGACAGGTTCTCTCCGCCAATCATAGTCCTCTCAATGGAGTCGAACCATGTGTTCACCATACTACGCCTATAAAAAACAACATGTCCGATTAGACGGAAAAAAATTAAATTACGCAAACTCTTAACATTGCTATCGTCTCACCAAATGGTTCGTGACTGACTGGCTAAACAAGACATCTGGTTGTGTAGGATCACTTCCTTTGTGACCAGAAGCATACACCTCGATGTCACCTAGCACGTTGCCAGATTTAGCTTCCTGTATAGTAGAAATGAGTTAGTTGCATTACAATGTATCTATAGATAGAGTGACAGAAGGAGGTCTTACCATGCGTTTAGCGTGGCGAATATGTCCATCGGCACCATATCTGTGCTTCGGATCCGTCCCACGGCATTGTATTTTCTGCTCAGAAGTCTTCTTGAATGCAGCTGAAGACCAAATCTTGCAGAATTCGAAATATGCATCCTCGCAATTTGCAAACCACAGAATCCTCACCTGAACAGAGATGCTATTTGTATTATATGACAATAAATCTCAACAATCAAAGATTTAAAAAGTTAGAATTGTTTACCGAATGGTATTGTTCTTCAGTCAAGTATATTGTGGATGCACCTGTTGCCTTGCTCATTCGTTGCCCTAGATTCTCCTTGTAGTAAGCATTGTTCGCTTGAATGCGGGCATACGAAATAGCGTCCTTCACCACCTTGTGTGCATTGTTGTTGAAGACTTGAAGGACATGATTATGGTGATTGCTGACTTCTGGCAAGCAAAAGCGTAACTGCAAAAGTCATGATTATTAAAGTGCTGTAACTCGAAAAGCTTTGTGTTAAAACTAAAAGAAGATTGAAAAAACACATACCCAGAAGTCATGAGACACCGCCCCCTGAGCAGTTCTGTGGCGCCCGTCAGGAGCAAACCAGTACTGGTCCCATGTCTGGCATAGAACCCGCTCACCGGTCGGCATTGTCAGCACCCCTAGGTAGTTAATACGACACAGGTTACCCAATATCTGGTTAACCTTCTTGACCCTCGAAGTGCCGTCAAACCGAGAGTCAATCCAAGATCTAGAAATACAGAATAAATAAAGTCAGTTTACTGAAAAGAATTTTTTTTGAAAAAAAGCAAAACAACAGAAGAGTATTAGACTTACCCGTCACCTACAGACGTAATCTCGATCTTGGCTCCACCGGAAGAGACTACTGGTTGGGCGACCAGGTGGCTCGTCCTGAAAGTTACTGAGGACCCAGAAGCCTTAGCACCCTCCTCCTGACTCGCACCCTCCGGGTCATCCCCCTGCCCCGCACCCTCTGGGTCATCACCCTGCCCCGCACCCTCCAGGTCATCCCCTCCTGCCCCCACCAACCGGATCATCCTCATGACCCGCACTCTCCAAGTGTTCTTCCTCCTACAAAATAGTATTGAAACAATTTGCAATAGTTTATAACTAGCATAAAAATCAATTTGAAAGTTACCTCATCATCCAGTTGAAATGCAATAGACCGACCAATTAATGTCGGATCTATGCATCTCAGGAGGTGCTCTTAACGACGTCTGTTAGAAGAAGAGGAACTACCCTAGAATAGGGTGTCCTCCTGAGTCATCAGTGTACTCGCCGGAGTACTCGCCGATGTACTCCCCAAGCGAAAGAGCTTCCTCGTGACACTCTTCACCTTTTTCGACATCCTATTCAAAACAAGCACAAATGAGCATTTATTAGTACAGAAGGTTTGAACATATGAAAAAACATGTAATATGAAGTATATTACATATGCATGTATGAAAACAATTACGTGTCAATTATCATCAAAATCAGGATCAATTTGTCCTTTTCTCCCCAAAGCACGCCATGTTACTTTTTTCTTCTTATGTTGGTGTTTCCTTTTCTCGGGAACTGCTATATCATTAGAATCACCGAGAAAAGAATCTGCTGGTGATTCTGACTCGACATTAAATGATGTCAGCAATTCATCATCTTGGTAAACCTCATCGACCTATTCAACCTCCAATTGATAAGCGCCATCACTAGGGGTGTGTAGACGTTCCCGAGGATTCACTTTGTAGACTAGCCACCAAGCACTAAGTTTTTCACATGTGTATGACATATAATACACCTACTCGACTTGGTGAGCAAGGACAAAATTATCGCAACCACATAATCGTTCCGCGTGTTTGACTTCAACCATCCCAAATTGGTTTTCTCAAGTACCATGTTTAGGGTCAAACCAATCACAATCGAAGAAGACTACTTTAATCTCCTTATTCCCGGCAAAATTGTACTCGATTATATTTTTGATGATTCCATAATACATAGTTTTGTGTCCTTGTCCATCAATGACCCTTGTAATAACTCTAGTATTAGTTGTTGCCGCTAGAGGTTGATATGCTTCAAAAATAGTTGAACGAATGCGGAAACCATTAACATCATAGCGACCGTAAATTTTGGCACTAATACTTCCGTAAGAGAGCTGTCGCAAGTCTATATGTACATTGTCAGCGAGCACGCACTGCAAATCATACGAGATTATAAGATAATTAACCTAATAGAGTAAAATAATACGTGTCACAAAAGGTAAGGATTTACATGTTCTATGAACCAAGTGAGGGAACTAGGCCCGCCATTTACTCCTTCTCGACGCAATTTATCTAATTGCTTCTCCGTTGGTTGACAACCAGACGTCAAGTATTTCGAATCAAACATACTATCATTGTAATGAATAGGTAAACAAACGGGTATAAAATTTGGAGGTAAAATATAAAACTAAAAAGAAATTACTTAGGCGAAATACTGTTCCATATCTTCCATATTTGGGTACATGTAGAGCAAGGCATATATTCGTTTCTTCCTGAGTTACATAATATGTCGTGGAGACACCAACAATTATGCCCTTCCACCCAAAAATTTGGAGATCACTACAAGGATGGTCTTTATCCATATGGTACCATGTAGCAGGTGTGTTGACATTGTGATGCTCAGCGAAGTATACACTAGTGAAGTATGCTATCTCTTTCAATTTAAATTTTTCTGTGATGCAACCTTCAACTATGGTCTTATTACCAACCATCGCTCTAAGCTTCTTTAGGGACCTTTCAATATGATACATCCACCTATAATGCACAGGGCCACCTACCTTAGCTTCATATGGCAGATGAACCAGTAAATGTTGCATTGGATTGAAGAACCCTGGAGGGAATATTTTTTCCAATTTACATAAAAGCACTGGGATCTCTTTCTCTAGCATCTCCATCATATCTTTCTAAATTTCTTTCGCACAAAGTTGTCTATAAAAATAGCTCAGCTCAGCTAACGCCTTCCACACATCATCATTCAGGTACCCGCGAAACATTACAGGAAGGAGTCTTTCCATTATTATGTGGTAATCGTGACTTTTCAATCCATTTAATTTCCCTGTCTTCAAATTCACAGCTCTTCTAATCCATTATTATGTGGTAATCGTGACTTTTCAATCCATTTAATTTCCCCGAAGGTCCCCTCGGACCAACGAAGCAGGACCTCAGCTGTTCCAACAACCCCAGAAGGCATCGCTGGGCGTCGAGTACCCAAAGGCCCTCGGGCCGCTCTTACGGTGCTCCAAACCGATTATGTCAGTTCTTGAGACCCAGAGATCCCCTCCGATGGAGACGAAGACCTTCTTGAGGACAAGGCTACTCAAGTAGCGCGACTTCAGGAGGAAGTGGCTAGGTGGAGGCAAGAAGCTGCTGATCGCCTCCTCTCCCAAGCTTCCACCCAAGCTCCAGAAGGGCCTTAAGACGGTGGTGCTCGCAACCTTCCCGAAGCTTTCCAAGTCTTGGAGGAGGCTGAGAACGCATCTTTCGATGACGAGTCTCTGCTACATTTGGATTTGCAAAAGGTGCCCTTCGACCCCAGGTTCAAAGCCTCGAAGCTGCACAAGTATTCCGGTGGGTCTGACCCCGGAGAATTCGCTCGTTCATATGCCCTAGCGATAGAAGCAAGCGGAGGGGTGCGTAACACTATGGCAAAGTGTTTTCCCTTCGCTCTCGAAGGTGTGGCTCTCCGATGGTTCTGGTCTTTGAAGCCAGGATCGATCAAATCCTGGGAGCAGTTGAAGAGGAAGTTTGTAAGCAACTTCCAAGGTACCTTTGTGGCTCCGATGTCAACGGGGAGCTTATTTCAGGTGAAGCAGCTGTAGGACCGAAAGTAGCGACCAGAGGGGGGGGGGTGAATGGGCGCCTTAAAAATTCTTTCGAAACAATGGCCTGTTCCCAATACCCAACGCACCTCAAAATACTATGCAGCAGAAAATAAACAGAAGGCCTAAATCTAAAGGTTTCTAACCTAGAAGCAACTGATGATAAACAGGGTAAAACCAAAGAGGTGCAACTAGGCAGATGAACAATTTGTAATAGACCTAAACTTCTCAATGAAATGATCTAAGTATGTATAAAATGAAAAGAGAAGTTACTGTCCAATTTTGGTCTCCTGTTCGGAACTTGGCGAAGCCCCCTTCGCACGACGAGGTCTGCTTCGGAGGTTGGTGACGGAGTCTGTCCGAAATGCCGAAGGTGTAACTGTCTAGCCTAGTTCGAAGTGGTAAGAGGCGAAGTGTACTTCGGAGCGAAGTAAAACAGTGCCGGAGCCTGGTTCAAAGTATGTACCTCGAAGGCAAGACTTCGAACACAGCTTCGAACCAAGAGCTTCGGAGCAAAGTGACAAAGTCTGAGCCTGCTTCGAAGTGAGCACTTCGAAGACAAAACTTCGAACACAACTTTGAACCGAGAGCTTCGAAGCACGACCTTCGAACAGAAAGCTTCGAACGCAACACACAAACAGACAACCTTCGAGCAATGAAGCGAAGTCTGTCACGTGACACAAACAAATCCGAAGCATACACTCTATCTTCGAACAGGGAAAGCTTCGGAAGGAGAATCGAAGGCTTACACGCCACAAAGAAATCCAAACGAAGTCTATCAGAAAAGACAAACTTCGAACCCAACTTCGAAGCCTAACAAAGTGTCCACTTCGAACAGATAGATTCGGAGTATGCTTGTTCGAAGTATGCGATGCTGTCCAAACAGGAAGAACTTCGAAACTAGCAACTCAGACACAAAAACCGAAGTTCGTAGTTTGAACGATAGTTTTGAAAGTGTTAGATCGTAGCCTGCCTCACGGATCTGAGGGGCTTCGAACAGAGAAAGATGACTTCGCAGAAACAGTCAAAAATGCATTTACTCCATTCTGCTTCGATCAAAAAGGCAGTACAGCAGAAGGTAAAAAGCTGGCAGCAAGTACTGTAGCTACAGTAGCAGTACTACTTGCAACAGCAAGAACTAGTACTCCCTCTCACGAAGAACAGAAGCAACAGAAGAAGCTTCTTCTCAAGAAATAAATTCAGCAGCCCGTAGCCAAAGCAGTAACTCTCCAAACCGAACAATATGCAACCAATAAAGTCACCAGGGACCAAAGCATTAAAGCATCCAAGAGATTAGAGCCGAAATAATGCATGAACAGAGAGAGGCAAACCCTGGCGGCGCACACAGGAGAGAGAAAACGGGAGACAAAGTGACCCAAAGGGTGGATTTGATTTCAGCACAAAAGGGTAGTCCAAACCCTAGGGATTGGGGTGCTATTTATAGGCAGCCCAACACTAGGAATATTCTACAAGCCCCTTAGGGTTTTTACAGACTCAAAAATAAAGTAAAAGACTCTACTGCCCTTAGGAATTTTTACAGACACAACTGACTGACTGTGGGCCTAGAGTTATAGATGACATATCTGGAAGCTAAGTTTTCATAGCGACTACGGCTTCTCTTCTGGACAGTCGGATACAGAATCAATGGTTGTCAGTTTTACGCCGAAACTGACAAAGCCTCCACCAGCTTTGCACCAGGTACCCGGATTGGGCCGGCCCGACTCCGCAGCTCTCTCAGCCCGGCAATCGCTCACCGCCCGTGTACCTGAGTCAGTCCTGGTCAACAGCCTAGTGGGTCTTCTACTGCTTCTGGCCCATGCACCCGGATTGGGCCAGCCCGACTTCGCAGCCTCCTCTGCCCGACAGTCGCTCGCTGCCCGTGTACCTGAGTCACACGCGGCCCATGAAACAGCAGATCTCTTCTTCTTCTGTCCTTATTGACTATCGTTGACAATGACTCATCACTTCTGGAGCCATGAGGCCCACGCTATTCAGCATGGCTCCTCAGCAGCGAGCAGGGGAGACGCTTCGGGAATACTTCACGTGCTTCACCCACACAAAATCACAGATCAAGGGCTTGTCTACCTCTTCGGTAGTCGATGCCGCCCGCAAAGGGGTGTTGAACCCAGATCTCCTCAGCAAGCTTCATCGGAAGCCAGTGTCATCCGTGGCACAACTGATGGCATACTTCAAACAGTATGCCAAAGTGGAGGAAGGCTGTCTCCGACGAGCCGCAACACCTGCACCAGCCCTTCGGGAAGTGAAGACGGAGCCCGAAGCCTCAACTTTTCCTCAACCCCCTCAAGACAATCGCTTCAACGATCACAGGCGGGGAAAGAAACACTTCCGCTCGGAGGTGTTGAACATTGCACCCTCCGTTCCAAAGGCACCTGCCAACTTTTAGCAGGCGCAAAGCTTCAAGGCTGAAGCACCGAAGCCCCAAGAAAGAATACCTGGCAGGCGCCAGAGCTTTTTCTGCTGCGTGCATGGTGACAATAGAAGCCTTGACACGAAGGATTGCAAGGTGGTATTAACCCTTCGGGGTGAATACCTAGGACGAAGTACCGGGCGAGGTACTTCGGATCAATCCCCTCCTGCGGCACGGTTAGAGCCGGTGTCCCCGAAGCCCCCATGCAGCTATCGGTGGCCAACATTATGCCACCACCGAAGCAGGAAGACCCCCAAGACCGTGGCAAGCAAGTGGTCCTGCCCATCTCCGGAGGGGGGACCCTCGGTAACATGTCCAAAAGGCAGCAGCGAGAGTACGTCCGCGAAGTGGGACACATAGGTACTTCGCATTCCGCGGAGGGAATGCCTGAATGGTCTCATGTACCTATTTCCTTCACTGCCAATGATGTCGCGGGGGTGAAGTTCCCCCATGCTGACCCCTTGGTCATTTCGGCAGATATAGCTGGGGTGGAAGTTCGAATGATCCTGGTGGATGGCGGAAGATCCGCAGACATACTTTTTGTCCAGGCCTTCGATCAAATGTGCATACCTCGGAGGCATTTACTTTCGGTGGCCCGACCACTTCAAGGTTTTGCAGGTCCGCCTCTCGATGCCCTCGGAAAAATAGGCCTCGAGGTTGCCTTCAGAGAGGGGCCCTTGACTAGGGTGGAAGAGGTGATCTTCGCATCGTCGACGCCCCATATGCCTACAACGCAATTTTTGGATGGGGGATGTTGAACCAGTTGGGGCTATAGCACAACGAAACTATCTATGTCTCAAGATGCCCATGCAAGGTGGAGTTCTTACTATTTCAGGAGACCAAGCTGTAGCCCAAAGAACGGAGTATGGTCATGGCCAGCCATTGGACCCTCGACAAGTACACAGTGTGACGGAGCACACCGAGGAGGTTCCGGAGTCTTCGAACTCTTCGAAGGGCCTTTCCGTCAAGCCAAGCCAGGAAGGTGATGTCGTGATGAAAATAATTTTGAAGGATGGCAAAGAATACCCAATACAGTTCGGCAAGGGGCTTTCTCCGTAGATAGCTGCCTCGTTGGAAGAAGTAATCAAGCAAAATGTGGTCATCTTTCCCTAGACTGACGAAGAAATCACCGGGGTTGACCGGAGTATTATCAAGCATAGCTTGCTCGTCAACCCGAAGGCTAGGCCGGTACGCCAGGGGCTCCGTAAGCTGTCTGCGGAAAGGGCAGACCTCGCCAAGATCAAAGTGGATAAATTGTTAAGGGCTGGCATCATCAGGGAAGTAGCCCACACGAAGTGGTTGGCTAACCCTGTTTTTGTCAAGAAAAAGGGCTCCGGCAAATGGTGCATGTGCATCGATTTTACATCATTAAATAAAGCATTCCCGCGAGACCCTACCCTATGCCCCGAATAGACCAGCTGGTGGATTCTACAGCTGGCTCCGAATTGCTGAGTTTCCTCGATGCTTACTCCGGTTATCATCAAGTCTGGCTAAAGCGCGAAGATGAATCCAAGACAAGTTTCATAACTCCATCCGGAGTTTTTGTTATGTAAGAATGCATTTTGGCTTGTGGAATGCCGGAGCCACATTCTCATGTTTAATAGCTAAGGCTCTAGGTCACCAAATAGGCCGAAATATCGAAGCTTATATGGATGACATTGTAATAAAGAGTGCTGAAAAGCAGCAGCTTAGTCTAAACTTAGCTGAAACATTTGAGAGCCTCCGAGCATGTGGAGTCCGCCTCAACCCTGAAAAATGTAAATTTGGGGCGTAAGCAAGAAAACTACTAGGGTACTTAGTTTCGAGTAGGGGAATCGAAGCTAGCCCAACGCAGATAAGTGCACTGCAAAGAATGGCTCCACCAGAAAATTTGAAGCAAGTCCAAAAGCTAACAGGACGGCTCGCAGCTCTCAGCAGATTCTTGGCCAGGTCAGCCGAACAAAGCCTTCCAATTTTCAAAGCTCTAAAGGGGTCTGAAAATTTCAACTTGACACCAGAGTGCCAGAAGAGCTTCGATGATATCAAGGAATACCTCGGAAGCTTGTCGACACTTACTGTGCCCCTCCCGGAAGAAACTCTCCTCCTTTATTTTGCAGCAACAGGCTCCGCAGTAAGTGCAGTACTGATCAGAGAAGTTGAGCTTAAGGGAAAGCTGGTTCAAAACCCAGTTTATTTCGTCTCAAAAGCTTTGTCTGGAGAAAAGACAAGATACTCCGAGCTCGAGAAATTTGCTTATGCCCTAGTAATGGCCTCGCGGAAGCTAAGGCATTACTTTCTAGCGCATAACCTAATCGTTCCTACCTCGTATCCTCTTGGTGACATGCTTCAGAGCAAAGATTCTACGGGTAGGATCAGAAAATGGGCTGTCGAGCTAGCCCTCTTCGGAATTTCCTTCACGGCGAGAAAAGCTATCAAATCCCAGATCATAGCTGACTTCATCGCAGAATGGACTCCATCTGCAGTTTGGGCCCCAAAAGAGCCCTCTGAAGGTTTACGGACATTTTTTTCCGACGGAGCTTTCCAGGCATCTGCTGCTGGAGCTGGAGTTGTAATAATATCGCCGTCAGGGCAAAAGGCCATGTATTCTGCGAGGCTCAACTTTAAGACCACCAATAATATCATAGAGTACGAAGGAATCCTGCTAGGCCTCCGAAAGGCAAAGGCACTTGGAGCAGGAAGGATAATAATTAAAATAGATTCCCAAGTCGTCACAGGGCATGTTGACAAAAGCTTTCAAGGAAGGAACCCATATCTAGCAAAGTATCTGGAAGAAATCCGCAAAACAGAAGCAGTATTCAAAGGATTTTCTATTCGAAGTATCCCTTGAGCAGGTAATCAACTTGCAGACATTGTAGCGAAGGCTGCAGCCGGAGCATTGGACCTCCCAGAGGGTGCTTTCTATGAAGAACTAGTGAAGCCTACAGTAAATTAATTACCCTCCACAGAAGTCCTTTGCATCCCAGCTACAGATTGGTGGGCCCCGATAATGGATGTCTTTCAAAATAGCATAGATTCGTCAGAAGGTCCGGATTTCCGAAGGTCGCAAGCAAGGGCTCGAAATTATAAGCTTGTCAATGGAGTGTTGTACAAAGCCGGAGTTTGTGCTCCTCTACTCCGGTGCATCTCACAACCCGAAGGCCATGATATACTTCGGGACATTCACGAAGGTTTATGTGGAAGCCACCTAGCCCCCGTGCTCTAGCAGGAAAGACACTTCGGCAGGGGCTCTACTGGATGACAATTGTGATAGATGCGGAGGAGTTGGTTCAAACCTACCAAGGATGCCAGTGGATGGGAAGACGAAGCCACCGTCCTCCAGTACCACTTCAAGTTATTGCCCTGGTATGGACAATGGCACGATGGAGAATGGATCTCATCGGCCCTTTTCCAATGGCAAAAGGCGGCTTAAAGTTTGCAGTGGTAGCAATTGAATATTTCTCTAAGTGGGTCGAAGCAGAACCCCTTACTGCTATCACTTCAAGAAATGCGCAAAAAATTTTCTGGCAAAATATTATATGCAACTTCGGAGTACCAAGGGAGATGACTGTGGATAATGGAACCCAGCTCGAAGCTGACACATTTAAAGAATTTTGTGAAGAATTGGGCATCAAGTTATGCTTCGTAGTAGTTCGCCACCCACAATCCAATGGAGCTGTTGAGCGAGCCAACGGGAATATTCTTTCTAGTCTTAATCGAAGGATTGTCGGGTTGGCCAAGGAGCTGTGGGTCAAAGAACTCCCTAAGATTTTATGGTCCATTCGGACCACTCAAGCTAGGTCCATAGCTTTTACCCCATTTTGGCTGCTATTCGGAGATGAGGCCATGATTCCTACGGAGCTCAGAGGTGCATCCCTTCGTGTAGTAGAACCTGGAGACGAAAATGAGAGAAACGCTTCGCTAAACTTGTCAGAAGAAACAAGGCTTTGAGCTGTCGCCAATCTGACGAAGTACCAAGACTAAACAAAAACATGGTATGACCCGAAGATAAAGCTGAACGAGCTTAGGCCAGGTCATTTAGTTTTGCGAAGTGTAATAGCCCCGGGGAAGCTAGGAAATAAATGGGAAGGACCATATATTATCCTACGCTCAGGGCACCTCGGATCGTTTAAATTAGCTAATTTAGAAGGGGAAGAGTTGAAGCATGCATGGCATGCGGAGCACCTTAAGCGTTATTACACTTAGGGGCTCCTTGTAATCAACTGTAAAAGTTCCTTTCTAAATAAAAGTGGAGGTTCGAATCTTCTTTGCTCATCGAATATCCCTTACTCCACGTGGACGCATCAGGAGAATGGAGATGCTAGCAGAGTCGAGCATCTTTCTAAGGACCTAGGCAACGACCTTCGAACAATTGGTTCAAGGGCTCCACTGCCAGCCTATGGATTCCAGGCTCCGGCTTGTTAGGATCCGTAGAAGAGTCTAAGGACTTTAAAAGAACAGATTTCCGGCCTCCGGGTTCGAAGCATCTGTAAAAGAGCCGAAGGTGGCCAGCCTACGGATTCCAGGCTCCGGCTTGTTAGGATCCGTAGAAGAGTCTAATGACTTTAAAAGAACAGATTTCCGGCCTCCGGGATCGAAGCATTTGTAAAAGAGCCGAAGGTGGCCAGCCTATGGATTCCAGGCTCCGGTTTGTTAGGATCCGTAGAAGAGTCTAAGGACTTTAAAAGAATAGATTTCCGGCCTCCTGATTCGAAGCATCTATAAAAGAGCCGAAGGTGGCCAGCCTACGGATTCCAGGCTCTGGTTTGTTAGGATCCGTAGAAGAGTCTAAGGACTTTAAAGGAACAGATTTCAGGCCTCCGGGTTCGAAGCATCTATAAAAGAGTCGAAGGTGACCAAGCAATAAGGTTTCAAGGCTCTAGCCAATAAGACACTTTTAAAGTCCTAAGCGACTAGTATAGGAGCTTGCGAGTATAAATTCATCTCCAAAACTTACAAACATCATAATACGAACATGTAGTTCGAAGAACTCTACGAAAAAGTAAAGTATGGTTACTGAGTGTTGTGTGAAGCATCAGATTGTTGTGCAAATCATTGTGTCCGACGGAGGGGTAGGAGAGTAAGGAACAACAAGATGCTTCCGAAGCAATTCATATTAATTTAATAATCATACTTTTACATCAAGAGAAATTTTGGTCTAAGCCTAGGTAAAATCGGAGACCCATTCGGCCTCTAGAACTACTTCTATGGCTACTTTGACCTCCGTAGATTGAAGCCGTCGAAACTTTCTTTTTAGTTCGAGTGCTTCTTTTCTTCTTCGAAGCTCGCAGTTTCTTCTGCTCCTCTTGAAGTTCAGCCCAAGTAAGAAACCTTTCGGAGTTAGCCTCCGTAGGGTCTTCGGCCTGATACTCCGAATCAGACCAATCTACATGCTCGGAGGATGAAGATGTTTTTTCCTTTTCCTCCTCCTTGATATAAGTTAAGACTTCGTGACAAACTTCGGGGGCTATCTCTCCTTGATCTCCACGAGGAACAGAGAAGTGAGAGCGGCGGTAAGGCCTTAAGCTCTCAAGGACAGACCACTGTCGACGGAGATCTTCGTTAATTTCTAGTATTTCGAAGTCAGGCTACGAAGGACATGGCAAAACCTAAAAGAATAAACATTCAAACAAGTTCTTCATTTACAAACTTTTCATTCATTTATCCGAAGGGCTTTACAAGATTTCTTATACATATTTAAACACCCTATAATACTAGACCTGTGGGTCGGTCGGTGGAGCAGGAGGGGTCAGAGCTGGCGAAGCTGGAAGCGGAGGCCTTGTTTGCGCTTGCTTTTGCCGACGGGCCTCGTCGATCCAAGCTTTGGCTGCAGCCTTGTGGTCCGTTTTCCAGATTGACTGGAAAGCTTCGCAAGCTGAGGCTACATCCTGCGAAGGACGCAACAAGCTCTCGTCGGCGAAGCCTGTAGGTGTCGAACCACCAACCGAAGCGACGGAAATTCCAAGGGATTCGAGGTGACGGAGGACTCCGATTCCAGCACATTGTCCAGAGATCTCTCCGTATCGGACACCAGAGCCCATCATCAGCGACGTTGCCACTTGAATCCTCATCAGCTTTCGGTCGAGGGGCTCGCTCGCCGCAGCAGAAGACGAAGGGCACATAGTGCCAAAGTATTCCAAGGTACCCTGAAGGGCATCCAATGTACGCTCCGCTATTGTAGCATTCTTCATCTCTTCCGCCTCCAGCCCCGCAGCAGCAGCAGATACTTTAGCCATTCGGGATAGCAGGGTGGTCTTCTGAGCCATCGCCTGTTTGAGAGAGCCTAGGAGCTCTACCAGTTGAGCGCTCGAAGTAGCTGTCGCCTGCCGGAGCTTCTCGACCTCTGCTCGGAGCACCAAGCACTCGGCTTCGGCTTCTTGGGCTGAAGTTCGGAGCGTGCCGCCGCTCTGCTATTCGAGCCGAAGGGCTTCGTCGGTGGCGGCTCTAGCCCTCCATTTTTCAAGGAGCTCTTCCTTCAAGCGAAGTGTTTTGTCTTTGGAGTTTTTGAGCGTGGTTTGGAGGGTGGTAACCTTCCTCTTCAGCCGATTGGTTTTTGCTTCGTTAGAAGTCACTGCCACTCTAGAAAGGACAAATTGCTGCAAAAGGAACAAGTAAGTACCGAGTAGTTACATTTGCCAATTAAAGATATTTGTGGTATTTTGTATACCTGAAGGGCAGCCCTTTCGAGGGCTAGATTAAGCTTCGGGGCTCTGGCTTCGCTCAAGATGGAGACCAAGTCGGAGTTTACGACTTCTTGGCCTTTCTCCACCAATGGCTCCAGAAGCGCCCGGAGACCCGTTCGTTGCTCCAAGAAAGGAGCCAACAAAGGGAGCCAGGACAAAGCCTGGCGGTCATCTGCAGTGGCCTCTTCCTCCGAGTTACTTGCCGAAGGCTCGTTGGAAGAGGGCGTTGTCATCGGAGCAGGAGGAAGTCCAAGGCTTGTCATGCTTTTTCCCCTCCCCGGTACGAAGGCCGGAGGCGCGACTCCGGTAGAGGTAGATCCTCCTTCGAGCGAAGTGTTTTGTCTTTGGAGTTTTTGAGCGTGGTTTGGAGGGTGGTAACCTTCCTCTTCAGCCGATTGGTTTTTGCTTCGTTAGAAGTCACTGCCACTCTAGAAAGGACAAATTGCTGCAAAAGGAACAAGTATGTACCGAGTAGTTACATTTGCCAATTAAAGATATTTGTGGTATTTTGTATACCTGAAGGGCAGCCCTTTCGAGGGCTAGATTAAGCTTCGGGGCTCTGGCTTCGCTCAAGATGGAGACCAAGTCGGAGTTTACGACTTCTTGGCCTTTCTCTGCCAATGGCTCCAGAAGCGCCCGGAGACCCGTTCGTTGCTCCAAGAAAGGAGCCAACAAAGGGAGCTAGGACAAAGCCTGGCGGTCATCTGCAGTGGCCTCTTCCTCCGAGTTACTTGCCGAAGGCTCGTTGGAAGAGGGCGTTGTCATCGGAGCAGGAGGAAGTCCAAGGCTTGTCATGCTTTTTCCCCTCCCCGGTACGAAGGCCGGAGGCGCGACTCCGGTAGAGGTAGATCCTCCTTCGATGGCTGTCCCTTCATCCGGAACTGCATCGACGGAGATGCCTCCCGCCATCGGAGCCGGGGTGTCTAGTGGAGCCGAGGTGTCCATCGGAGCCGCAACCCCGAAAGAAGCTGGAGCTTCGTCTGCGGCCGGGGCTACGTTACCCTTTGATGCACCTACAACATTGAGGTACTCGATGAACATTTGTGTGCAATAACTATTGCAGGAAGTGAAAAAGGCAAATGGTTTGAAGCCTACCTTCGGAGGTGCCCTGAGGTAAAATGGTCGGGTCCTCTAGGACTTCGTACATCCGGAGAATCTCATCGAGGTCATCCCCCGAAGTCATCTCTGGTGTAGTTGCTGCCGGAGGCTCAACCTCCACTGTTATCACCCCAGCCATGGGTGAGTTGGGGATAGCTGCTTCCAGCTCTGAGCTCGTGGTGACGGGTGTAGGAGTGTGCGCCGTGTCCGCCTCCACAGCCTCCCGAGCAGGAGCTTTGGTTGTGGCTACTGCTTCGTCTTCATTGCCATCCAGAAGATAGTTCTCGAAGTCTTTAGCCAGTTGAGCATCAGAGCCTTTGCTTTCGGAGCCTTTGTTCCCAGAGTCTTCCGAAGCTGAGCTCTGAATACCCAAAGATGAAGCAGAGGATGCTGGGGTCAGTTGAGGAGGAATTTTTGCTACTTTCTTCCCCTTCTTGATGGGGGTCTTACCGGCTTTCTTCAAAGGCTCGGCGACAACTTTTCTCTTCCGGGTAGCCACTCCGGCTGGGTTGAAGTCTGGCAGGGGAGGAGGCACCATTCTGAGGGCCCCCCATACTCTGTTGGAGCGTTCCTAGCTCCCCATGAGCTCTATTCTTTTTTGCCTCTCGGCCACCGTAGGGGCTCCGAGCACCCGTTAGGTGGCCCTTGTTATCTGCTCCGGAGCTAACGCCAGTGGGGCCACTGAAAGAAGGTAGCATATTATAAGTATGTTATTTTTCTTCTGACATATTATTGCAGGAAAATCGAAGGCTTACCTAGGCTTCGAAGCTTAGTCTCCGAAGCGTGTTGGAACGCTATCGGCCAGTCAGCTCCAAGGGGTGGAATTAAGAGTGTGATAAACTCTTCGGCCAGGTCGCGCATGCTCATGCGGCTGGCAACTGAAGTTAATAGCCCTAGCCGCGTTTAGAGCAGGCTAGGGTTCGGGGTGACATCCGCCTCCTTCTGAAACCAGATTTCTTGGAGGGGTCCTGCGAAGGGGGAATCTTCTCCGACTTCGGCGTAGAACCACTGAAGGATCCAATTGGTGTACCATCAATCGTTGATAGCCTTCGCCAGAAGTGCTGAGCGTGATCCCTCCACAGTTGGAAGTTTACACTTCTGAAGGCTGTTATCACCTTGGTGTCTCCAGGGCCATCTTACGGCTTCGGCTGGCAGATAGCCTCGTGGGTGGCTGCGAAGACCTCTGATCGTCCCTCGCATCCCTTTGCTCGAAGTGCCCATTCGAAGATGGCCAGCGGGGCGATGGCGTTGGGAGACAGCTGAGGAAAGGTAATATGGAACATTTCTAGTACCTCTAATAAAAAGTTGATGGCAGGAAGCCCCAGACCCGCTTCGAAGAATTCTTCGAAGACTACAACTTCTCCGCTTCGTGGACTCGGGGTCGACTCTAGTCTGGGGACCCAAGTCCTCATTCCGAGCCCCAGCTTTCTGTCCACGACTTCTTCGATGGACTCCGTAGTGCTTGTGGACTGGATGATGAGGAAGCTTTGGGGGATTTTCTTCTTGGATGGAGGGCAGAGCTCGCGAGGGTTCTTGGGCCAAACATCTCCCGGAGCCCCCGCCATTGCTGCTATCGCTGAAGCCGCCCAAGCCTGCCTCTGCGCCAAAGTACCAACACCACTGGCACGGTGTGGATGGTCCTCGCCATGGCTTGATCACTTGGGAAGTTGAGGGATTTGGAGGTTGAAGAGAGTAAGTTTCGGATGCCAAGCACGGTAAAAGTCCTTGGTGAATTCTGATTCCCCTTTTATAGCCTCCCAATAGTTGTTGTGCTTTGATTGCATTCACACTACAGGCTTGACTTCCATCGCTGGCAGGTGGGTCCAGGAAGCGAAACGGTGTGAGTCCGTAGTAAATTTTGACCGTTACCTTTTCGAGAGCATAATGACTACTTATTGAGTAATGGCTCCTCACGATGTTTACACTCCGCAACATTTCTCTTTCTCACAAAGCGTTCACACAACAGTTCTGGTTTGAGGCCGTTGTCCGGATGCTTCGAGGTCAGAGGCCCTTCGAATAACTGTAACGTATTCAAACTTCTCTAAGTCTCAGAATATGAAAATATTCCTTGCGTGTACTGCTTCCCTACTATACAAGTTAAAATCGGATAAGCGTATTCGAGGGGCTACTATTGGGGGAAAATACTTCACCTTCAGGACTTAGAGATTAATAGTTCAAGATAACTTATCAACTTCGGAGCTGATAAGCTTATGCCCGAAGGTGGTGGAGTCATTAAGCCGAAGGGTGCTTCGACTTACAATCCGAAGGAACCCTTCGCAGGATATGAAGCTCTAGTGCAAAACTGCAAGGTTGATAAGATGTTTGGCTTATCTACTTACTCCGGGTAGATTTTACCATTTTAACCCTGTTCAGGGTACCGAATAGTTTCTACTATGTCGGTTGTAATTGAGGGGTAAATAGGTCTTTTCCTTAGACTTTTTTGCCTATAAATACCCCCCTTCTTACCCTGTACTAGGTATCGAATACTCATCTATTCAATACACACATTCAGACTACTTAAGCTATTATCCAATTCAGAGGCTTAAGATAGTTCTTAACACGAATTCACTGTTTGTTAGTTCTTAATCTTAGAGAACCTATTAGCGTAATCTTTTACACCAACAGTACTTATAATGCTTTCACCAATATTATGTTCCTGATGCATAACGTCAATATTGTGCATTTGAATTAGTGATTTGACATAAGGCAGTTTCCATAAGCCACATATGTGGGTCTAATTATGTTCGGTTTTGAATCCTACAAATTCATCCTCATTTTCATTAAGGACCAACTCATTCAGCATATCAGCGATTTCTTTATCATTTAAACGCCTTCGTGGTCCCTTTACAACAACATTGTCCTTCTTGAAATTGTTCCTCTATAACCTAAATGGGTGATTCATGGGAAAAAAGCATCTATGACAATCAAAGTAACAAATCTTTCCCCCGAAGATCAGATGGAAACAATCTGTGTCCTTCGCGCATATCGGACATGTCAACCTTCCATGACAACTCCAACTAGAAAAAATACCGTATGCCGAAAAATCGTGGACTGACCATAGATATGCAACTCGAAGATTGAATTTTTGCTTCTGGTCATAGTCATATGCTTCAACTCTTCAATTAAGGGATTCAGCATCACGTTTAGACGTGTTCCAGGATGCTCTAGACCTGGTATAATGAGACACAAGAACATAAATTCATATTTCATACAAAACAAAGGTGGAAGGTTGTATAGAATAGCAAACACAGGCCAACAAGAGTATGACAATGCGGTTACATTGAAAGGCGTAAATCCATCTGTTGCCAAGCCGATGCGAACATTCCTTGCATCACTAGCAAAGTCTGCATCAAAATCATCTAGAGCCTTCCATGCCTCACCATCAGATGAGTGCACCATTACTTGATTATTCTCACGTACACCTTCTTTATGCCATCGTATATGTCTAGCGGTTTTCTTTTAGAGAAACAATCATTTCACCCGAGGTGTAAGAGGCATGTAACGAAGTTGCTTATGAGCAACCTCTGTCGTCACCTTCTCTCCGTCTTAGTTTACGACCTCTACGAATCTCGGTTTACCACATTTTAAGCATTTCACCTCATTACTATGTTCTTTCTAGAAAAGCATACAATTATCTCGGCACACATCAATCTTCTCATGCTCCATACCGAGAGCAGAAAGTATTTTCTTTGACTGTTACATGTCTTTCGGCACCTTATGCTTCATAGGAAGGATATCGCTGATTAGATTCAAGAGCTCCTTATAACAATTGTTGGAGAATGCAAACTTTGACATAATGGCCATAAGACGGGTCACGAAAGCGAGAACGCTTACGGTGGTGTGCTCATGTAATGGCTCTTCTGAAGCTCGAAGGATGTCGAAAAACTTTTGAACCTCTGATGTTGGCTGATCCTTAGGGTTTGATTCAAACTCCGGTCGTATAACATCAAGCATCTCATCCATCCTATCGTCAGCAACGCTATCATCTTCTCGCCGTGAAAAGTCCAAACTTCATAACCCGGCACGAAACCATATTTGCAAATAAGGAATGACAACATCCTCTTGTCTTCCCAACGAGAATTTCTGCACTTCATGCATGGGCACCTCGCACCAGTGTTTGTTGTCAAAGCGAATGCATGATCAACAAATTTCTCAGCGTTGATTACCCACTCCCTCGTGTGAGCTCCATTTTTCATCCAACCACTATACATCCACCGTCGGTCGTCCTCAGCCATTCTATAGGCAAAACATTCATTCAATCGAGAATGCATCATAAGTACTAGATGTATTCTACATACCACGGGCCTATGTATATAGGAAAAGATTGGTCCTAAACCCACCCAAGAGTGACCGACGGGACGTGGTATTTATGACGAGTCATGAGTCTGAACAAAATTTTAGCAGCATAACCCCGTTGTTCTCCAATTGCACGCCTAATAGTGGTGCAATGGAGAACAACAAGGTTATGTCACTGAAATCTCGTTTGGACTCATGACTCATCATAAATACCACGCTCTGTCGCCCACTCCGAGGCTATCCAAAAAGGGACAATTCTGAACCTACAGATCTCACACGCATGACATGTGTGAGACATGTTGGTCCAAAATGGGTGACGCATATGTTTCGTTACACTATTTATGTTGGTGTCAAATAAAAAATTGCATACGAAAAGAATATATATAAGAAATTATACATATATATAATATACTAATCATCATAATGAAATCATCAACAAACCACAAATTAATACAAGAATAAAATTAATAGCATATATAATAGCACATCGCATACGAAACACTTGTAATAGCATAAATAGTAATTGTAACGAATCAATTTCTACTTGACATGCACTAGCAAATGAATCAATTATTACATATTGTTGGGGGAAAATATCTCATCTTCGGGGTTATTGCCAAAGCAGTATGAAGACAGCCAACCAGTTCGAAGATTGTCCGAAGGTCATCTTCGAAGGTGGCTTGGAACCTGGTTCGAAGCCTGAAGGCAGGCTTTAATTCGAAGTATGTCTTCGAATCAAAGCCCTTCAAGATCTTTTCTGCCAGCTAAGATGGAAGACTTATCTTCTATCCTATTAGATTAGTCTTTTACCATTTTAGCCCTATTAAGGAAACCGAATAGTTTCCTTAATGTCGGTTGTAATAGAGGGATAAAAAGGTCTTTTCCTTAATGTTTAGGCCTATAAATACCTCCCATTTCACTCTGTAAGGGGGACCGATTACAAGTGAATCAATACACACTTTCGAACTATTCTAAGTTATTATCCTTTCGGAGGCTTAGAACAGTTTGCTTCGCAAACACTTCGTTTGTTAGTTTCTTTTCTACAGAAACCTGTTAGCGTAATCTTTTACGCCAACAGTTGGCGCCGTCCGTGGGGACCTAGTCCAAAAAACTTCGTTCTCTACCAACCTCTTGCATCATGCCTCCTAAGCGGAGCGCACCTCGCAATCCCACTCGGAGGTCCTCTCGGATCTCCGGAGAGATACCCTTCGACACAGTCGAAGTAGGAGGGTCTTCGACTATCCCTCCACCTCAAACTCCGCAAGGGGCTTCTATCCCTCGAGGATACGAAACCTCTCCACCAACCCCTTCTACACTCCGACCGCCCGGAGCCACTCTGCCACCTTCCATTCCGATTGGAACTGATCATACCAGTTCTCAAGACTCGGAAGGTCCTTCCGGAGGAGATGAAGATAGCCTTGGAGATATGGCCACTCAAATGGCCAACCTTCAAGCCGAGGTAGCAAGGTGGCGGCAAGAGGCTACGAACAGACTTCGCCCTCAAGCCACCCCAGCTATCCCCGAAGTGCACGAAGACGACGATCTTGACTATCCCGAAGCTCCAGAGAACGCCTCTTACGACAATGAATCTCCGTTGCATCCCGAGCTTCAGAAAGTTCGCTTCGATCCGAGGTTCAAAGCTTCGAAGCTTTGCAAGTATGCCGGAGACGAAGATCCTAGTGAGTTTGCACGCTCTTATGCCCTAGCAATCGAAGCTAGTGGCGGAGACAGAGAAACTATGGCGAAGTGCTTCCCGTTAGCCCTTGAAGGAGTGGCGTTGAGATGGTTCTGGTCTTTAAAACCAGGATCAATCATGTCATGGTTACAGTTGAAAAGGAAGTTCATAAGTAACTTTCAGGGCACCTTCGTGCCCCCCATGTCGACAGGAAGCCTTTTCCAAGTGAAACAGCTCCCCGGAGAAACATTGAGGCAGTACTTCAAGCGCTTCGCTCACACGAAGTCGCAAATTCGGGGGCTGTCCACATCCTCGGTGGTTGATGCGGCTCGGGAAGGCGTCAGTCATAAAGGCCTTCTGGATAAATTGCATCGGAAGAGCATCACCACAGTATCACAGTTGATGTCGTACTTCGAGGAATATTCGAAGTCGGAAGAAGGTTGGCTTCGGAGGACTACTGCTACTTCGACAGTGTTGACAGAAGTTAAAGCAGAGGTGAAAACTCCGGTTCAGCCGCGAGAATCAGTCCCCGAAGTGCAACATGATAGAAGAAGAGGGCAAAAGCACCCTCGTTCTGAAGTCTTAAACATTGCACCCCCGCAGAAGTTTGCACCAAGAGCTCCACAGTCTGCGGGGAACAAGTCCAGCGGCTGGAGGTCGCCAGGGAAAACGGCTGGCAAGGGCCAGACCCTTTTTTGCTGTATTCATGGAGAGAACCGAAGCCATGCAACTGACACCTGCAAGGCTATTCTTACCCTTCGGGGAGAATACTTGGAGAGAACTTCGGGTCGAGGTAGTACCGACCGAAGTCCAGCAGCAGCAGTGCGCTCGGAGCCGGTCCAGGCTGTGGCGCGGATAGAAAATTTTGATGCTGCAAGGCATCCTCCGGTGGCCAATGTTATGCCACCTCCGAAGCAAGAAGAAGGGCAAGATAGAGGGAAGAGAGTAGTTCTCCCTATCTCCGGAGGAGGTACCCTCGGAAGCATGTCCAAGAGACAGCGAAGGGAGTACGTTCGAGAAGTAGGCCACATTGGGACTTCGTCATCTGCAGCTGCAATGCCGGAGTGGTCTCATGTTCCAATATCTTTCTCTGCGGAGGATGCAGCTGGTATCAAGTTCCCGCATGCAGATCCATTGGTTATTACTGCTGATATTGCAGGAACAGAAGTCCGAAGGGTGCTAATTGACGGAGGTAGCTCGGCAGATATCATATTTGTGCAAGCCTTCGATCAGTTATGCATTTCCCGGAAGCATCTCCTCCCAGCGGCTCGTCCTCTGCAAGGCTTCGCAGGACCTCCGCTAGATGCACTTGGCCAGATAGGCCTGGAAGTAACCTTCGGAGAAGGTTTACTAGCCCGAACTGAGGAAGTTATCTTTGATGTGGTAGATGCCCCGTATGCTTATAATGTTATCTTTGGGCGAGGCATGTTGAATCAGTTCGGAGCTGTGGCGCATCACAACTACTTGTGCATGAAGATGCCCACACAGTCAGGAGTTTTGACAATCTTCGGAGATCAAGCCATAGCTCGGAGGGCAGAATATGGTCATGGTCCTCCTCTTGATCCGAGGCAGGTAAACAGTGTCCAAGATAATGGAGAAATTTTTTCAGCCTCCTCCGAAGCTTCGAAGAAGTCATTTCCAAGACCAAGTCCCGAAGGAGAGATTGCAACGAAGGTCATTGTTAAAGATGGTAAAGAATACACCTTTCAATTTGGTAAAGATTTACCTCCCGAAGTTGCAACTTCCTTGGAAAAGGTCGTAGAAGAAAATTTGGATGTCTTCGCTTGGTCTGACGAAGACATCACCGGAGTCGATCGGGATATTATTGAGCACAGCTTGCTTGTAAACCCGAAGGCCCGGCCTGTTCGACAAGGGCTCCGGAAGATGTCCGCAGAGAGAGCTGCTCTAGCTAAGGACGAAGTTGAAAAAACAGTTGAAGGCTGGGATTATCAGAGAAGTGGCCCATACAGAATGGTTAGCAAACCCAGTCTTCGTCAGGAAGAAGTCCTCCGGAAAGTGGCGCATGTGCATTGATTTCACATCTTTGAATAAAGCGTGCCCACGTGACCCCTACCCCATGCCCCGAATTGATCAACTAGTTGACTCCACTGCAGGTTCGGAGTTACTAAGCTTCCTTGACGCATATTCCGGCTATCATCAAATATGGTTGAAGCGCGAAGATGAAATCAAGACGAGCTTTGTAACTCCTTCGGGAGTCTTCTGCTATGTAAGAATGCCCTTCGGCCTAAGAAATGCCGGGGCTACTTTTTCAAGATTAGTTGCTAAGGCTCTAGGTCATCAATTAGGTCGCAATGTGGAGGCCTATATGGATGATATTGTAATAAAGAGTGCTTTAAAGCACCAACATAGCCTAGACTTGGCAGAAACATTCAATAGCCTTCGGGCATGTGGGATCCGCCTTAACCCCGAAAAATGTATATTCGGAGCTAAGGCTGGAAAGTTGTTAGGGTACTTAGTTTCAAGCAGGGGAATTGAAGCTAGCCCTACTCAAATAACTGCGCTGCAGAAGATGGCTCCTCCCGAGAATGTAAAGCAAGTGCAAAAGCTGGTTGGACGTCTGGCCGCACTTAGCAGGTTTTTATCAAGATCTGCGGAGAGGAGTTTGCCGATCTTTAAAGCTTTGAAAGGGTCCGAAGATTTTGCATGGACACCGGAGTGTCAGAAAAGTTTCGAAGATATTAAAGATTATCTCAGCAATCTTGCTACACTTACGGTGCCTATTGCGGACGAAACCCTACTTCTATATCTTGCAGCCACAAGCTCAGCAGTCAGCGCAGTCCTTGTCAGAGAAGCCGATATCAATGGGAAGTTGGTCCAAAATCCTGTCTATTTTGTATCCGAAGCATTGTCAGGAGCGAAGACAAGATACTCCGAACTTGAAAAGTTCGTTTATGCTCTGATAATGGCTTCGAGGAAGCTAAGACATTATTTTTTGGCTCACAATGTAATTGTACCAACTTCGTATCCTTTAGGAGATATGCTCCGAAGCAAAGATTCCACTGGAAGAATTGGAAAGTGGGCAGTAGAACTAGCACCCTTCGGCATATCTTTCCTAGCAAGGACAGCTATCAAGTCTCAAGTCCTAGCAGACTTCGTAGCAGAGTGGACTCCACCTACGAAGTTGACTCCGGAGAAATCAGATGACGGAGTCTGGACTATTTACTCCGATGGGGCTTTCCAAGCATCCGGAGCAGGCATTGGGGCAGTATTAATTTCTCCGTCAGGACAAAGAGCAATGTACTCCGCAAGACTCAACTTTAAGTCTACCAATAATATAGCGGAGTACGAAGGAATATTATTGGGACTCCGGAAAGCACGTGCTCTAGGGGCTACAAGAATAATTATAAAAACAGATTCTCAGATAGTAGCAGGGCACGTAGACAAAAGTTTTCAAGTCCGACATCCACAGCTTGCAAAGTATTTGGAAGAAATTCGCAAGATCGAAGCACATTTCAAGGGTATTTCCATTCGGAGTATACCAAGAGCTGAAAACGTGCAAGCGGACATTTTAGCGAAGGCTGCTGCCGGAGCTGTGGATGTGCCTGACGAAGCTTTCTATGAGGAGCTCAATATACCTTCGGTGCCACAAGTTGCTTCTGCAGAGATTCTCTGCATTCCTAGTGCAGATTGGAAAGATTCAATCATAGAACTCTTGCAAGGAGGAACGAATTTGCCCGAAGAGCCCCAATTGTCAAGGTTAAAGCTCAGAGCAAGAAACTATCAGTTAATCAACGGTATATTATACAAGGCCGGAGTATGTTCCCCTCTACTCCGATGTATATCTCAAGCCGAAGGCCAAGAAATTCTTCGAGAAATTCACGAAGGCCTTTGTGGAAGTCATTTAGCCCCTAGAGCTCTGGCAGGAAAAACACTTCGCCAGGGGCTTTATTGGCCCACAATAACAGCTGATGCGGAGAGCTTGGTCCGCACTTGTCAAGGATGCCAGTGGATGGGTCGACGGAGTCATCGCCCACCAGCAGCTCTTCAAGTCATTGCTCCGGTATGGCCTATGGCCAGATGGGGTATGGATCTAATTGGTCCCTTTCCGTTAGCAAAGGGAAATCTGAAATTCGCAGTGGTAGCTATCGAATATTTTTCTAAGTGGGTCGAAGCAGAGCCCTTAACAGCTATCACTTCGAATAATGTACAGAAATTCTTCTGGAAAAACATTATTTGCCGGTTCGGAGTGCCTAGATATCTCACAGTTGATAATGGAACACAGTTCGACGCAGAACCCTTCAGGAAGTTTTGCGAAGACTTAGGCATTCAACTATGTTTTGCTGCAGTGAGACATCCTCAGTCAAATGGAGCAGTTGAGCGAGCCAATGGAAATATCTTATCAGGGCTAAATCGAAGAATAGTAGGATTATCAAAGGGACTGTGGACCGAAGAGCTTCCGAAGATTCTGTGGTCCATTCGGACTACGCAAACAAGGTCCACAGGTTTTACTCCGTTCAGACTACTATTCGGAGATGAAGCTATGACTCCAACGGAGCTCAAAGGAGGATCACTTCGCAGCACCGAACCAGACATCGAAGAAGAAAGACAAGCTTCGTTAGATTTGTCAGAAGAGACAAGGCTTCGAGCTGTAGCTAATTTATCAAAGTATCATCAGCAGACGAAGACTTGGTATGACCCGAAGGTTAAGCTCAGGGAGTTAAGACCGGGTCATCTTGTTCTACGAAGCATTATAGCACCAGGGAAGTTAGGCAATAAATGGGAAGGTCCATATCTAATCGTCCGCTCGGGGCGCCCTGGTTCATTTAAATTAGCTAATTTAGAAGGTGAAGAGTTAGCACACACTTGGCATGCGGAGCACCTAAAGCGATACTTCGCATAAGGGCTCCTTGTAATTCGCTTGTAATCACCTCTAAATTAATAAAGCATACACCCGGTGGTTTAACCTTCCCCTTGACACTCCTAGTCTCCCGAGCGGACGCGCTGGGACGGAAGTCGATCGAGAGGGAAGTGTTATCAAGCTGGGAGGTATTTCCGGACTTCGTACCCATAAAGTCGAAGCCTCCGGCGTGGTGGCTGAAATAATCCGGAGCCCAAGCTAATACCTTGTAGGCATCCGTAAAAGAGCCAATACCACATTCTACGGAGTCCAAGCTTCGGCTGGTAGACTTCCGTAAAAAGAGCCGAAGGTGGCCAAAATCTGCGGAGTCCAAGCTGCAGCTTGTCAGACTTCCGTAAAAAGAGCCGAAGGTGGCCAAATTCTGCGAAGTCCAAGCTCCGGCTGGTAGACTTCTGCAAAAAAGAGCCCAAGTGGCCAAATTCTGCGAAGTCCAAGCTCCGGCTGGTAGACTTCTGCAAAAAAGAGCCCAAGTGGCCAAATTCTACGAAGTCCAAGCTCCGGCTGGTAGACTTCTGCAAAAAAGAGCCCAAGTGGCCAAATTCTGCGAAGTCCAAGCTCCGGCTGGTAGACTTCTGCAAAAATAGCCGAAGGTGGCTACAATTCTGCAAAAATAGCCGAAGGTGGCTACAATTCTGCAAAAATAGCCGAAGGTGGCTACAATTCTGCAAAAATAGCCGAAGGTGGCTACAATTCTGCGAAATCCAAGCTCTGGCTGGTAGATTTCTGCAAAAAACAGCCGAAGGTGGCTAAAGCAAAACAGCATTTAAGCCATGAGCTTCGAATGTCTGTTCTTATAAGTCCAAAGTGACAAATTTTTTAAGACACTAAAGTGTCATCGAAGTTATCATAATTGATTTCTTTCGTAAAGCAAACAAAGGTACCAAGTTACCATTCTTCTGACTACAAAGGTCGAAGACATTTCATAAGATTTCAAAAGATCTTTAAATGACAGAGGGGCTCCGAACCCCCACAAAATTGTACTCCGAAGTTTTTTCTTTGCGCATAACCATCTTTGAATACAGTTCGAAGTTGCTTATACCCAAAGAGGGGCTAGTAAATATGGAGACAATTTTAAATCGGCATTCATTATTAAAACAAATGTGTTTACAGATTACATTATGAAAAATTGGTATCTATACCAAGAAGGAATCGGAGACCTCTTCGGTCCCGAGAGCTAGGGGTGGAACGACTAGTTCCAACATCGGAAGTTCTAAGAACTTTACGTTTAACTCTCTTCCTCCCCTTCGAAGCTCTAAAATCCTTCTGTTCTTGTTGAAGCTCGGCCCAAGTTCGAAGCCGCTCGGGGCTTCTCTCCCAGCTTCTAAGATCTTCAGATCTTTTATTTTGGGCTTCACCTTCGCCTTCAGACCAATTAGTGTCTTCAGAAGACGAGGTGTTTGCGTCGATCTCTTTATCTTCCTCTTTAATATAAGACAATACGTCTTTGATTACTTCGGGCGCAATAACGCCGGAGTCATCTCGAGGGATAAGGAATCGAGGACGCTTATAATTCTTTAGAAGTTCGAAGGTGTTCCACAGTGAGCGAAGTTCGCTGTTAACCTCTAACACTTCGATATCTTCGATAAGAGGCAAAGCCTAAAAATATGACAAACAAGATTTTCATTGATAAATGTTTACTAGCACAAAGCTTTACATGGTTAAAATCCTAAAACATTCCTAAACCTGTGGGTTTGAAGGAGGTTGGCTGCTCGAAGCTTGGCTCCGAACATTCTTCTGGCGTTGGCCTTCATCAATCCAAGCCTTGATCGCAGATCGACTTTCGGCTCTCCACGAAGTTTGGAAGGCTCGCCAAGCAGCAGCTACACCTTCGGAAGGTTTGAGAAGTCGGTCGTCGTCGAAGGTGATTGGACCTCTTCCTGCGTCCGGAGTTATTGATCGGCCCAAATCCTCGTAATAGCGAAGTAGACCAACAGCAGACACATGTCCGGAGAGTTCTCCGTATCTAATGCCCGCTGTCTTCATCTGCTTCGCCACCCCTTGGATCCTTTTCAACCGGCGCAGAAGGCTGATGTTATCATCAGAAGGAAGAATTCCGGTAGTACCGAAGTACTCCAGGACTTCTAACAACTGATTCATAATCTCCGCAGCCACCTTCTCAGACTTCAACTTATCTTCGTTCAGCGCATCCTTCGCCGAAGTAACTTCGTCCAAAACCCCAGAAAGCCTAGCATTCTCAGTGGTCAAAGTGTTTTTCTGTGTCAACAATTGGCTAGCTTCCTCTTCAAGCCGGACGAGCCTAGACCCTGTAGTAGCATGCTCCGCCCGCAGTTTGTCAACTTCTGCTCGAAGCACAATCCTTTCCGCTTCGAGCTCCTTCTTTACAGCTTCCAAGCTTTGCCTGGCCCTTCGCTCTGTTAATATTATATTATCCATTTGAGTCACTCGACTTTCGGAGATGTTAAAATTCCTTCGAAGAGTGCTATTTTCTTCCCGAAGCCGAGCGATTTCTTCGTCATTGCATAGACTTGCAGCTCGGGCCAAGACAGTTTGCTGCCAAAGTAAAAATCAAAGTAAATATTCATTCGAAGATAAATTCTATAATAATTCGCAGTTGCTTCGTACCTGATAGGCTGTACGTTCAATAATGGCATTAAGCTCCGTCCTGTCAGCCTTGCGCAGGATGGCCACTAATTCGGTCTCCCCTATCTCACGACTAGCTCGATCCAAAGGTTCGAGCAAAGTCCGAAGACCAGTTGTTTGCCCTAAGAAAGGAGCCAGCAAGGGGAGCATGCTTATTGCCTCTTGGTCATCTTCGTTCAATGAAGGACCGGAGCTTTGGCCTGCGGCCTTCGGAGCCACTGGAGTTTGAGCCTCCCTGGAAGATTGGCTCTCGTCTGTTGAATCAGACGGAGTTGATTCGGAGCTTATAGCAGGTAGGGGCTCTATTTGTCTTTTGCCTCTTCCAGGCCCCTTTTGAGTAACTCTTGGGGCTGGCTCCGAAGTCGTCGAAGGTTCAGGAATTATTTCCTCCTGGCGGACTTCTTCCATAGGAGTGGGTTCTGCAAAGTAATCAAAAGTATTATACATAGTATAAAAATTCAAATAAATACAGAAGTTCTTCGAAGTCTACCTTCGGTAGTCCGTGGAGGAGTCGTTGTCGGACTGATTGGTGGATCGAAAGCTAATTCTTCATCTGAATCAGCCGTTGAATCATGGACTACAGGAGCATCGTCCTGGGTAGTCCTCGCTGCTTCTTCGGGAATCGAAGCCATAGTGACTTCGACCCCACTTTCATTCACAGGAACTTCGTCCTGAGCTGCATCTTCTTGAACTACCGAAGTCCTTGGTTGATCAACATTTTCTCCGGACTCCGGTACGTTCGCAGGTACTTCGGTTTGTGCAGCCCTTTGAGTTTCATTCTCTTCCATTAGGCGCACAAGTAACCTTTCCACTTCTTCTTGGGAATCGGAAGCCGAAGCTCTGGAGCTCGAAGGTATAGGGTCTAAAGGTGCGAGGTTCTTCGGCTTCCGAGCCACCCTCTTCACCGGAGTTCTTGCTGAACTTGAAGTTCCAGCTTCGGCTTTTCTTTTTTGAGGCCCTTTCTCCAAAGGCGCCCAATCCATCAGAGGGGGAGGAATGAGTTTCAGCATTCCCCATACTCTGTTAAATCTTTCCCAACTCCCAACCAGTTTAATTCGCCACTCTTTTTCGGTCGGAGTTGGAGCACCCAAGATTTTTTCCGAAGCCCTTATAATTTGTTCTGAAGTAACAGGGGCTGAAGATTCTACAAAATAAATAATTCAAGTCAATTTTTCTTCGAAGTAAATATGTTTAATACATGTTGTTTTCGAAGTTACCTGTAGGACTTGAAGTCAAGTTAATTCTGCGAAGACCACCTTCGTAATCATCTTCGAAGATAATAGGCCAGTCAGCCATCAACGGAGGAATTTGAAGACCGATGAACTCTTCGGCCAAGTCTCGCATACTGAGTCTTCGACTAACTTTTTCAAGCAAGTTCAGACGGGCTTCGAATTGGCCTTCGTCAGGACGCACCAAAGCTTCTTTTCGGAACTGGATTTCTTTAAGAGGTCCGGCCAGAGGATTGCTTGCCCCGACTTCGGCATAGAACCATTTCAGCACCCAATCAGTATACCATCTAGCATTGATGGCCTTAGCAGGGAATCGTAGAGCGTATTCATCTCGAAGCCTAAAATTGATGCTTCCGAAGGCAACCACTACTTTTTCACCTCCGGAGCCTATGAAGGTCTTCGGCTGACAAGTTGCTCTGTGCAATGCTGCGAAGATTTCAGCCCTCCCCTCACAACCTTCGGCTCTCAGAGCCCACTCGAAGATAGCTAATCTAGCTACAGCATTCGGAGACAGTTGGGGGAGGGTTACATGAAACAAGTCGAGGACTTCAGCCAAGAAATCTACAGCAGGGAGGCCCAAGCCTGCTTCGAAAAAAGCTTCGAACACTACGACTTCTCCGGGTCTTGGTGATGGGATTGCTTCTTTCCCTGGTTTTCGAATCATAACTCCCGCACCTATATTTCCTCCTACTGCCATTGCCAGGGAATCTCTTTTGCAGGTTGAAGATCCTAATTCAAAGGATTGGTCCAGATATTTGGTCGATGGAGGGCACAGACCTTGATCATCGGCGATTTGGGGATTTTTTCCCTTTGCCGCCATGGAAGTTGTCGCCTGCATCGAAGGCGTCGCCGTCATTGTTGCCGCTGCCGCTGCCGCAGCCGCTTGTTGACGAGCCAAGGTCGAAGGAGGAGCAGAGCCTTTGGTCTTCGCCATCGCAATGACTGGATCGATCTGAGAAAGTGGGGACTAGGACTCTAGAACTCGAAAGCTAGGGCTCAAGAACTCAAAGGGCTCAAAAGGCTTTTGACTGGGAGCAAGCAGTGAAAAGGTAATCGAGTAAGTTCTGGAGTTCTTTATTTATAGTCTAACTTTCCGTTTGTTACCGTTTGGGCTCTGCCTTTTCGCATTCCCGCCTGTTATTTTCCTCCGAAAATAACGCTTCGTATAACTCCGTTAGAAACAGAAACTAACGGTTATATTTTCTAAGTCTAAAAAGCCTTTCGAACTTCCTGAGTCAGTTCTAAGATAGTTTGAAAAGTAATTACCTTATGACTGGTTCGAAGTTCATATCTTCATGTATTTCGGAGATAAAACAAAAATCAATAACCCCTATGATTGGTTATCTTTTCTTTCCGTATACTGCTCTCCTAACGTTACAGGTCGAACGGAGAAGCGTATTCGAGGGGCTACTGTTGGGGGAAAATATCTCATCTTCGGGGTTATTGCCAAAGCAGTATGAAGACAGCCAACCAGTTCGAAGATTGTCCGAAGGTCATCTTCGAAGGTGGCTTGGAACCTGGTTCGAAGCCTGAAGGCAGGCTTTAATTCGAAGTATGTCTTCGAATCAAAGCCCTTCAAGATCTTTTCTGCCAGCTAAGATGGAAGACTTATCTTCTATCCTATTAGATTAGTCTTTTACCATTTTAGCCCTATTAAGGAAACCGAATAGTTTCCTTAATGTCGGTTGTAATAGAGGGATAAAAAGGTCTTTTCCTTAATGTTTAGGCCTATAAATACCTCCCATTTCACTCTGTAAGGGGGACCGATTACAAGTGAATCAATACACACTTTCGAACTATTCTAAGTTATTATCCTTTCGGAGGCTTAGAACAGTTTGCTTCGCAAACACTTCGTTTGTTAGTTTCTTTTCTACAGAAACCTGTTAGCGTAATCTTTTACGCCAACACATATATCACATACTACAACAATATTTAAGTGTCTATCATACAATCAATCTCTATCCATCCACTACGACAAAATTGTTGCTAATATAACCTAGAGCAATCACTGCAGTCCACTATGACAAAATTCACAAATCAAAAGTGAAGAAAATTCTTAAAGTGGAAAAAATTACTTGGCAACAGTGGATCGGAGGCCGGTGGGCAGCCAAAGCCGGCGGGTTGCGACGGGCGGCGGCCGGCTAAACATCGCATATGAAACATATTAATACATGAACAATTTTTTTAACATCACAACATATATTGCATATAAATATTGCAACATATATTCACATTTCACAATTTAATTCAATTCACAATTCACAATTCAATTCACACCATATATTCACAATTCATAATACAATTCACAAAGTAAACAATAATTCAATCACAACGCAAGTGAAGAAATTATATAGAGGATCGAGAGGGATAAAAATTACTTTTGGCGGACGGCGACGGTGGGCGACGGTCGTCGAGCGACGACGGATGACAGTGGTCGGCGGGGGATGGACGGCAGCGGCCGGTGGCAGGAGGGCGCGCGCTCAGCCGGCGATGTGTTAGGGTAGGGTGCTCGGGCGGCAGCGGTGGGGCAGGGCGGCGGGCCGACGGTGGGTGGCCAGGGCGGCGGGCCAGGAGGTGGCGGGCGAGCGGCGGCACGGGCCAGAGGCGGGCGGTGGCACGGGCGGGAGGCGGCGACGATGGTTGGGCGGCGGCGCGGGCGGGAGGCGGCGAGGGCGGGCGGGCAGCGGCATAGGCGGGAGGCGGCGTGGGAGGCGGTGACGCGGGCTGGGCGCGGGAGGCGGCGGCGCGAGCTGGGCGGGGGAGGCGGCGGGTGTGGGTGTGTGTACAAGGAGTTAGGTCTCCCTGTACACGCGCGCGGTTGGGGAATAAACCCCCTAACTTCCGTCGGCCAGCATTAAAGCCGACGGAAGTTAATGCTGACCAACGGAAGTTAGGGGGATCTGATTGGCCGCAGAAAAATGCAGGCTAACTTCCGTCGGCCACCGTCAAAAGATGACGGAAGTTAACTTAACTTCCGTCAGTTTTTCCAAAAACTGACGGAAGTTATTTTAGCAGACGAAAAATTTCTATTTTATTGTAGTGTTTGACTTTCGTTGACAATCACTCATCACTTCTGGAGCCATGAGGCCCATGCTCTTCAACATGGCTCCTCAATCTCCTCCTTGATGAGTGCATTGTCAACACTTCTCGTTATCAGCTCTCGAGTATCTGCAAGCACATGTGGAAACACGAAAACAAAAACACAAGAAAACAGAGAAGAAGAAAATAAAATAAAAGTTTAACCCTAATGACCAAAAGCCAAACAAAAGCAAGAAAACGGTCATTATGGTTAACCAAAAAAATAAAGACTCAAAATGAGTGCAATCTCAGAATTATCAACAAGGATATCCAAAGAGTAAAGGAAAAAGAGACTAAAACTCCCCCTGAAACAAATCCCAGAGAAAGCCAAAACTCCCCCTAAACTCTTCTAAAAGAACGAGTAACCCAAAATTTCTCCCCCTTGTTGATAATTGGACTCATCAAGCGAGACTAAATGCACTCTAAAGAGACATATACTCGAACTCCCCCTGAAATGCAGCCCCCCTCAAAATATGCAATTAATGCAACTAGGGTGCAAGTGGAGTGTAAAAAGCATGCTTCTCATATATGATTGACTGCAATTACACCATCTAGCAGGTATAGCAAAAAACATACTGTCTAAGACACATGGCATGATTAGTTCAGTAGATGATATCTAAATAAAGTCATTGGCACGCATTTTCAATTTTTGCAAACAAAAACATCACCACATTTTCTAGTCGACAAGCAATGTAAATCATGAGAGGCAAAAGCTAACTGATATCTACCAAGATAAGCATTGTCCATAACAAAGTTCTTCAGCAAACTTGTAATTTTTTAATTTTAGGATTTTCTTTTCCTTTTTCATTTTTGCCAGGGGTTATTTGCATGTCAAACCTTATGCTAACCAACCAAGTCAAGTCTAGGCCAGAACTGAACCATAAGAAGCTTAAGACATTGGTCTTGACATACACTACACTGTCCTAGTTCATACCAAAGTGCTATGGTAAGCAGTCCAGAACAATGTTGTTGGGGGAAAATACTTCATCCTCAGGGTCACTGCTGTAACAAGACAAAGGCAGGCTATTTAGCTGAAGGTTTCCAGCATCTAACTCCGGCTTAGTACTGGGACAAGTTCGAAGGATAAAGGCGAACTCTAGTTCGGAGTATATATTCGAACGTATACTGTTCAGAGAACATCTTTGCCAGCTAGGATGGAAGCCTTATCTTCATTCTCATTAGATTAGTCTTTTACCGTTTTAGCCCTATTAAGGGTACCGAATAGTTTCCACTATGTCGGTTGTAATAGAGGGGTAAAAAGGTCTTTTCCTTAAGGTTTTGGCCTATAAATACCCCCTGTTTTACCCTGTAGTGAGGATCTAATACTGAGTTATTCAATACACATCTTCGAACTGTTTTGAGCTATTATCCATTTCGGATGCTTGAAATAGTTTACTTCACAAATACTTCGTTTGTTAGTTTATAATCTTTAGAAACCAGTTAGCGTAATCTTTTACGCCAACAGTTGGCACCGTCCGTGGGGAGCTTAGTCTAAAAAACTTCGTTCTCTACCAAGTTCTCAAACCATGCCTCCCAAGCGGAGTTCAGGTGGTAGTCCTACTCGGAGGTCCCCTCGGACATCCGGAGTAAGATCTTCAAACACAGTCGAGGTCGGAGGATCTTCGGCAATTCCTCCACCTCAGACTCCCAAAGGGATTCCCCTTCCTCGAGCATACGGAGTTCCTCCCCCAACTCCATCCATACTTCGGCCAACTGGAGTCTCTCTTCTAGCTCAAGACCCGGAAGGTCCTTCCGGAGGAGATGAAGATAGTCTTGGCGATATGGCCACCCAAATGGCCAGTCTCCAAGCTGAAGTGGCGAGGTGGAGGCAAGAAGCCGCAGATAGGCTTCGTTCTCAGGCCACCCCGGTCATTCCCGAAGTGCCCCAAGATGATGAACTTCCTTATCCCGAAGCCCCGGGGAACGCTTCCTTCGACAGCGAGTCTCCGCTGCATCCCGAGCTACAAAAAGTGCGCTCCGATCCTAAGTTTAAAACTTCGAAGCTCTGCAAATATTCTGGAGACGAGGACCATGGGGAGTTCTCTTGTTCTTATGCATTGGCAATTGAGGCCAATGGAGGAGTGCGAGACACCATGGCCAAATGTTTCCCTCTAGCTCTTGAAGGGGTGACTCTGCGGTGGTTTTGGTCCCTGAAGCCAGGGTCAATTAGAACCTGGGAGCAATTAAGGAAGAAGTTCATAAGTAACTTTCAGGGTACCTTCGTACCCCCAATGTCTATAGGAAGTCTTTTCCAGGTGAAGCAGCTGCCTGGAGAGATTTTGAGACAATTTTTCAAGCGCTTCGCCCATACGAAGTCGCAAATTTGAGGGCTGACTACATCCTCCGTAGTTGATGCAACTCGAGAGGGAGTTGCATCCTGCAAGAAGTCAAGTTTGAAGTGAAGACTTCAACACCTTCGCAGGGGCCTAACTTTGAAGTTCAGCATGACACCTTCGCAAGTTTGAAGTTTGAAGTTTGAAGCATCCTCGTTCAGAAGTCTTGAACATTGCACCTCCACAAAAATTTAACCCTAAGACTTCGCAAGCTTCGGGAAGCAATACCATCGGCTGGAGGCCGCCAGGGAAGCCAGCTGGCAAAGCCTAGGCCTTCTTCTGCTGCGTCCATGGTGAGAATCGAAGTAACGAAACTGATGTGTGCAAGTCTATACTCGCTTTAAGAGGTGAGTACCTTGAAAGAACCTCAGATCGAGGCACTACTTACCGAGTTCCTTCCGAGGTGCGTCCGGAGCTTGTCCAGGCTGTGGCACGTATAGACAACTTCGACCCTGCAAGGCAACATCCGGTGGTCAATATTATGCCACCTCCGAAGCAGGAAGATGGTCAAGATCGAGGGAAAAGAGTAGTCCTCCCCATTTCCGGAGGAGGGACTCTTGGTAGTATGTCGAAGAGGCAGAGAAGAGAATATGTCCGAGAAGTGGGCAATATTGAAACTTCTTCATCCGCAGCTGCCATGCCTGAATGGTCCCATGTGTCGATATCTTTATCCGTAGATGATGCAGTTGGCATAAAGTTTCCGCAGGTAGATCCACATGTCATCACTTCCGACATAGCAGGAACTGAAGTATGGAGAGTACTGATTGACGGAGTGAGTTCAGCAGATATTATCTTCATCCAAGCCTTCGATCAGCTCTGTATCTCCAAGAAGCATCTTCTCCCAGCATCTCGTCCTTTGTAAGGCTTCGCAGGACCCCCTCTTGATGCCCTCGGCCAAATAGGTCTGGAGGTCACATTCAGAGAGGGGCTACTGGCCAGGACAGAGGAGGTGATTTTTGATGTTGTGGATGCCCCGTATGCATATAATGTTATCTTCAGGAGGGGCATGTTGAATCAGTTCGGAGCCGTGGCGCATCATAATTATTTGTGTATGAAGATGCCCACACAAGCGGGAGTGCTTACTGTTTTCGGAGATCAGGCCACTGCGCGAAGAGCGGAATATGGTCATGGCCCCCCTCTTGACCCGAGACAAGTGAACAACGTGCAAGGCAACCCGGAGGATATCTCTGCTTCAGGTGAACCTTCAAAGAAGTCGTTCCCAAGGCCAAGCCCCGAAGGAGAGATTATAACGAAGGTTATTGTCAAAGCCGGCAAAGACTATTCATTTCAGTTCGGCAAGGATTTGCCTCCAAAAGTCGCTACTTCGTTAGGAAAAGTAGTTGAAAATTTAGATGTCTTTGCATGGTCTAATGAGGACATTACCGGAGTCAGTGGGGGTATTATTGAGCATAGTTTACTTGTGAACCCGAGGGTTCGGCCTGTCCGACAAGAACTCTGGAAGTTATCTGTGGAGAGGGCCATCCTTGCTAAAGCTGAAGTGGAAAAGTTGCTGAAGACTGGGATTATCAGAGAAGTAGCTCATACGGAGTGGCTAGCCAACCCAGTCTTCATCAGGAAGAAATTTTCCAGGAAATTGCGCATGTGTATTGACTTTACATCTTTGAATAAAGCATGCCCCCGTGACCCCTATCCCATGCCCCGAATTGATCAATTGGTTGACTCCACTGCTGGTTCGGAGTTATTAAGCTTCCTTGATGCGTATTCTGGTTATCATCAAATCTGGTTAAAGCGCGAAGATGAAATCAAAATAAGCTTTGTAACTCCTTCGGGAGTCTTCTGCTATGTAAGAATGCCTTTTGGCTTAAGAAATGCCGGGACAACTTTTTCGAGGTTAATTGCTAAGGCTCTAGGTCATCAAATGGGCCGCAATGTAGAAGCCTATATGGATGACATTGTAATAAAGAGTGTTCTAAGGCACCAACATAGCCTAGAATTAGAAACGTTCAATAGCCTTCGGGCATGTGGAGTCCGTCTTAACCCTGAAAAATGTATCTTCGGGGCTCAGGCTTGAAAATTGTTAGGGTATCTAGTTTCAAGCAGAGGGATCGAAGCTAGCCCTACTCAAATTACTGCATTGCAAAGGATGGCTCATCCGGAAAATTTGAAGCAAGTGCAAAAGCTAACTAGCCGTCTTGCAGCACTTAGCCGATTCCTAGCAAGTCTGCGGAGAGAAGTTTGCCCATTTTCAAAGCATTGAAAGGGTCCGAAGATTTTGCATGGACACCGGAGTGTCAAAAGAGTTTTGATGATATTAAGAATTATCTCAGTAACCTCGCTACACTCACGGTGCATGTTGCGGATGAAACCCTACTCCTTTACCTTGCGGCTACTAGCTCCGCTGTCAGTGCAGTCCTTGTCAGAGAAGTTGATTTCAATGGGAAGTTGGTATAGAATCCAGTCTAGTTTGTATCCGAAGCATTGTCTGGAGCAAAAACAAGATATTCTGAGCTTGAGAAGTTCACCTATGCTCTGATAATGGCTTCGAGGAAGTTAAGGCATTATTTCCTAGCACATAATGTGATTGTACCAACTTCGTATCCCTTAGGAGATATGCTCCAATGTAAGGATTCTACAGGAAGAATTGGGAAATGGGCCGTTGAATTAGCACCCTTCGACATCTCCTTCGTGGCAAGGACAGCAATTAAGTCACAGGTGTTGGCAGACTTTGTGGCAGAATGGACTCCCCCTGCAGTATGGGCTCCGGAGAAACCAAGTGAAGGAATTTGGACCATATACTCTGATGGAGCTTTCCAAGCATCTGGAGCAGGCGTCGGAGCGGTAGTAATTTCGCCTTTAGGGCAAAGAGCAATGTACTCCACTAGGCTCAACTTTAAGTCCACTAATAATAGAGCGGAGTATGAAGGAATTTTGTTAGGACTTCAAAGGCACATGCTTTGGGGGCTACAAGAGTTGTTATTAAAACAGATTCTCAAATTGTAGCAGGGCACGTGGATAAGAGTTTTCAATTTCATCATCCACAGCATGCAAATTATTTGGAAGTGATCCGTAAGATTGAAACGACATTTAAAGGGATTTCCATTCGAAGTATACCAGAGTTGAAAATATGCAAGCTGATACCTTGGCAAAAGCTGCAGCCGGAGCTATGGACATTCCAGAAGAAGTTTTTTACGAAGAGCTCAGTTCACCTTCGGTAACATAGATACCTTCTGCGGAAGTTCTTTGCATTCCAAGTACAGATTGACGGAGTTCAATTATGGAATTGTTGCAAGGAGAAGCAAATTTGCCTGAAGGGTCACAACTTTTGAGGTTAAAGCTCAGAATTCGAAATTATCATATAATCAATGGTATTTTGTACAAAGGCCAGAGTATGTTCCCCTCTGCTCCGATGTATATCTCAAGCCGAAGGTGAGGAGATTCTCCGAGAAATTCATGAAGGACTTTGTGGTAGCCATCTGGCCCCTCGAGCTTTGGCAGGAAAAAAACATCGCCAGGGTCTTTACTGGCCTACAATGTAGCTGATGTGGAGAGCCTAGTTCACACGTGCCAAGGTTGTCAATAGATGGGAAGAACAAGTCATCGTCCGCCAACAACTCTTCAAGTCATTGCCCCAGTGTGGCCCATGGCCAGATGGGGCCTGGACCTTATTGGCCCCTTCCCAGTAGCAAAAGGAAATTTGAAATTAGCAGTGGTAGCAATTGAGTATTTTTCCAAGTGGGTCAAAGCAGAGCCCCTCACAGCTATCACTTCGAATAATGTACAAAATTTTTGCTAGAAAAGTATTATATGCCGGTTCGGAGTGCCTCGGCAGCTCATAGTTGACAATGAGACACAGTTTGATACAGAGCCCTTCAGGAAGTTTTGTGAAGATCTTGGCATACAAATATGCTTCACTGTAGTGCGCCATCCTCAGTCTAACAGAGCTGTAGAAAGAGCCAATGGTAATATCTTGTCAGGATTGAATCGAAGAATAGTAGGGTTGGCAAAAGGGTTGTGGGCCGAAGAGCTCCCAAATATTTTGTGGTCCATTCGGACCACTCAAATAAGCTCCACATGTTTCACTCCTTTCAGACTATTATTCGGAGATGAAGCTATGACGCCAACGGAGCTTAAAGGAGAATCTCTTTGTAGCACCAAACCGGAAATAGAAGCAGAAAGCCAAACTTCGCTTGATTTAACAGAAGAAACAAGACTTCGAGCCGTTGCCAATTTGTCAAAGTATCAGCAGCAGACGAAGACTTGGTTTGACCCGAAGGTTAAGCTTAATGAACTTATGCCGGGTCATCTAGTTTTGCACAGCATTATAGCACCAGGGAAATTAGGAAATTAGTGGGAAGGTCCATACATTATTCTCCGCTCAGGACGCCCTTGTTCTTTTAAGTTAGCTAATTTAGAAGGCGAAGAATTAAAGCATGACTGGCACGCGGAGCACTTAAAGCGATATTTCACATAGGGGCTCCTTGTAATCATATGTAAACACCTTATGAATTAATAAAGCTCATGGTTCAGATAATGCCTACCTTTTCAAACACTTCCTACTTCTAGTGGACGCACTGGAAGAACGAAGTTGGTTGTGAGGAAAGTGTCATTCATTTGAACCAATTTTTCGGAGATCGAACCAATGGTTCGAAGCTTCCGACGAGGTGGGAAAATCACTGAAAAACGGATTCCAAGCCACCGGCTTGAAAGCATCCGTAAAAAGAGTCAAAGGAGATCAAATAATGCGGATTCCAAGCTCCGGCTTGAAAGCATCCGTAAAAAGAGTCCAAGGAGACCACTGCGAATTCCAAACCACCGGTTTGATAGCATTCGCAAAAAGAGCCGAAGGAGGCCAAACAAAACAGAGTTTGAGCTAATAAGCTTTGAATATCTGTAAAAAGAGTCCAAAGTGACCAGTCGTTTTGGACGCTAAGGTGTCTGGGAAATTAGTCCGAAGTGACTACTTTTAAAACAAAAGGTACTAAGTTACCAGTTTTCAGACTTCAAGTAGTCGAAGACATTTTCTAAGATTTTAATCAATCTCTATGTTGATGAGGGGCTCCGAGCCTCCAAAATTGTACTCCTAAGTTTTTTCTTTGTGCCTAACCATCTTCGACTACAGTTCGAAGTTGCTTATGCCCAAAGAGGGGCTGGGAAGTAAGGAGACAATTTTAAAATCTTAATCTTTATTATTCGAACAGATTACATTACATTACGAAAAATCTATGTCTATACCAAGAAGGAATCGAAGACCCCTTCGATCTCTAGAGCTACCACTAAAGCCAAAATGACTAGTTCCAGAGCCGAGAGTCCTGATAATCTTACGTTTAATTCTTTTCCCTCTCTTCGAAGCTCGAAAATCTTTTTGTTCCTGTTGAAGTTCAGCCCAAGTTCGAAGTCGCTCGGGGCTTCTCTCCCAGCTTTGAAGTTCTTCAGGCTTCTTTCCTTGTTCTTCAGCAATACTCTATTCTTCGGACCATTCAACGTCTTTAGAAGATAAGGCGGAATCAAAAATCAAGGTCGTTTGTGAAGTTTTAAAAGATCGAAGGTAGCCCATAGCAGGCGGAGTTCTTCGGTAACATTTAATACTTCGACATCATCCATACGAGGTTGAGAAGCCTAAAAACACGATAAATAAGTTTTCATTCATAATAGATGAAAGCATAATTTTTACATATTTGGACCCCTAAACAAAACTAAACCTGCGGGTTCGGTGGAGGCTGGCTGCTCGAAGCTTGAGACCGAGCTTGTTTCTGGCGATGCTCTTCATCGATCCAAGCCTTGATCACTGTTTGACCTTCGGCTCTCCATGAAGCTTAGAAGGCTTGCTAGGCTGCGACCACATCTTCACAAGGGTTTAGCAGTTGGTTGTCGTTGAAGGTAACGGGAGCCTGCCCCGAATCTGGTGCTACTGATAGCCCTAGATCCTCGTAGTAGCGAAGTACTCTGAGAGCAGCTACTTGGCCAGAGAGTTCTCCACACCGAATACCCGCTGTCTTCATCATCTTCGCTGCTCCTTGGATCATTTTTAGCCGTCGTAGTAAGGGGAAGTTGTCACTCGAAGGTAGTGTCCAAAGAGTACCGAAGTACTCTAGAACACCTAAAAGATTATTCATGACCTCCACAGCTACCTTCTCTGAGTACACTTTATCTTCAATTAAGGCATCCCTTGATGAAGTTAGATCATCTACCACAGAGGATAGTCTAGCTGCCTCCATAGCCAAAGAGTTCTTCTGGCTAAGCAGGTTGCTGGCTTCCTCCATGGCTTTCGTCTTTTCTTCTTGAAGCTTAACCAGCTCAGTCCCGACCGTTGCATGCTCTGCCCGCAATTTCTCTATTTCAGCCCGAAGAACGATTTGTTCGGCTTCAAGCTTCTGGTTTGCAGCATCCAGACCAAGTATGGCTCTCCTCTCCACTGCAACCATCTCATCCAAGCTGGAGATTCAAATTTCGCAGCCTTCAAGACTCCTTTGGAGAGCAGTAATCCTCTCCTTGAGACGAATACTTCCTCGCTCGTTCGAGACGGCTGCATCTCGGGCCAAGACTATTTGCTGCGAAGAGAAAAAGCAAGGTGGGGAATTGTTCATAAGTTGAAATTAATCTTGTTTTTAAGATATTTCATACCTGGTATGCTGCCCGTTCCAAGGCTGCGTTCATCTCCAAACCCTCAGCCTCGCTAAGTATGGCTACTAAGTCTGTTCCCCCAACTTCGCGGTTAGCTCAATCCAAAGGCTCGAGCAGGGCCCGAAGTCCGGTGCTTCGCTCCAGAAAAGGAGCTAGTAGGGGGAGCATGGACAAAGCTCCAAAACAAAGGTATTATATATTGCATAATTTTGCAAGGTGAAGAAAAAGGCGGTTCAAGTGAAGTTTACCTCTGAAGTCCTATCGGCGGATGAGTACGGGGCTACTCGGAGGGTCGAAGGCCACTTTGAAGTCGTCATCAGACTCAAAGTCTAGAACCAAAGGGTTGACTGTTGGAGCCTCCCTTGGAGAAACAACTACCACTTCGTCCGGAATCGAAGCTTGTTCAGTTGTAACTTCGACTCCACCTTCAGTAATAGGGGCTTCTTGATGCGGCAAGTCAGGCTGGACGCTTGAGGTCCTGGCCTATTCGGAGCTACCTAGAGCATGTGGCATGATTGCTGCGTCACCAGTGTCTACGACAACATTTGCTTGTGCTTCATCTTCGGTAATTAGGTCCACGAGGACCCTTTGCATTTCTCTAACTCCATCATCTTCAGATGAATCGAAGGGCAAAGCCACAGGTCTTGAAGGAGCCACATTCTTCAGCTTTTGGGCTAGTTTTTTCATGGGAGTCTTGGCTGGAGCTGAAGTCCCAGCATCCGCTTTCCTCTTCTTTGGGCCTTGCTCAGAAGGCACACAGTCCGGAAGTGGGGGGCTGCAACTCCGAGTATGCCCCATACTCGGTTGAGTTGCTCCCAACTGCCGACTAGCTTTTTTCTCCACTCCTTTTCGGCCGGAGTTGGAGCTCCTAGAATCTTCTCCGAAGCTCGAACAACTTGCTCCGAAGTCATAGGGGCTTGAGAAGATGAAAGATAAGTTTGCATTAGTCATTTCATCAAACAATCGTATATAAAACATGTTGTTTTCAAAGCTACCTGCAGGGCTCGAGTTCGAAGAAATTTTTTGGAGTCTACCCTCCGGATCTTCTTTGAAGGTGATGGGCTAGTTGGCCATCAGAGGTGGAATTTGGAGCCCGATGAACTCCTCCGCTAAGTCCCGCATGCTCATGCAGCGACTAATCCTTTGGAGCAGGCTAAGGCGAGCTTCGAGCTGGCTGGGGTCTGGATAAACTTGGGCTTCTCTTCGGAAGTATATGTCTTGCAGAGGTCCGGCAAGACGGCTTCCTGCTCCAACTTCGGCATAGAACCACCGGAGAGTCCAATCTGTGTACCATCTGGCGTTGATGGCTTTCGCTGGAAATCGTAGTTGGAATTCATCCCGGAGTCTGAAGTTGATACTGCCGAAGGCTACTACGATTTTCTCCCCTCCGGAGCCTTGGTAAGTTTTTGGCTGGCAAGATGCCCTGTGCAGTGTTGCAAAAATTTCTGCTCTTCCTTCGCAGCCTTCAGCCCGTAGCGCCCATTCGAAGATAGCCAGGCACACTATTGCATTCGGAGATAGTTGAGGAAGGGTAACATGAAATAGGTCCAATAGCTCCGACAGAAAGTCCACCGCTGGGAGTCCTAACCCAGCCTCGTAGAAGGCTTCGAAGACCACAACTTCTCCATGCCACAGTGAAGGGATGGCCTCCTTTCCAGGTTTCCAGATGATGATCTCCGAGCTAATCTTCCCCTCTACCACTGATGCGATCGTCTTCCTCTTGTAGGTAGATGGCCCCAGTTTGTAAGACTGGTCCGGATACTTCAAAGAGGCTGGGAGGAGATCGTGAGGACCGATTTGTTGGGGATTCCCCACCAGAGCCGCGACTGCTGCTGGTGGTGTTGCCGCCGCCGCCGCTGGTGCCGCCGCCACCGCTGCTGCTGCTACAACCATCGCTTGTTGCCGGGCTAGGGCCGAAGTCGCCCCGGGAGCCTTGAAACTCGTTTTCGCCATTGATCCGAACCGAATGGTTGAAGCTAGAGTTTGGAGGCTAAAGATTGATTGCTCAAAGATGGTGAGGAAAGTGCTTAAGAAGTATCTAGGTCCTCTATTTATAGCCTAGGTTCACATTTTTTTTTACCGTTCACATTTGTCGTTTTCGCATTCTTGACTGTTACACTTTGCAAAGTTAATGCACCGCGTAGCTTCTTCTAAAAGAAAAAGGCTAACGGCTATTTCTTCTTAGTCTAAAAGGCTTTCTGACTTCTTAAGTTGATTTCAGGATTGTTCGAATGTAGCTTTCTTAGAAATCAATTCGAAGTTGTGAATCTTCATGTATTCCGAAGGTTGATTAAATCTGTTAACCCCTACACATGATTATTTTTCTTGCGTATACTGCTCTCCTAACTTTACAGAACTAGCGGACAAGCGTATTCGAGGGTCTACTATTGGGGGAAAATACTTCATCCTCAGGGTCACTGCTGTAACAAGACAAAGGCAGGCTATTTAGCTGAAGGTTTCCAGCATCTAACTCCGGTTTAGTACTGGGACAAGTTCGAAGGATAGAGGCGAACTCTAGACTGGAGTATATCTTCGAACTTAGACTCTTCAGAGAACCTCTTTGCCATCTAAGATGGAAGGCTTATCTTCTTTCTCATTAGATTAGTCTTTTACCGTTTTAGCCCTATTAAGGGTACCGAATAGTTTTCACTATGTCAGTTGTAATAGAGAGGTAAAAAGGTCTTTTCCTTAAGGTTTTGGCCTATAAATACCCACCGTTTTACCCTGTAATGAGGATCGAATACTGAGTTATTCAATACATATCTTCGAACTGTTTTGAGCTATTATCCATTTCATAGGCTTGAAATAGTTTACTTCACAAATACTTCGTTTGTTAGTTTCTAATATTTAGAAACCTGTTAGCGTAATCTTTTACGCCAACAAATGAAATGCGACAAAAGCAAACCCACCTAGACCTTTTCAAATCAAGCATAATAAGGCATGGAATTTTCATTTTTCTGATTTTTATCTTTTTATAGCACATTTTCCATGTTAAAACATATTGTTGGCGTAAAAAATTACGCTAACAGGTTTCTGAAGGTTAGAAACTAACAAATGAAATGTTTGCGAAGTAAACTATTCCAAGCCTCCGAAAGGATAATAGCTGGAAATAGTTCGAAGATGTATATTGAACAACTTGTATTCCGTCCTTTTTACAGGGTAAAACGGGGGATATTTATAGGCCCAAACATTAAGGAAAAGACCTTTTAATCCCTCTGTTACAACCGACATAGTGGAAACTATTCGGTACCCTTAATAGGGCTAAAATGGTAAAAGACTAATCTAATGAGAAAGAAGATAAGTCTTCCATCTTAGCTGGCAAGGAAGCTCCCGGAAGAGTCTAAGTTCGAAGATATACTTCGAACTAAAGTCCGTCTTCATACTTCGAACTTGATCTACTGTATCCTCAGAGTTATATGCTGAAAACCTTTGACTTAATCACCGGCCTTTGTCCTGTTACTGCAATAACCCTGAAGATGGAATATTTTCCCCCAACAGTAGCCCCTCGAATACGCTTCTCCGTTAAATCTGTAATGTTAGGAGAGCAGTATACGCAAGAAAAAATAATCATGCGTAGGGGTTAGCAAATTTAATCCATCTCCGAAATACATGGAGATACAAAACTTCGAATCAGCTTCTAAGAAAATTTCATTCGAACTATCTTAGAATTAACTCGAGAAGCTCGAAAGCTCTCTCAGGCTTAGAAGAAATAGCTGTTAGCTTTTTCCTTCTAACGGAAGTTACGCGATGCGTTAACTCCGCAACAAAATAACGGCTAAGAATGCGAAACAGTAGATTCAAACGGTAAAAAATCGTGGTCTGGGCTATAAATAGAGGGCCCAGACCCTTCTCGAGTACCTTTCCACCTCATTCGTGCAAACAAGCCATCAGACAAACCCTAGCCTCCATTTTTCTCCTCAAGCAGCCCGTGCAATCCCATGACAAAAACCAGTTTCAAAGTTCCTGGGCGGCTTCAGCCTTGGCTCGGCAGTAGGCTGCAACAGTAGCGGCAGCTGTGACATCAACGACGGCAACTCCGACACCAGCAGTGGCAGCAATGGCGGCGCCGGGGAGAAATCCCCAACACGACGATCCTCATGATCTCTTTCCGGCATCGACGAAATACGCGGATCAGTCCTATAAGTTAGGGCCCTCAACCTGCAAGAGGGAAACACTCGCGGCCACAATAGAAGGCAAAATCAGTTCGGGGATCATGATTCGCAAACCTGGGAAAGAAGTTATTCCGTCACCAAGGCCAGGAGAAGTTGTTGTCTTCGAAGCCTTCTTCGAAGCTAGATTAGGACTTCCGGCTGTTGACTTCTTGGCCGAGGTACTGGATTTATTCCACTTTACTCTCCCCCAGCTCTCTCCGAACGCGATAGCACACCTTTCTATCTTCCAGTGGGCATTGCGAGCCAAAGGATGTGAAGGCAGAGCGGAAATCTTTGCAGCTTTACATATAGCTTCGTGCCAGCCCAAAACCTTCGTTGGCTCTGGAGGTGAGAAGATAGTGGTGGCATTCGGAAGTATTAACTTCCGACTTCGAGACGAATATGCCCTTCGGTTTCCAGCCAAAGCCATCAACGCCAGATGGTACACGGATTGGATCCTTCGCTGGTTTTACGCCGAAGTTGGGGCAGGATGCCAACTAGCGGGACCTCTTCGGGACATAAACATCCGGAGGGAAGCCCTTGTCCACCCGGACCCAGGCCAGCTTGAAGCCCGGCTTAGCCTTCTCCAACGCATCAGCCATCGACTGAGCATGAGGGATCTGGCAGAGGAGTTCATCGGACTCCAAATCCCTCCTCTGATGGCCAACTGGCCAATCACTTTTGAGGAAGATCCAGAGGGCGGCCATCGCAAGATTTCTTCGAACTCAAGCCCTGCAGGTAACTTCGAAAACAACATATGTCATGTATATTCATTCGAATAAAATAACCAACTTAACTCATTTTTTAGCCTCCTCAGCTCCTATGACTTCGGAGCAAATTGTACGAGCTTCGGAGAAGATTCTGGGAGTCCCGACTCCGGCCGAGAAGGAATGGAGGATTAAATTGGTTGGTACTTGGGAGCGGTCCAACCGAGTATGGGGGTTACTCGAAGTTGTTCCACCCCCTCTTTTGGATTGGGTGCCTTCAGAGAAAGGGCCCAAAAAGAGAAAAGCCGAAGTTGTAGCTTCGAGCTCTTCTAAGACTCCATCGAAGAAGGTGGCTCGAAAACCAAGGGTTACTGCACCTCCAAGTCCAATAGCTTCAATCTCCGATTCCTCGGGGGATGAAGGCAGAATGCTTGTTGACCTGATCAACAAAGATGCAGCCCAAACAGATGTACATATTGATGATGCTGCGAGCATGCCGGAGTCTCAAAGCAACCCTGGGCAAGTAAGAACTCCGGCTGCTCAAGAAAATTTACCGCAAGATGGAGCCCTTGTGACTGAAGGTGGAGTCGAAGTTGCTATAGAATCAACTTTGATTCCAGGTGAAGCAATGACGGCCTCTCCTGAAGATGCTCCAACAGTCGAAGATTTGACTGTTGACTCCGACGAAGACTTTGGAGTAGCCTTCGACCCGCCAAGCAGTCCGATGCTCACTCGTCAACAAAACTTCGGAGGTAGACTTCACATAATTCTTTTGTTCTTTTTCTCTGCAAAATTATACATTGTATAATACCTTTGCTTCAACAGGATCTGCTTCTGTAGAAGAGGTCCTTCCCGAAGATACCAATCCTAGGACTTCGGGTACTCCGGAGCCAATTCCAGAAGTCGCCCAGATGGGACCTGGAAAAGGTAAAGGCAAAATGGACCCTTTCCCTGCTCTAAGCTCAGGATTAACTCCATATGAATCGACAGACGGGAGCCAATCTACAGAGGCGGGCCAGACTACCAAAGTTCCTAAAGAAACAGCCCAGCGCTCCGGACCCTCTCCAAGTGAAGACGACTAGAGGGCCCTATCTATGCTCCGTCTTCTAGCTCCGTTTTTGGAGCGAAGAACCAGACTTCGGACTTTGCTTGAGCCTTTGGACCGAGCTAGCCGCGAAGTCGGGGAGACAGAGTTGGTAGCCATTTTGAGCGAGGCTGAGGGTTCGGAGCTCAATGCTGCTATGGAGCGTGCAGCGTACCAGGTACGAAGTATCTGCAAAACAAAATTAGTCTTTCATACAAATAATTTCTCACCTTGGTTTTTTCTCTTTGCAGCAAATAGTCTTGGCCCGAGCTGCGAACATTTCGAACGAACGTGGAAATCTTCGCCTTCGAGAGGAAATCACCACTCTTCAAAGAAATCTCAACATCTCCGAAGGTCGAGTTTCTCAATTAGAAAACATGGTCTCAGCAGAGCGGAGGGCCAGGCAAAGCTTGGAAACTGCGAAGAAGGAGCTCGAAGCTGAACAAATTGTGCTTCGAACGGAAATAGAAAAGATGCGAGCGGAGCATGCTACGGCAGGGGCTGAACTTGTCAAGCTTCAAGAAGAAAAAGCCAAAGCTGCCGAAGAGGCTAGCAACTTGCTTACTCAGAAGAACTTTTTAGCTACGGAGGCAGCTAGGCTCTCCAGCATAGTGGAAGAATTGACTTCTGCAATGGACGCTTTACTTGACGACAAGCTGATGTCGGAGAAGGTGGTTGCGGAGGTCATGAACCAATTGCTAGGTGTTCTAGAGTACTTCGGTACTACTGGGACACTTCCTTCAAATGACAACACTTCTTTACTTCGGTGGTTAAAAATGATCCAAGGAGCTGCGAAGACAATGAAGACGGCAGGCATTCGATACGGAGAACTCTCCGGACAAGTGGCTACTATCGGCATACTTCGTTACTACGAAAATCTGGGAATAAAGATAACTCCAAACGCAGAAGTGGCTCTCATCACCTTCGATGAAAACCGGCTTCTCAATCCTTCTGAAGACGTGGCCACTGCTTGGCAAGCCTTCCAAGCTTCATGGAGAGCCGAAGGTCGCACTGCGATCAAGGCTTGGATTGATGAAGGGCAATGCCAAAAGCAAGCTGGGTTGCAAGCTTCGAGTAGCCAGCCTCCGCCAAACCCGCAGGTTTAGATTTATCTTAAAATCTCGACTATGTAAAGCATCATGCTTTTGTACATTTATGAATGAAAATTTGCTTATCATGTTTTTAGGCTTTGTCTCATATGGAAGATGTCGAAGTGTTAGACGTTAACGAAGAACTCCGCCTACTATGGTCTACCTTCGATATTTTAAAACATCACAAGCGACCTTGATTTTTAGTTCCTCGAGATAGCTCCGGTGCTATTACGCCCGAAGTAAACAAAGATATATTAACTTATATTAAAGAGGAAGAAAAAGAAGTTAACTTGGAAAGTTCATCTTCCGAAGACATTGCATGGTCCGAAGATGAAAATGAGGCTCAAGGCAAAAAGCCTGAAGAACTTGGAAGCTGGGAAAGGAGCCCCGAATGACTTCGAACTTGGGCTGAGCTTCAACAAGAACAGAAAGACTTTAGAGCTTCGAAGGGAGGCAAGAGAGTTAAACGTAAAGTTGTTAGAACTCCCGGCTCTGGAACTAGTCGTTCCAACCTTAACTCTAGAGATCGAAGGGGTCTTCGATTCCTTCTTGGTATAGATACCGATTTTTCCTTATGTAATCATATTTGTTCGAATGATAAATATCGATTTAAAATTGTCTCCCTATTTACCAGCCCCTCTTTGGGCGTAAGCAACTTCGAACTATATTCAAAGATGGTTAGGCGCAAAGAAAAATTTAGGAGTACAATTTTTGGGGTTCGGAGCCCCTCAGCAATTTAAAGATTGATTAAAATCTTATAAAATGTCGTCGACTATTTGGAGTCTGAAGAATGGTAACTTAGTACCTTATGTTTTGAAAGAAATCACTCTAGACAACTTTCCGGACACTTTGGTGTCCCAAACAATTAGTCACTTTGGACTTTTTAACAGATATTCGAAGCTCATGAACTCAAACTCTGTTTATTTTGGCCTCCTTGGGCTCTTTTTGCGAATTCTATCAAACTAGTGGTTTGAAATTCGCAGTGGTCTCCTTGGACTCTTTTTACGGATGCCTACAAGCCGGTGGCTTGGACTCCGCGTTTTTTGGTCTTCTTGGACTCTTTTGACGGATGTCTACAAGTCGGTGACTTGGACTCCGCATTTTTTGGTCTTGGGCTCTTTTACGGATGTCTTCAAGCCAATGGCTTGGACTCCCAATTATTTCAGCCCACCACGTCGGAAGTGGGAAGTTTATGGGGGTAGGCATTATCTGAACCATATGCTGATGGGGGAGTGGTCCCGATCTTCCGCTAGGTAAAGGATAACTTGGGTTGGTGGAGAATCTCGACGTTGGTGATCCAAGGCTCCGGTCCGGCGGATCAAAACCTTGCAATCGTTACACCACTGTCTCCGTTGGTTATCAACCACGCAGGACGCGATTGACCTCTTTACGAAGGCTAATTCCTACAAGCGAACCCAAGAACACAAGCAAGAACAGGAAGGATACAAGTCGAATGCCAAATCAAAGACAAACGATGATAAAGTGAGGTTTCACAAACGCCAATGCAGCAGCCAATCGGTCCGGTGCAAGAGGCGGGATCTAAACACAACAGTGTAGATGCAAACAAAGCAAAACCTCACCCTAGAGGCGGCTGGCGTGAGAATATATAGAGTGGGCAGCCTGTGGAAGGTGAACAGACACGGGTTGTGGACTAGAAGGCGAACAGACATGCACTATGGGCCAACACGGTCCAGTTCTGTCACGCAGGATGGTTTCGGTCACACAGAACGACTCGAGACTCCAAATGATGTGAAACCAACGGCAAACGATCCGTCTTCTCCTCAGCTTTCCAAAAGGTCAAAGAACGCGCCAATCGGACTTCGTATGAAGAAGTTATGCCCATTTTGGTGCAGGGTGGTCGATGTAGTCCGAACCAGCGAATTCTTGATTTCAAGTCATCCGTGCGACTCCGTCTTCAACTCCAACTCTTCTATTCCATCTCCCATGTTCCTAAGCAACAAAATATTACTAGTATTCAGTAGCATCCCGTCCAAACAAATATTAACATAGTTGCTAAGGACAGAATTAACCTCATGGTTCAAGCGACGGGCACGGGCGCGTGTGATTGGTCCTTGTAATTGAATTGTAGGTGGAGGCTCCATGTGTGTATCATGTGAAGTGATGTCCTCATCATCCTCCCCTTCTTGAATTGGAGTCGTCCTCGACTCAAGGTCATCGTCATCTCCCAAATAGGGCTTTAAATCTGAAATGTTAAATGTAGGACTAACCCCAAAAGCTGCAGACAACTCAAGTTTATATGCATTATCATTTATCTTCTCAAGCACACGGAAAGGACCATCAGCACGGGGCATCAATTTAGACTTTCTCAAATCAGGAAAACGATCCTTGCGCAAGTGCAACCAAACAAGATCACCCGGTTCAAATATTATCTCTTTTCTACCCTTACTACCATAAGCACGATATTTCTCATTCATTTTCTCTATGTTTGCTTTAGTATTTTCATGCATCTTCAGCAATAATTCAGCACGTGTAGTAGCATCAAAATTCAATTTTTCAGATGGTGGCAATGGTAGTAAATCAATAGGAGCACGCGGATTAAATCCATAGACCACTTGAAACGGACTTACCTTAGTAGTGGAGTGTACTGACCTATTATATGCAAACTCAATATGAGGTAGACACTCTTCCCATAGCTTCAAGTTGGTCTTCAAAACAGCCCTCAACATGGTAGACAATGTACGATTGACGACCTCCGTTTGTCCATCCGTTTGGGGGTGACAAGTAGTAGAAAACAGCAGCTTCGTCCCCAACTTATGCCACAACGTCCTCCAAAAATGACTTAAGAATTTGGCATCACGATCTGAAACGATGGTATTGGGAACTCCATGCAAGAGTACGACCTCTCTGAAAAACAAATCAGCAACATTTGTAGCGTCGTCGCTCTTGTGACAAGGTATAAAATGCGCCATTTTAGAGAACCGATCTACCACCACAAAAATACTATCCCTCCCCCTTCTAGTTCTAGGTAATCATAACACAAAATCCATAGAAATATCCTCCCAAGGTACATTAGGAATGGGCAGAGGCATATAAAGACCATGTGGGTTTAGACGGGACTTAGCTTTATTGCAAGTAGTGCATCGTGCCACATAGCGCTCAACATCTCGTCTCATCCTAGGCCAATAGAAGTGTGTGGACAGCACATCTTCGATTTTCTTTGATCCAAAATGACCCATCAAACCACCACCATGTGCTTCCTGCAATAACAACAAGCGAAGAGAGCTAGCCGGCACACATAACTTGTTAGCACGAAAAAGATATCCATTATTCAGCACATATTTGTTCCAAGCACGGTCATCTGTACAATTTGCAAAAACATCTTTGAAGTCCAAATCAGTAGCATACATGTCCTTCAATGTTTCTAAACCAAAGATCTTATAATCAAGTTGAGAAAGCAATGTATAACGTCTAGATAAGGCATCGGCAATCACATTATCTTTCCCTTTCTTATGCTTAATGATATATGGAAAAGTTTCAATAAATTCTACCCATTTAGCATGTCGTTTATTCAGATTTGCTTGCCTACGTATATGCTTCAATGCTTCATGATCCGAATGAATAATAAACTCCTTAGGCAAAAGGTAATGCTGCCAAGTTTCAAGCACACGCACTAAGGCATATAATTCCTTATCATAGGTAGAATAGTTCAACTGTGGGCCATGTAATTTCTCACTAAAATAGGCCACGGGTTTACCTCCTTGCAGCAGCACACCTCCTAATCCAAACCCACTAGCATCACATTCTAACTCAAAAGGCTTACTGAAGTCGGGTAGCTGAAGTAGAGGTGCATGTGTAAGACGATCTTTGAGTGTGGCAAAAGCTTGTTCATGTGCTGGCTCCCACGCAAAAGTAATTCCCTTCTTGGTCAACTCATGCAAAGGACCGGCTATGGTGGTGAAATCTTTCACAAAACGCCAGTAGAAACCTGCAAGACCAAGAAAACTACGTACCTGTGTGATAGTTTGGGGTTGCGGCCAGCTGTTGATTGCTTCTACCTTTGCCGCGTCGACCTCAATACCCTGAGAAGTGACAACATATCCAAGAAACACAACTCGATCCGTGCAAAACGTGCACTTCTCAAGGTTACCAAACATTCTAGCCTTACGGAGGACAAAAAAACAGCACGTAAGTGTTCAACATGTTCAGTGAGAAACTTGCTATAAACCAAGATATCATCAAAGTATACAACCACAAAGCGTCCTATAAAGTGCCGTAGGACTTCATTCATCAAGCGCATGAAGATACTAGGTGCATTAGTAAGTCCAAAAGACATGACAAGCCACTCATATAATCCAAACTTTGTTTTAAAAGCAGTTTTCCATTCATCACCTAGTTTCATGCGAATTTGGTGGTAGCCACTACGGAGATCGATCTTAGTAAATATAATGGCACCACTAAGCTCATCAAGCATGTCATCCAATCTAGGAATAGGGTGTCCATATCGAATGGTGATATTATTAATAGCACGACAATCAACACACATGCGCCAACTACCATCTTTCTTAGGCACCAAAAGAACGGGTACTGCACAAGGACTAAGGCTTTCACGGATGTACCCACGATCAAGAAGGTCCTGTACTTGGCGCTCAATTTCTTTTGTCTCCTCTGGATTGGTACGGTACGCTGCACGATTAGGAAGAGACGCTCCCGGGACCAAATCAATTTGGTGCTCGATGCCGCGTATCGGTGGCAGCCTGGGTGGTATCTCAGTAGGAAAAACATCATTAAACTCCTGCAAAAGGTCAGTGACTGCAACAGGAACAGAGCTAGGAATGTTCGCAAGTGAAAACAACACGTTTGTGCAAATCAAGCCGTATAGCAAGGGAGTATCATCACAAATTTCAGCAAGGTCAGTTTTAGTTGCAAGCATGACATGTCCTTTCAGATTAATAACTTGTGATGAAGAAGGAGAAGCAATTTTATCTTTCTGTTGCCTCAAAAGCGTCTTAGCTACTTGCTGATTTTCAGAAGGTTGTTTGCTCTTTTGTGCATCCCTAGCATGTTTTTCTTGTTCAAACTTTACAATTTCAGCAGGAGTCATAGGAAGCAATGTAACTTTCTTTCCTTTATTCATAAATGTATACTTATTGCTCCTACCATGGTGTGTAGCATCAGTATCATACTCCCAAGGTCTACCAAGTAACAGAGAACATGCTTGCATTGGTACTACATCAAAATCAGCAACTCCTAAGTATGTACCAATGGTAAATTTGATGTGAGCAGTTTGTGTTACCTTGACCTTACCGCTATTGTTGAACCACTACACATGGTAAGGGTGTGGATGCGCACGTGTGGGAAGTTGAAGCTTTGTTACCATGTCGAGGCTCACCAAATTGTTGCAACTACCGCTGTCGATGATGACACGTACACGGCGGTTATTGACGAGGAAGAAGGTCTGAAACAGATTGTTTCGTTGTGCCCGGTCGTCCTGCTCCATGTGAGTGCTTAAAACACGTTGTACAATAAGTGCTTCATGGTCAGCATAGGTATCCGACGTAAAAACAGCGTCATCATCGGATGTATCATCATCTCCTGCAATGTTAGCAGCAAGTGCATATTCATCTTCAACATCACTAGCACTTACGTAGCCACCGTCTTCCGTAGCAATATAAGCCCGCTTACTAGGGCAATCCTTCATAACGTGGCCAAATCCTTTGCATCTGTGACACTGGATCGCTGCAGAACGTGCGGTAGAGGCCGCCGAGGAGGTGGGCTTGGCTGGCGCCTTGGATGCTGCAGTCTTGGAACTCCCAACCCGGGCTGTAGATGTAGAAGGTGCTGATGTAGCCGCCGGTCGAGAAGGTGGTGGTGGTGGTCGTTGCTGCTGCCCACTTGAGCGTGAAGTGCCACCACCAATGTTGGTTCTCATGCTGCGTTGTAGTTGTTGGCGACCCTGCAATTCTTTTTCTGCAAGCATAGCAAGGTGGAAAAGATGAGTGATAGTATTGTATTCTTTATAATCAATGATATCCTGAATTTCACGTCTTAAACCACCATAAAAACGGGCCATTTTATCCTCATTGTCCTCCTCAATTTCAGCACGCATGCAACCTATTTGCAACTCCTGATAATACTCCTCTACTGATTTATTTCCTTGGTTTAGGCGCTGCAATTTTTTTCTCAAATCACGTTTATATGAAGGAGGGACCCATCTACCACGCATTTGCCGTTTTAACATACCCCAATTTTGTGGTTCATTGCCAACCTGAACTATTTCAGTCCACCAAAGAAGAGCATAACCAGTGAAATCACTAGTAGCTAAACGCACGCGGTGGGTAGCAGGAACCATGTGTGCATTAAATTTTTGTTCGACTGACATCTTCCAATATAAATATGCATCTGGATCATAGGTGCCAGCAAATTGAGGTACTGAAAATTTTACCTTGGAATAGGGATCAATGTTCCCGCGGGTGTCATTGTTACCTCGTGGATGGCGGTTGCGGTGGCCACCCATACCTTGATGATTGAACTGAAAGGGGTGACGTGCAGCCTCGTCAGGGTCAATGCCATTGTTTCCGGCATGGGATAAGTCATCTTCCTCTCCAATATGGTCGTCTTCCTCTTCAACATGGTCGTCGTTGGCTCGTGCAGCAGGCAAGCGTGTTTCCAAGGCAATCATCCGGTCTACTAGGTCAGCCACAGTACGTGCGAGACGTTCGATGGAATGTTGGGTCTGCCGCTGAGACTCCAGTAGAGCACGTCGTGAGACACAGTCATTAAAATCAGATGGAGGGTTACCGCTGTTATCTGCCATGTTAGTGAAAAGACAAAACAACAAAGAATATTTCTTATGGAACACAACTAGGTAAGGTGGTGGTTGTGTGGTGGAAGCAATCCGTCAAGCACCTTACCCACGCTTGCAAGTGTTCTTACCACGCCGCAGTGAGGTCACCGGCCTACAGGTGATGAACCAAGTGGAGGTGGTGTGCAATTGCAAGAATTGATCCTGTCCTGACTAAGAGAAATGTGTAGCTTGGAAGGCAAAGTGAGTAGCAAGGATTAGCGATAGTAATAACAGTTAAACCAAGTTCAATAAGTATTCCCTAGTACTCGTCAAAGTTGCTGACCTTAGTGCTCCCAAAGTGAAAGTTCAAGCAAAGAGGGAAACTATGTGCCCAAAAATCAAAAGGAAGCAAAAACAGGCCAAATTCAGCTCTCTACAGATCGGACAAGGGATCGGACAAGAGTTCGGACAAAGGTTCAGACAAGAGTTCGGACAAGCAACAAACAGCCAATGCCTGCCTCAGATCGGACAAGAGTTCGGTCAGGAGTTCGGACAAGAGATCGGACAAGCAACAAACAGCCAATGCCTGCCTCAGATTGGACAAGAGTTCGGACAAGAGATCGGACAAGCAAATAGCTGCCAAGGCCTGCCTCAGATCGGACAACAGTTCGGACAGGAGTTCGGACAAGAGTTCGGACAAGCAACAACAGTTCGGACAGGAGTTCGGACAAGAGTTCGGACAAGCAACAACAGGACTGCTTCTCTTTTTTTATATATTTTTTTTCTTTTTTTTCACTCTATTTTTTTTTTGAACAAGGATGACAAGAGATACACCCACAAAAATTGGCACCTGCAACTGAGGTGGGATGTGGCTCACAGAAATTCAACAAGTTCGGTGAACGACGAGCAAAAACTTTGTCTAATTTTTTTTCTTTATCTTCCTGATTTTTTTGGCGATTTTGGTGAGGGCTAACGGTGTAGCCGGTTAGGGTACCAACCCAAATTGGGTCAGGAACACGCTCAAAAAATTTCAGATTTTTCTGCCAAACGAGCGAAAAGTTATGCCTGTTTTACCGAAGGGGGGTCACAAAGACTGGATGAGGAAAAATGAGTAGGGTTCTGGAGGGGGGGTTTTCGGTGGGGAAATTTTGTTGAGACACAAGAACAACTACTACTCAAACGACACAAAGGGATTACTAAACCAGCAACAAGACTCGACCAAGAACACGAACTCAACAAAGTTAAAACTGAAATTAAAATCGCAAGGCACAAAGGGGTTCTCGGTGGGGAATTTTTTTGGTGCGGTTTTCTGGACTCTAGGTAAAAACAAAAGCAGATCGAGATTACCTAACGGGAAATCTGTGCTCTGATACCAACTGATGGGGGAGTGGTCCCGATCTTCCGCTAGGTAAAGGATAACTTGGGTTGGTGGAGAATCTCGACGTTGGCGATTCAAGGCTCCGGTCTGGCGGATCAAAACCTTGCAATCGTTACACCACTGTCTCCGTTGGTTATCAACCACGCAGGACGCGATTGACCTCGCCACGAAGGCTAATTCCTGCAAGCGAACCCAAGAACACAAGCAAGAACAGGAAGGATACAAGTCGAATGCCAAATCAAAGACAAACGATGATAAAGTGAGGTTTCACAAACGCCAATGCAGCAGCCAATCGGTCCGGTGCAAGAGGCGGGATCTAAACACAACAGTGTAGATGCAAACAAAGCAAAACCTCACCCTAGAGGCGGCTGGCGTGAGAATATATAGGGTGGGCAGCCTGTGGAAGGTGAACAGACACGGGCTGTGGACTAGAAGATGAACAGACATGCACTATGGGCCAACACGGTCCAGTTCTGTCATGCAGGACGGTTTCGGTCACACAGAACGACTCGAGACTCCAAATGATGTAAAACCAACGGAAAACGATCCTTCTTCTCCTCATCTTTCCAAAAAGTCAAAGAACACGCCAATCGGACTTCGTATGAGGAAGTTATGCCCATTTTGGTGCAGAGTGGTCGATGTAGTCCGAACCAGCGAATTCTTGATTTCAAGTCATCCGTGCGACTCTGTCTTCAACTCCAACTCTTCTATTCCATCTCCCATGTTCCTAAGCAACAAAATATTACTAGTATTCAGTAGCATCCCGTCCAAACAAATATTAACATAGTTGCTAAGGACAGAATTAACCTCATGGTTCAAGCGACGGGCACGGGCGCGTGTGATTGGTCCTTGTAATTGAATTGTAGGTGGAGGCTCCATGTGTGTATCATGTGAAGTTATGTCCTCATCATATGCTTTATTGATTCGGAAGGTGTTTACAAATGATTACAAGGAGCCCCTATGCGAAATATCGCTTTAAGTGCTCCGCATGCCATGTATGAGTTAGCTCTTCACCTTCTAAAGTAGCTAACTTAAAAGAACCAGGACGCCCTGAGCGAACAATTAAGTATGGACCTTCCCACTTATTTCCTAATTTTCCTGGCGCTATGATACTTCGCAAAACAAGATGACCCGACCTAAGCTCATTGATCTTGACTTTCGGGTCGAACCAAGTCTTCGTCTGCTGTTGATACTTCGTCAAATTGGCTACAGCTCGAAGTCTTGTCTCTTTTGTTAAATCCAGCGAAGTTTGTCTTTCTCCTTCTATTTCCGGTTCGGTGCTGCGAAGTGACCGTCCTTTGAGCTCCGTTGGTGTCATAGCCTCATCTCCGAATAATAGTCTGAATGGAGTGAAACCCATGGACCTCGTTTGTGTGGTCCGAATGGACCACAAAATCTTCGAAAGTTCTTCGGTCCAGAGTCCTTTTGCCAATCCTACTATCCTTCGATTTAGCCCTAGCAAAATATTACCATTAGCACTTTCTATAGCTCCATTAGACTGAGGATGTCGTACTGCAGCAAAACATAGCTGGATGCCTAGATCTTCGCAAAATTTCTTGAAAGGTTCTGCATCGAACTGTGTTCCATTATCAACTGTGAGTTGTCTAGGCACTCCGAACCGGCAAATGATATTCTTACAGAAACATTTCTGTACATTGTTCGAAGTGATAGCTGCTAAGGGCTCTGCTTCTACCCACTTAGAAAAATATTCAATTGCTACCACTGCGAACTTTAAATTTCCTTTAGCTGCTGGAAAGGGACCAATCAGATCCATACCCCATCTGGCCATGGGCCATACTGGAGCAATAACTTAAAGAGTTGTTGGTGGGCGATGACTCCTTCGTCCCATCCATTGACATCCTTGGCAGGTGCGGACTAAATTCTCCGCATCAGCTACTATTGTAGGCCAATAAAGCCTCTGGTGAAGTGTTTTTCCTGCCAAAGCTCGAGGGGCCAGATGGCTACCGCAAAGCCCTTCATTAATTTCTCGAAGAATTTCTTGACCTTCGGCTTGGGATATACATCGGAGCAGAGGGGAGCATACTCTGGCCTTGTATAAAATACCGTTGATTATGTGATAATTCTGGGTCCTGAGTTTCAACCTTGAAAGTTGTGGCTCCTCAGACAAACTTGTTCCTCCTTGCAAGAGTTCCATAATTGAATTTCTCCAGTCTGTACTTGGAATGCAAAGGATTTCTACAGAAGGAATTTGTGGCACCGACGGTGTACTGAGCTCCTCATAAAAAGCCTCTTCTGGTATATCCATAGCTCCAGCTGCAGCTTTTGCTAAGATGTCAGCTTGCACATTTTCTGCTCTAGGTATACTCCGAATGGAAATCCCTTTGAATGCTGCTTCGATCTTACGGATTTCTTCTAAGTACTTTGCAAGCTGTCGATGCCGGACTTGGAAACTCTTGTCTACGTGCCCTGCTACAATCTGGGAATCTATCTTAATAACAACTCTTGTTGCCCCTAGAGCACGTGCTTTTCGGAGTCCCAGTAAAATCCCTTTATACTACGCTATATTATTGGTAGACTTAAAGTTCAGTCTTGCGGAGTACATTGCTCTTTGCCCTGAAGGCGAAGTTATCACTGTTCCAACACCTTCTCCAGATGCTTGGAAAGCTCCATCAGAGTAAATAGTCCAAATTCCTTCACTTGGCTTCTCCGGAGCCCACGTTGCAGGGGGAGTCCACTCTGCCACAAAGTCTGCCAACACTTGTGACTTAATTGCTGTCCTTGCCACAAAGGATATGCCGAAGGGTGCTAATTCAACAGCCCACTTCCCAATTCTTCCAGTGGAATCCTTACTTCAGAGCATATCTCCCAAAGGATAGGAAGTTGGTACAATTACATTATGCGCCAAGAAATAATGCCTCAATTTTCTCGAAGCCATTATCAGAGCATAAGTAAACTTCTCAAGTTTGGAATATCTTGTTTTTGCTCCTGACAATGCTTCGGACACAAAATAGACTGAATTCTGTACCAACTTCCCATTGAAATCCATCTCTCTGACAAGGACTTAACTGACAGCAGAACCAGTAGCTGCAAGGTAGAGGAGTAGGGTTTCGTCCACATTAGGCACCGTGAGTGTAGCGAGATTACTGAGATAATCTTTAATATCTTCGAAGCTCTTTTGACACACGGTGTCCATGCAAAATATTCGGACCCTTTCAATGCTTTAAAATGGGCAAATTTCTCTCCGCAGACCTTGCCAAAAATCTGCTAAGTGCTGCAAGACAACCAGTCAGCTTTTGCACTTGCTTTAAATTCTCTAGAGGAGCCATCCTTTGCAGCACAGTTATCTGAGTAGGGCTAGCTTCAATTCCTCTGCTCGAAACTAAATACCCTAACAATTTTCCAGCTTTAGCTTCGAAGATACACTTTTCGGGGTTAAGATGGATCCCACATGCTCGAAGGCTATTGAATGTTTCTGCCTAGTTTAGGCTATGTTTGTGCTTTAAAGCACTATTTATTACAATATCATCCATATAGGCCTCTACATTGCGACCTAATTGATGACCTAGAGCCTTAGTAATTAACCTTGAAAAAGTAGCCCCGGCATTTCTCAAGCCAAAGGGCATTCTTACATAACAAAAGACTCCTGAAGGAGTTACGAAGCTTGTCTTGATTTCATCTTCGCGCTTTAACCATATTTGATGATAGCCAGAGTACGCGTCGAGGAAGCTTAATAACTCTGAACCGACAGTGGAGTCGACCAATTGATCAATTCGAGGCATGGGGTATGGGTCACGGGGGCAAGCTTTATTCAGGGATGTAAAATCAATACACATGCGCCACTTCCCGGAAGATTTCTTCCTAACGAAGACTTGGTTGGCTAACCACTCTGTATGAGCCACTTCTCTGATAATCCCAGCCTTCAGCAGCTTTTCCACTTCATCTTTGGCAAGGATAGCTCTCTCTGCAGACATTTTTCGGAGTCCTTGCCGAATAGGCCGGGTCTTCGGGTTCACAAGTAAACTATACTCAATAATATCCCTATTGACTCCGGTGATGTCTTTGTCAGACCAAGCGAAGACATCTAAATTTTCCTCAACTACTTTCTCCAACGAAGTAGCGACTTTTGGAGGCAAGTCTTTGCCAAATTGAAATGAATATTCCTTACCATCTTTAACAATAACCTTCGTTGCAATCTCTCCTTCAGGGCTTGGCCTTGGGAATGATTTCTTCGAAGATTCATTGGGAGCTAAGAAATCTTCCAAGTTATCTTGTACGCTATTCACCTGTCTTGGATCAAGAGGAGGGCCATGACCATACTCCGCTCTTCAGGCGGTAGCCTGATCTCCGAAGACAGTGAACACTCCCGCCTGTGTGGGCATCTTCATACACAAGTAATTATGATGCGCCATAGCTCCGAATTGATTCAGCATGCCCCTTCCGAAGATGACATTGTATGCATATGGAGCATCTACAAAATCAAAAATCACTTCTTCTGTCCTGGCTAATAGCCCCTCTCCAAAAGTAACTTCCAAGCCAATTTGGCTGAGGGCATCAAGAGGGGGTCCTGCGAAGCCTTGCAAAGGACGGGCTGCTGGGAGAAGATGCTTTCTAGAGATGCAGAGTTGATCAAAAGCTTGGACAAAAATAATATCTGTCGAACTCCCTCCGTCAATTAGCACTCTCCGAACCTCAGTTCCTGCTATGTCGGCAGTAATGACAAGTGGGTCTGCATGTGGAAACTTAATGCCAGCTGGATCATCCGCAGAAAAAGATATCGACACATGGGACCATTCGGGCATAGCAGCTGCAGACGAAGAAGTTCCAATATGGCCCACTTCTCTGACATATTCTCTTCTCTGCCTCTTCGACATACTTCCGAGGGTCCCTCCTCCGGAGATGGGGAGGACTACTCTTTTCCCTCGATCTTGTCCCTCTTTTTGCTTCGGAGGTGGCATAATATTGACCACCGGAGGCCGTCTTGCCGGATCGAAGTTCTCTATTCGGGCCACAGCCTGGACAGGCTCCGGGCGTACTTCGGTCGGAACTCGGTCAGTAGTGCCTCGACCCGAAATTCTTTACAAGTACTCTCCTCTTAAAGAAAGTATAGCTTTGCACGTATCAGTTGCGTGACTCCGATTTTCTCCATGGATGCAGCAGAAAAAAGCCTGGGCTTTGCCAGCTGGTTTCCCTGGCGGCCTCCAGCCGGACTTGTTTCCTGAAGGCTGCGGAGCTCTTGGGGCAAACTTCTGCGGGGGTGCAATGTTCAAAACTTCTGAACGAGGACGCTTTTGCCCCCGACGCCTATCATCTTGAGCTTCGAAGCTAGGCCCTTGTGGCTATGTTGAAGTTTTCACCTCCAACTTAATTTCTTGTAGTATGGACGGAGTAGCTGCAGTTCTCCGAAGCCAGCCCTCTTCTGACCTTGCATACTTTTCGAAATAAGACATCAACTGAGAAACAGAAGATATATTTTTCCGGTGAAGTTTGTCAAGGAGGCCTGCATGAATAACTCCCTCCCGAGCTGCGTCAACTACCGAAGACGTAGACAACCCTCGAATTTGCGACTTCGTATGAGCGAAACGCTTGAAATACTGTCTTAAGGTCTCTCTAGGTAGCTGCTTCACCTAGAAAAGGCTTCCTGTAGACATTGGGCATATGAAGGTACCCTGAAAGTTACTCACGAACTTCTTCTTCAACTGCCCCCATGAACTGATTGATCCTGGCTTCAAAGACCAAACCACCGCAAAGCCACTCCTTGGAGGGCTAGGGGAAAACATTTGGCCATAGTATCTCGCACTCCTCCATTAGCTTCAATTGCTAATGCATAAGAACGGGCAAACTCTCCAGGATCTTCATCTCCGGAATATTTACAAAGCTTCGAAGTTTTGAACTTAGGGTCGAAGCGTACTTTTTTCAACTCAGGATGCAGCGGAGATTCAGTGTCGAAGGAAGCGTTCTCCGGGGCTTCGGGATAAATAGGTTCGTTGTCTTCGGGCACATCGGGGATGACTGGGGTGGCCTGAGAACGAAGCCTATCTGCGGCTTCTTGTCGCCACCTTGCTACCTCATCTTGGAGACTGGCCATTTGAGTGGCCATATCACCAAGACCATCTTCATCACCTCCGGAAGGATCTTCCGGGTCTTGAGAACTGTTCGCATCAGTTCGAAGTGGAACTTGAGGTGGAAGAGGTAATCCGGGTGGCCGAAGTATGGACGGAGTTAGGGGAGGAACTCCGTATACTCGAGGAAGGGAAATCCCTTCCGGAGTTTGAGGTGGAGGAAAAGTCGAAGATCCTCCAATCTCAACTGTGTTTGAAGATCTTGCTCCGAAGGTCCGAGGGGACCTCCGAGTAGGGCTACCACCTGAACTCCGCTTGGGAGGCATGGTTTAAGAACTTGGTAGAGAACGAATTTTTTTGGACTAGGTTCCCCACGGACGGCGCCAACTGTTGGCATAAAAAATTACGCTAACAGGTTTTTGAAGGTTAGAAACTAACAAACGAAATGTTTGCGAAGTAAACTATTCCAAGCCTCCGAAAGGATAATAGCTGGAAATAGTTCCAAGATGTATATTGAACAACTTGTATTCCGTCCTTTTTACAGGGTAAAAAGGGGGGTATTTATAGGCCCAAACATTAAGGAAAAAACCTTTTAATCCCTCTGTTACAACCGACATAGTGGAAACTATTCGGTACCCTTAATAGGGCTAAAATGGTAAAAGACTAATCTAATGAGAAAGAAGATAAGTCTTCCATCTTAGCTGGCAAGGAAGCTCCCGAAAGAGTCTAAGTTCGAAGATATACTTCGAACTAAAGTCCGTCTTCTTACTTCGAACTTGATCTACTGTATCCTCGGAGTTATATGCTAAAAACCTTTGACTTAATCACCGACCTTTGTCCTGTTACGGCAATAACCCTGAAGATGGAATATTTTCCCCCAACACATATAGATGTCCAAGTTGCATATCTGCATCTAAGTAAGGATCTAGCTACAAGGCATGTAGCAGATAGCAAAAGCATTCAGCCTACACATGCTAGTTACCAGAAGCAATGGTGATCATTTTTCAATTTAAAAACATAAAAGCCATGCATATGACAGATATCAGACATATCATGTGAACTGGAGCAAATCAAGATCATCGACAAGTAATCAAAAACATGTACCAGCTAGAATAAGTAAAGCAGATCAATCCTATAACAGAAGCAAGCTCAAAGTGTGATATGTGAATATGCATGATATGAACACACATAAAAAGACTCAAGAAAAGAGTAAAGAAGAAAGACAAACTGACTCAAAATATCCTAAAAAGGATACACAACTCCCAAATCCCCTCGCAAACGCTCAAAAGTAGACTGATCTAGGGGTTTGGTGAAAATGTTAGACAATTGATGATGGGTATCAACATAAACAAGGTCAATGACACCTTTCTCGTATTGATCCCTCAGAAAGTGAAAGTGCACATAAATATGTTTGGTTTTTGAATGGAGACATGGGTTTTTCCCTACACTAATCGTGCTAGTGCTATCACAGAACAAAGGAACTCTGGTAGGAAAGAACAACCCAAAATATCGCAAAGTGGAAATCATCCAAACCAACTGTGAGCAGTAGCTAGCAGAAGCTACATACTCAGTCTCAGTGGTAGAAAGCGCAACTCCAGACTGCTTTCGAGAAGACCAAGAGACAAGAGAAGAACCAAGAAACAAGCAAGTACCAGAAGTCAACTTGCGATCCAACCGGCACCCACCAAAGTCAGCATCTGAAAAGCGAGATAAATTAAGAGACGATGATGCTGAATAATAAAGACCTAGATCGGGTGCATAGGTAAGGTACCTGAAAATGTGCTTGACAGCCTGCCGATAAGACGCACGTGGTGAAGACTAGAAGCACGCGCATAGTCCTATGGCAAACTGTATGTCTAGCCTCGTCGCCATCAAATACAGCAGCGAACCAATCATCTCTCGATACTCTCTCTCATTGACCTTGATGCCACTCTCGTCCTTGTCTAGACCCCTAGATGTACCCATTGGGGTCATCTGGGGCTTCAGCTGTCCACCAAAGTCAATTTTCTTCAGCATGTACCGCGTGTACTTACTTTGGTGGATCAAGATATCGTCCTTGGTCTGCTTGATCTGGAGCCCTAGGAAATACTTGAGCTCAACCATGAGGCTCATCTCAAACTCGTTGTGCATCTGCTCAGAAAACTTGGACACAAGCGCATCAGTAGAACCACCAAAAATAATATCGTCCATGTAAATCTGAGCAATCAAGAAGTCTGAGCCATCTCTGAGCAAGAAACGTGTTTTGTCCACATAACCCATCACAAAGCCTGTTGGCGTAAAAGATTACGCTAACAGGTTTCTATAGAAAAGAAACTAACAAACGAAGTGTTTGCGAAGCAAACTGTTCTAAGCCTCCGAAAGGATAATAGCTTAGAATAGTTCGAAAGTGTATATTGATTCACTTGTAATCGGTCCCTATTACAGGGTGAAATGGGGGGTATTTATAGGCCTAAACATTAAGGAAAAGACCTATTTACCCCTCTATTACAACCGACATTAAGGAAACTATTCGGTTTCCTTAATAGGGCTAAAATGGTAAAAGACTAATCTAATAGGATAGAAGATAAGTCTTCCATCTTAGCTGGCAGAAAAGATCCTGAAGGGCTTTGGTTCGAAGACATACTTCGAACCAGTGTCTGTCTTCGGGCTTCGAACCAGGTTCCGAGCATCTTCGAAGAAGGTCTTCGAACAATCTTCGAAATAGTTGGCTGTCTTCATGCTACTTTAGCAATAACCCCGAAGATGAGATATTTTCCCCCAACAGTAGCCCCTCGAATACGCTTCTCCGTTCGACCTGTAACGTTAGGAGAGCAGTATACGGAAAGAAAAGATAACCAATCATAGGGGTTATTAATTTTTGTTTTATCTCCGAAATGCATGAAAATATGAACTTCGAATCAGTCATAAGGTGATTACTTTTCGAACTACCTTAGAACCGATTCAGGAAGTTTGAAAGTCCTTTTAGACTTAGAAAATATAACCGTTAGTTTCTGTTTCTAACGGAGTTATATGAAGCGTTATTTTCGGAGGAAAATAACAGGCGGGAATGCGAAAAGGCAGAGCCCAAACGGTAACAAACGGAAAGTTTAGGCTATAAATAAATGACTCCAGAACTTACTCGATTACCTTTTCACCGCTTGTTCTCAATCAAAAACCTTTTGAGCCCTTTGAGTTCTTGAGCCCTAGCTTTCGAGTTCTTGAGCCTTAACTTCCATTCTCGGAGTAATCCGGCAATCGCGATGGTGAAGACCAAAGGATCTGCGCCGCCTTCGATCTTGGCTCGGCAGCAGGCAGCCGCAGCAGCAGCGGCGGCAACATTGGCGGCGGCACCCTCGAGGCAGGCGACGATGTCCATGGCGGCAGGGGGGAGAAATCCCCAAATCGTCGATGATCAAGGTCTGTGCCCTCCATCGACCAAATATCTGGACCAATCCTTTGGATTAGGACCTTCAACCTGCAAAAGAGATTCCCTGGCAATGGCAGTAGGAGGAAATATAGGTGCGGGAGTTATGATTCGAAAACCAGGGAAAGAAGCAATCCCATCACCAAGACTCGGAGAAGTCGTAGTGTTCGAAGCTTTTTTCGAAGCAGGCTTGGGCCTCCCCGCTGTAGATTTCTTGGCTGAAGTCCTCGACTTGTTTCATGTAACCCTCCCCCAGCTGTCTCCGAATGCTGTAGCTAGATTAGCTATCTTCGAGTGGGCTTTAAGAGCCGAAGGTTGTGAGGGGAGGGCTGAAATCTTTGCAGCATTGCACAGAGCAACTTGTCAGCCGAAGACCTTCGTAGGCTCCGGAGGTGAAAAAGTAGTGGTTGCCTTCGGAAGTATCAATTTTAGACTTCGAGATGAATACGCTCTGCGATTCCCTGCTAAGGCCATCAATGCTAGATGGTATACTGATTGGGTGCTGAAATGGTTCTATGCCGAAGTCGGGGCAAGCAATCCTTTGGCCGGACCTCTTAGAGAAATTCAGTTCCGAAAAGAAGCTTTGGTGCGTCCTGACGAAGGCCAATTCGAAGCCCGTCTGAACTTACTTGAAAAAGTTAGCCGAAGACTCAGTATGCGAGACTTGGCCGAAGAGTTTATCGGTCTTCAAATTCCTCCGTTGATGGCTGACTGGCCTATTATCTTCGAAGATGATTCCGAAGGTGGTCTTCGCAGAATTAACTTGACTTCAAGTCCTACAGGTAACTTCGAAAACAACATGCATTAAACATATTTACTTCGAAGAAAAACTGACTTGAATTATTTATTTTGTAGAATCTTCAGCCCCTATTACTTCAGAGCAAATTGTAAGGGCTTCGGAGAAGATTTTGGGTGCTCCAACTCCGTCAGAAAAAGAATGGCGAATCAAATTAGTCGGAAGTTGGGAGCGTTTTAACAGAGTATGGGGAATGTTGGAGTTAACTCCACCCCCTCTGATGGACTGGGTGCCTCAAGAGAAAAGACCCAAGAAGAGAGTAGCCGAAGCTGGAAGCTCTAGCTCCGCAAAGACTCCGACGAAGAAGGTGGCTCGGAAGCCGAAAAACCTCGCACCTTCGAGCTCAAGAGCTTCGGCTTCTAGCTCTAAAGAAGACGAAGGTATTTTATTAGTAAGATTAATTGACGAAGATGCAGCTCAACGAAGTATTCTCATTGAAGATACTGCAGGTATTCCGGAGCCTCAAGCCAACATCGAAGAAATAAGAGCTCCGGATACCCAAGAAGAACAATTCGAAGCCCCTATGGGTGTAAATGAGACCGAAGTGCCTGCGAACATACCGGAGTCTGGAGATAATGCTGATCAACCAATGACTTCGGTAGTTCAGGAAGACACAACTCAGGCCGGAGTTCCTGCGGACGAAGGGGGAGTCGAAGTCACTATGGCTTCGATTCTTGAAGAAGTAACGAGGGCTCTTCAGGACGATGCTCCTGTAGTCCAAGATCTAACAGCTGATTCGGATGAGGACTACACTTTTGATCCTCCGATCAGCCCGATGCTCGACATTCCAGAGAATGTTGAAGGTAAATTTTGCTTAATTCTTATCAATTTTTGCAAAATTATACAATGTGTAATATTTTTGTTTTTTCAGAGCCTCCTGTTGTCGAAGTATCTCTCGAAGATACAACTCAAAGACCTTCGACAACTTCAGGGCCGCAACCGGGAGTTGCTCTACCGGGGCCTGGAAGAGGAAAAAGACACATCGAGCCTCTCCCTGCTCAAGGATCGACTTCATCTGAGTCAACAGATGAAAGTGAATCGACTGAGGGGAGGCCATCTTCAGAAGTTCCAAGGGCCTCGGAAGAGCCCTCCGGACCTTCGCTAAGCAGGGCTGACCAGAAAGCTTCAAAACTGCTTCCTCTCATAACTCCTTTTTTGGAGGAGAAAACCGGGCTTGGGACTTTGGTTAAACCTTTGGGTGAAGCCAGTCGCCAAGTCGGGGAAACTGAACTGGTAGCCCGCTTAAGCAGAGTGAAGGGTTCGGAGCTTAACCTTGCTGTGGAAAGAGCAGCTTATCAGGTATAAAGCATCTTCGAACCAAAAAGCAAATTATATATGAATAATTTCTTATTTCATTTTTTCTTTTTTTTTAGCAAGCAGTCTTAGCCCGCGCTGCGGCTTTATCGAACGAAAACGAAATTGCTCAACTTCGGGAAGAAAACGAAGCTCTTCAAAGAAATTTTAACTTCTCCGAAGGTCGAGTAGCTCAAATGGACAATGTAATACTAGCAGAGCGAAGGGCTAGGCAAAGCTTGGAGGCTGCGAAGAAAGAGCTCGAAGCAGAAAGAATTGTGCTTCGAGCGGAGATTGAAAGACTGCGGACGGAGGATGCTGCGAAGGACTCCGCACTCGTAAGGCTACAAGAAGAGGCTGGCCAACTCCGAACTCAAAAGAATGCTTTGACTGCGGAGAACGCTAGAATCTCCGGAGTTTTAACTGAAACAACTTCGGCCAAGGATATGCTTATTGAAGAAAAGGTTAAGTCCGAGAAGGTGGCTTCGGAGGTCATCGAACAAATGTTAGGTGTCTTGGAGTACTTCGGTACTACTGGATCACTACCTTCGGATGACAATGTAACTCTACTGCGCCGGCTAAAGAGAATTCAAGGAGCAGCGAAGCAAATGAAGACGGCAGGTATACGTTATGGAGAACTCTCCGGACAAGTGTCTGCCCTTGGAATACTTCGCTACTACGAGGATTTGGGCCGAACAATCACTCCGAGCGCAAAGGGTTCTATCATCTTCGACGACGACCGACTTCTAAAACCTTCCGAAGGTGTAGCTACTGCTTGGCGAGCCTTCCAGACTTCGTGGAGAGCCGAAGGTCGATCTGCGATCAAGGCTTGGATTGATGAAGGCCAACGCCAAAAGCAAGTTCGGAGTCAAGCTTCGAGCAGTCAGCCTCCTCCGGACCCGCAGGTTTAGGATCATTTAGGATTTTTTGATTATGTAAAGCTGATGCTTGTAAATATTTATCAATGAAAATCTTGTTTGTCATATTTTTAGGCTTTGCCTCTTATGGAAGATATCGAAGTGTTAGAGCTTAACAGCGAACTTCGTTCACTATGGAACACCTTCGAACTTCTAAAGAGTTATAAACGTCCTCGATTCCTTATCCCTCGAGATGACTCCGGCGTTATTGCGCCCGAAGTAATCAAAGACATATTGTCTTATATTAAAGAGGAAGATAAAGAGAGCGACACAAACACCTCGTCTTCTGAAGACACTAATTGGTCCGAAGACGAAGGTGAAGCCCAAAATAAAAGATCTGAAGATCTTAGAAGCTGGGAGAGAAGCCCCGAGCGGCTTCGAACTTGGGCCGAACTTCAGCAAGAACAGAAGGATTTTAGAGCTTCGAAGGGGAGGAAGAGAGTTAAACGTAAAGTTCTTAGAACTTCCGATGTTGGAACTAGTCGTTCCACCCCTAGCTCTCGGGACCGAAGAGGTCTCCGATTCCTTCTTGGTATAGATACCAATTTTTCATAATGTAATCTGTAAATACATTTGTCTCGATAATGAATGCCGATTTAAAATTGTCTCCATATTTACTAGCCCCTCTTTGGGCATAAGCAACTTCGAACTGTATTCAAAGATGGTTATGGGCAAAGAAAAAACTTCGGAGTACAATTTTGTGGGGGTTCGGAGCCCCTCTGTCATTTAAAGATCTTTTGAAATCTTATGAAATATCTTCGACCTTTGTAGTCAGAAGAATGGTAACTTCGTACCTTTGTTTGCTTTACGAAAGAAATCAATTAAGATAACTTCGATGACACTTTAGTGTCTTCAAAAATTTTGTCACTTTGGACTTATAAGAACAAACATTCGAAGCTCATGGCTTAAATGCTGTTTTACTTTAGCCACCTTCGGCTATTTTTTGCAGAAGTCTACCAGCCGGAGCTTGGACTTCGCAGAATTTGTAGCCACCTTCGGCTATTTTTTTGCAGAAGTCTACCAGCCGGAGCTTGGACTTCGCAGAATTTGTAGCCACCTTCGGCTATTTTTGCAGAAGTCTACCAGCCGGAGCTTGGACTTCGCAGAATTTGGCCACTTGGGCTCTTTTTTGCAGAAGTCTACCAGCCGGAGCTTGGACTTCGCAGAATTTGGCCACCTTCGGCTCTTTTTACGGAAGTCTGACAAGCTGCAGCTTGGACTCCGCAGATTTTGGCCACCTTCGGCTCTTTTTACGGAAGTCTACCAGCCGAAGCTTGGACTCCGTAGAATGTGGTATTGGCTCTTTTACGGATGCCTACAAGGTATCAGCTTGGGCTCCGGATGGATTTCAGCCACCACACCGGAGGCTTCGACTTTATGGGTACGAAGTCCGGAAATACAACCCTGCTTAATACACTTCCCTCTCAACGACTTCTGTCCCAGCGCGTCCGCTCGGGAGACTAGGAGCGTCAAGGGGAAGGCACGCTACAGGATGTACGCTTTATTAATTTAGAGGTGATTACAAGCGAATTACAAGGAGCCCTTATGCGAAGTATCGCTTTAGGTGCTCCGCATGCCAAGTGTGTGCTAACTCTTCACCTTCTAAATTAGCTAATTTAAATGAACTAGGGCGCCCCGAGCGGACGATTAGATATGGACCTTCCCATTTATTGCCTAACTTCCCTGGTGCTATAATGCTTCGTAGAACAAGATGACCCGGTCTTAACTCGCTGAGCTTAACCTTCGGGTCATACCAAGTCTTCGTCTGCTGATGATACTTTATTTGATAAATTGGCTACAGCTCGAAGCCTTGTTTCTTCTGACAAATCTAACGAAGCTTGTCTTTCTTCTTCGATGTCTGGTTCGGTGCTGCGAAGTGATCCTCCTTTGAGCTCCGTTGGAGTCATAGCTTCATCTCCGAATAGCAGTCTGAACGGAGTAAAACCTGTGGACCTTGTTTGTGTAGTCCGAATGGACCACAGAATCTTCGGAAGCTCTTCGGTCCACAGTCCCTTTGATAATCCTACTATTCTTCGATTTAGCCCTGATAAGATATTTCCATTGGCTCGCTCAACTGCTCCATTTGACTGAGGATGTCTCACTGCAGCAAAACATAGTTGAATGCCTAAGTCTTCGCAAAACTTCCTGAAGGGTTCTGCGTCGAACTGTGTTCCATTATCAACTGTGAGATATCTAGGCACTCCGAACCGGCAAATAATGTTTTTCCAGAAGAATTTCTGTACATTATTCGAAGTGATAGCTGTTAAGGGCTCTGCTTCCACCCACTTAGAGAAATATTCAATAGCTACCACTGCGAACTTCAGATTTCCCTTTGCTAACGGAAAGGGACCAATTAGATCCATACCCCATCTGGCCATAGGCCATACCGGAGCAATGACTTGAAGAGCTGTTGGTGGGCGATGACTCCGTCGACCCATCCACTGGCATCCTTGGCAAGTGCGGACCAAGCTCTCCGCATCAGCTGTTATTGTGGGCCAATAAAGCCCCTGGCGAAGTGTTTTTCCTGCCAGAGCTCTAGGGGCTAAATGACTTCCACAAAGGCCTTCGTGAATTTCTCGAAGAATTTCTTGGCCTTCGGCTTGAGATATACATCGGAGTAGAGGGGAACATACTCCGGCCTTGTATAATATACCGTTGATTAACTGATAGTTTCTTGCTCTGAGCTTTAACCTTGACAATTGGGGCTCTTCGGGCAAATTCGTTCCTCCTTGCAAGAGTTCTATGATTGAATCTTTCCAATCTGCACTAGGAATGCAGAGAATCTCTGCAGAAGCAACTTGTGGCACCGAAGGTGTATTGAGCTCCTCATAGAAAGCTTCGTCAGGCACATCCACAGCTCCGGCAGCAGCCTTCGCTAAAATGTCCGCTTGCACGTTTTCAGCTCTTGGTATACTCCGAATGGAAATACCCTTGAAATGTGCTTCGATCTTGCGAATTTCTTCCAAGTACTTTGCAAGCTGTGGATGTCTGACTTGAAAACTCTTATCTACGTGCCCTGCTACTATCTGAGAATCTGTTTTTATAATTATTCTTGTAGCCCCTAGAGCACGTGCTTTCCGGAGTCCCAATAAAATTCCTTCGTACTCCGCTATATTATTGGTAGACTTAAAGTTGAGTGTTGCGGAGTACATTGCTCTTTGACCTGACGGAGAAATTAATACTGCCCCAATACCTGCTCCGGATGCTTGGAAAGCCCCATCGGAGTAAATAGTCCAGACTCCGTCATCTGATTTCTCCGGAGTCAACTTCGCAGGTGGAGTCCACTCTGCTACGAAGTCTGCTAGGACTTGAGATTTGATAGCTGTCCTTGCCAGGAAAGATATGCCGAAGGGTGCTAGTTCTACTGCCCACTTTCCAATTCTTCCAGTGGAATCTTTGCTTCGGAGCATATCTCCTAAAGGATACGAAGTTGGTACAATTACATTGTGAGCCAAAAAATAATGTCTTAGCTTCCTCGAAGCCATTATCAGAGCATAAACGAACTTCTCAAGTTCGGAGTATCTTGTCTTCACTCCTGACAATGCTTCGGATACAAAATAGACAGGATTTTGGACCAACTTCCCATTGATATCAGCTTCTCTGACAAGGACTGCGCTGACTGCTGAGCCTGTGGCTGCAAGATACAGAAGTAGGGTTTCGTCTGCAATAGGCACCGTAAGTGTAGCAAGATTGCTGAGATAATCTTTAATATCTTCGAAGCTTTTCTGACACTCCGGTGTCCATGCAAAATCTTCGGACCCTTTCAAAGCTTTAAAGATTGGCAAGCTCCTCTCCGCAGACCTTGATAAAAACCTGCTAAGTGCGGCCAGACGTCCGGTCAGCTTTTGCACTTGCTTTATATTCTCCGGAGGAGCCATCTTCTGCAGCGCAGTTATTTGAGTAGGGCTAGCTTCAATTCCCCTGCTTGAAACTAAGTACCCTAACAACTTTCCAGCCTTAGCTCCGAATATACATTTTTCGGGGTTAAGGCGGATCCCACATGCCCGAAGGCTATTGAATGTTTCTGCTAAGTCTAGGCTATGTTGGTGCTTTAAAGCACTCTTTATTACAATATCATCCATATAGGCCTCCACATTGCGACCTAGTTGATGACCTAGAGCCTTAGCAACTAATCTTGAAAAAGTAGCCCCGGCATTTCTTAGGCCGAAGGGCATTCTTACATAGCAGAAGACTCCCGAAGGAGTTACAAAGCTCGTCTTGATTTCATCTTCGCGCTTCAACCATATTTGATGATATCCAGAATACGCGTCGAGGAAGCTTAGTAACTCCGAACCTGCAGTGGAGTCGACTAGTTGATCAATTCGGGGCATGGGGTAGGGGTCACGTGGGCACGCTTTATTCAAAGATGTGAAGTCAATGCACATGCGCCACTTCCCGGTAGACTTCTTCCTGACGAAGACTGGGTTGGCTAGCCATTCTGTATGGGCCACTTCTCTGATAATCCCAGCCTTCAACAGTTTTTCAACTTCGTCCTTAGCTAGAGCAGCTCTCTCTGCGGACATCTTCCGGAGCCCTTGTCGAACAGGCCGGGCCTTCGGGTTTACAAGCAAGCTGTGCTCAATAATATCCCGATCGACTCCGGTGATGTCTTCGTCAGACCAAGCGAAGACATCCAAATTTTCTTCTACGACCTTTTCCAAGGAAGTTGCAACTTCGGGAGGTAAATCTTTACCAAATTGAAAGGTGTATTCTTTACCATCTTTGACGATGACCTTCGTTGCAATCTCTCCTTCGGGACTTGGTCTTGGAAATGACTTCTTCGAAGCTTCGGAGGAGGCTGAAAAAATTTCTCCATTATCTTGGACACTGTTTACTTGCCTCGGATCAAGAGGAGGTCCATGACCATATTCTGCCCTCCGGGCCATGGCTTGATCTCCGAAGATTGTTAGAACTCCTAACTGTGTGGGCATCTTCATGCACAAGTAGTTGTGATGCGCCACTGCTCCGAACTGATTCAACATGCCTCGGCCGAAGATAACATTATAAGCATACGGGGCATCTACCACATCAAAGATAACTTCCTCAGTTCGGGCTAGTAAACCTTCTCCGAAGGTTACTTCCAGGCCTATCTGGCCAAGTGCATCTAACGGAGGTCCTGCAAAGCCTTGCAGAGGACGAGCCGCTGGGAGGAGATGCTTCCGGGAAATGCATAACTGATCGAAGGCTTGCACAAATATAATATCTGCCGAGCTACCTCCGTCAATTAGCACCCTTCGGACTTCAGTCCCTGCAATATCAGCAGTAATAACCAATGGATCTGCATGCGGGAACTTGATACCAGCTGCATCCTCCGCAGAGAAAGATATTGGAACATAAGACCACTCCGGCATTGCAGCTGCAGATGACGAAGTTCCAATGTGGCCTACTTCTCGAACGTACTCTCTTCGCTGTCTCTTGGACATGCTTCCGAGAGTACCTCCTCCGGAGATAGGGAGAACTACTCTCTTCCCTCTATCTTGCCCTTCTTCTTGCTTCGGAGGTGGCATAACATTGGCCACCGGAGGATGTCTTGCAGCATCAAAATTTTCTATTCGCGCTACAGCCTGGACCGGCTCCGAGCGCACTGCTGCTGCTGGACTTCGGTCGGTACTACCTCGACCCGAAGTTCTCTCCAAGTATTCTCCCCGAAGGGTAAGAATAGCCTTGCAGGTGTCAGTTGCATGGCTTCGGTTCTCTCCATGAATACAGCAAAAAAGGGTCTGGCCTTTGCCAGCCGTTTTCCCTGGCGGCCTCCAGCCGCTGGACTTGTTCCCCGCAGGCTGTGGAGCTCTTGGTGCAAACTTCTGCGGGGGTGCAATGTTTAAGACCTCAGAACGAGGGTGCTTTTGCCCTCTTCTTCTATCATGTTGCACTTCGGGGACTGGCTCTTGCGGCGGAGCCGAAGTCTTCACTTCTGCTTTAACTTCTGTCAACACCGTCGAAGTAGCAGTAGTCCTCCGAAGCCAACCTTCTTCCGACTTCGAGTACTCCTCGAAGTACGACATCAACTGTGATACTGTGGTGATGCTCTTCCGATGCAATTTATCCAGAAGGCCTTTATGACTGACGCCTTCCCGAGCCGCATCAACCACCGAAGATGTGGACAGCCCCCGAATTTGCGACTTCGTGTGAGCGAAGCGCTTGAAGTACTGCCTCAATGTTTCTCCGGGGAGCTGTTTCACTTGGAAAAGGCTTCCTGTCGACATGGGGGGCACGAAGGTACCCTGGAAGTTACTTATGAACTTCTTCTTCAACTGTAACCATGTCGTGATTGATCCTGGTTTTAAAGACCAGAACCATCTCAACGCTACTCCTTCAAGGGCTAGCGGGAAGCACTTCGCCATAGTTTCTCTACCTCCGCCACTAGCTTCGATTGCTAGGGCATAAGAACGTGCAAACTCACTGGGATCTTCATCTCCGGCATACTTGCAAAGCTTCGAAGCTTTGAACCTCGGATCGAAGCGAACCTTCTGAAGCTCGGGATGCAACGGAGATTCATTGTCGTAAGAGGCGTTCTCCGGAGCTTCGGGATAATCAAGATCGTCGTCTTCATGCACTTCGGGGATAGCTGGGGTGGCTTGAGGGCGAAGCCTGTTCGCAGCCTCCTGTCGCCACCTTGCTACCTCGGCTTGAAGATTGGCCATTTGAGTGGCCATGTCTCCAAGGCTATCTTCATCTCCTCCGGAAGGACCTTCCGGGTCTTGAGAACTGGTATGATCAGTTCGAATCGGAATGGAGGGTGGTAGAGTGGCTCCGGGCGGTCGGAGTGTGGAAGGGGTTGGTGGAGAGGTTTCGTATCCTCGAGGGATAGAAGCCCCTTGCGGAGTTAGAGGTGGAGGGATAGTCGAAGACCCTCCGACTTCGACTGTGTCGAAGGGTATCTCTCCGGAGATCCGAGAGGATCTCCGAGTGGGATTGCGACGTGCGCTCCGCTTAGGAGGCATGATGCAAGAGGTTGGTAGAGAACGAAGTTTTTTGGACTAGGTTCCCCACGGACGGCGCCAACTGTTGGCGTAAAAGATTACGCTAACAGGTTTCTATAGAAAAGAAACTAACAAACGAAGTGTTTGCGAAGCAAACTGTTCTAAGCCTCCGAAAGGATAATAGCTTAGAATAGTTCGAAAGTGTATATTGATTCACTTGTAATCGGTCCCTATTACAGGGTGAAATGGGGGGTATTTATAGGCCTAAACATTAAGGAAAAGACCTATTTACCCCTCTATTACAACCGACATTAAGGAAACTATTCGGTTTCCTTAATAGGGCTAAAATGGTAAAAGACTAATCTAATAGGATAGAAGATAAGTCTTCCATCTTAGCTGGCAGAAAAGATCCTGAAGGGCTTTGGTTCGAAGACATACTTCGAACCAGTGTCTGTCTTCGGGCTTCGAACCAGGTTCCGAGCATCTTCGAAGAAGGTCTTCGAACAATCTTCGAAATAGTTGGCTGTCTTCATGCTACTTTAGCAATAACCCCGAAGATGAGATATTTTCCCCCAACAAAGCCCTTCCCAGACAAAAACTACTTCAACCGGTCATACCAAGCCCTGGGGGCTTGCTTCAGACCGTATAAAGTTTTCTGCAGCTTAAAAACATGTCGAGGAAACTTAGGGTTCTCAAAACCAGGGGGCTGCCTAACATAGACCTCCTCCTCTATGTACCCGTTCAGAAAAGCACTCTTGACATCCACTTGAAAAATCTTAAAACCCTTAGAAGCGGCAAAGCCAAAAGAATACGAATGGACTCAAGACGGGCAACAGGAGCGAAGGTCTCCTCAAAGTCAATACCCTCCTTCTGGCAAAAACCCTATGCAACTAGTCGAGCTTTGTTGTGGACCACAACCCCATCTTCACCATGCTTGTTCTTGAACACCCACTTGGTTCCTATGGGGTTGCAACCGGGTGGCAACTCAACTAGTGTCCAAACCCAATTGAGGACAAAATTCTCAAGCTCTTCTTGCATGGCATTAATCTAGTTCGAATCAGAAAGAGCATAAGAAACGTCTCTGGGCTCAAAAGAGGCAACAAACATGGACTCAGCAAACACAGCAAGCGAGTCAACAGAAGAGCACAAAGTTCTCTCAAAAAGATCACCGATGATGAGCTCTGAGGGGTGATCACGCTGAACTGCTCGGGATCCCAGGTGATCTGAAGTCACCTCACCAGAGTCAGCAGCTGGCACCTCTGGACTCGACTGAGGGGGCTCGATCGAAGTGGAAGAAGTGATCAGAGGTCCGCCCTCGTCCTTATTCGAAGTCTCAGAAGGTGTGGGGTCTATAGGCTGTGCAGAAGGCCCACCCTCATCAACAGCTGGAGCGTCATCATCTTCCTCGAAGATGGACTCTCCAAGCTCATCATCTCAAGAAATCTCAAAAGAAGGAGTCAATGAAGGCAAGCACTCATCAAAAGAAACCTCGCAAGTCTCGATAAGCTGCTGGGAGTAGAGGTTCCAAACATGGAAGCCTCGAGAATGCAAAGCATAACCAAGAAAGACTCCATCCCAGCAATGAGACTCAAACTTGTCCAAATGCCCTCCCTTCTTGAGCACAAAGCACTTGCAGCCAAATGCTCGCAAGTGGCTCACCTTGGGCTATCTGCCAAACCACAACTTATATGAAGTCTTACCTAGGTAAGCTCTAAGAAAATTGCGGTTGGATAGATAGCAAGCTGTGTTCATGGCTTCAGCCCAAAAGTGCCTAGGAGTCCTATGCTCATCGAGCATCGTCCTGGCCATCTCGACTAGCGTGCGGTTCTTTCATTCCACAACGCCGTTCTGTGGGGGAGTGTAAGGAGAAGAAAACTGATGATCAAGACACTAATCACTACAGAAACTAACAAACTGAGAGTTCTTGAACTCAGAGCCGTTGTTAGAGCGAATTGCTCGCATCCAACCATTGTTCTCGTTCTTCAGCTTCAAAATTAGGTTATGAACAAACTGAAAAGTCTCATCCTTAGACTCCAAGAAGAAAACCCACGAGAATCGAGAAAAATCATCAACAATCACAAGCGCGTACCACTTCCCACTGACTGAGCGTACCCAAGCTGGACCAACAGTGTCCATGTGTAACAGCTCTCCCGGGTATGAAGTCATCACCTGAGTCATAGGTGCGTGAGAAGTGGCAACCATTTTCCCGTGATGAAAGGGATGGCAAACTAGATCCTTTTCTATCTTAAGCTTGGGCAATCCTCGGATGAGGTCCATAGAGCTCAATCTGACTAGCAGATCAAAACTCAAATGGCCTAACCTCCTATGCCACTTCTAGAGCTGAGAGGAGGATCCAACAATCAAACAGCGAGAAGGGCCAAAAGAACTAGAGAAGTCAATGCAAAAAACCTTACTGAAGGGTAAGATCTGGCAAACAAAAGACCCTCTAGAATCAACCATAGAAGACATGCCCTTCTTAAAACGAACCTCCAAACCATCCTCAAGAAGTTGTGAAATAGAAATCAAATTGAAGTTCAAATTTCCAACCAAAGCAACATTCTTCAAAGAGAAATGATCAGAGATGCGAATTGAGCCAATGCCGTGTACCTTCCCTTGACCATTGTTCCCGAAAGTGATGTATTCCTTGGAGCTCGGGGGAGAGATACTGGAGAACCATCTGCGATGTCCCGTCATGTGGCGAGAGCATCCTGAATCCATGATCCACACGTCCTCTAGTCCTTGATCCTGCACGATCAAAGGTCGTAAGTGGGAGTAAATGGTTCGGCACCAGGTTTTGCAAAAGAGCTAAACAAGTGTCGATCCCTCTGCTCAAAAGAAGGAAAGCAGAAAGAATCATAAGAGTCTGGACCAAAGCGCGACTCGAAGCGCGGTCCTCGGTTCTACCTAAAGTCTCGGCCATGAGGTCCAAAACCGTATCTAGAATGGCCTGGAGCTCTGCCGGAGCGAACACCACCCTCAGGAGTACGGGCTTGAAAGTCGTCTCCTCTACCACCACCTACACGATGCAGCCTGGCCTCTAGCCTCTCCCCACATCGAGGAATTCTTAGTCTACCACCCTGCTAGTAGAACTGCTCCTGCCCACCACGAGCTCTCTCTGCTCTCTCAACCCGCTTCCTCCTGAAGCAAAACTCCTCAAGATACCCGTCTCTCTGACAGTACTCACAGTGGTAGGTGGGCTTCTTGGGATGTGGTTGAGGCTTGGGGTTCTTGGGCTTGGAGGTGTTGGGTGTAGACTCTTTGGTGTGAGAGGGTCTAGGTAAAGAGTCTAGAGAAGTGGGGAGATGTTTGGGCTTTGGAACCCAGATGGGCTTCTTTGGTGGAGCTTTAGGCTATTCTTGAAACACTCCATCCTTGGGCTAACTAGCCTGGAATGACTTAGTGGAGTGAGTCTTGGGATATCTCTGTTCAGGAGTCATCTTACTCTACTCCACTGCTCGGCTAATGGAACTCTCAAAATCAGCCTTGGTATAGGTGTAACCTACCCCAAACCCATCCTGCCTCTTGAACTGCTGGATCATCATGCCGAGCTGTGGCTCTCTGGCACTGACCCAACTCAGGATCTGACGGAGGTAAAAGTTCTCATTCTGAACATTAGCTAGCTCCTCTCTCAAGGAAGCTAGTACCTCCACCTGAGACAAGCAGGTCTCACACTCTCTATCGACTTGGACAGACTTCTCAGCTTTCAGCTTGATCAACTCCAATCTAAAAGGCAAGCAGTTCTCACAAACAATGGGTGGAACTGATAATGTCTCAAGCTCTAGCCTAGTCTGCTCCAGCACAGCTCTGACTCTCTCCAACTCGCCCAACTACTCGTCACCCTTGGCTTTCAGCTCAGCTAAACTTGCTAGATGGGATGGGCAGTCAACACAGGGCACGACGACAGTGGCATGAGCATCTTTTAGCTCCAGCTGAGCGCTCTCAAGCTTAGTGGCCAAAGCGTCCCTCTCATCTACCCTCTCTGTGTACCTGCACTTCAGAGTCGTTAGGTCACACAATAATACCTCACAGTTTGGCCACTCACTGCTACCACCCAAGCAAGGGGAAGAAGATAGACTCTCAATCCTATCGTTGGACACGGAAAGCTCACTCTCAAGCTCATCTATCCTCTTCTTAGCCCCTCTAAGCAGTTTCTCCCAATATCTCAACTCCTGACGGTTCTCTTCAAGTAAATCAACAACTTCTTGTTCATAGGAAGATACCTTTTCATCGTCATCATCGTCGGAGTTGTCAGGGGAGCCCTTTTTTTCCTTATCCCCAAGAGCCCTTGAGCAGAAGCTCTTGTGGGATCTTCGGCGGTGATGTGAGCGGCTCTTTGGCATGTCCCCGAAGGCCATGAAGCAGAGGCCCACCGGATCATCATTGTCCTTCCCCTTCCTGATCACGATCTCATCATCGCTTGAGCTTGATGAAGAGGAAGAAGATGAAGACCGCTTGGAGTAGCTTCTCTCCATCTCGGCGAAGAAGGCATTGTCTCGCTTCTTCTTCTCACGCCAGTAGTCCTTCAGGGCCTTTTGGAATAATCTTGTCTTGGACTTGCCCTTGGTGAAGGAGAAGTTGTCGTGCTTGTCGGAGTCGTAGGAGCCACCACCAGTACCCTTCTTGTGACCATTGCGCTTGGGGCAGTCGGTGGTGAAATGACCTGGATCACCACACTCAAAGCATCCAAATTTTGTGCCATGTCTTTTGAACATTCGCTTATCATAGACACGACGCACCCAGTTGTTAAACAAACACGCTTATCGCTGAACCTTCCGATCAACCCTTTGGATAGGGTCTCTCAAATACTGGACGATTGGGACTCTCCAATCACCCTTATAGGTTTCAGAGTGTCTCGCTGGTCCACCTTCTGAAAAAACTTCTAAATTATTGACTTCAGGGTGCCCCCCGAGCCATTCCATCTCCTGCCGAAGCCTGGCCAGGGTGGCCATTCGGAGTGTGCTGGGCCGAAGCCCTTTGGAGGGTTCAAACTCCGAGGAGCCTTCTCCGTGCAGGAGGCTTCGGCCTACAGACTTCGGCGTGCCTGCTCCTTCGGTCAGCAGGGTACTCCAATCCAGGATCCTCGATGCGCAGTGACCATCGGCGACCAGAGGGGTTCGATCCAGAGGGTGTGCCTGCCCACCGTCACTGTCTTCGATAGTGAGACCAAATATCGGCTTCTCCAATACGGAAAATTTTCCTCTCCTGACTTGGTAGCCAGATGTTTGCTGAGCCAAATCATTGGCGACTGAATTGGCCTCTCTTGACACATGAGATATTTTGAAGTCATCAAAAGTAGCAACTATGTCTAGACATTTATCTAAGTAACTATTCAGCAAGCCGTTAAAACATTGAGCACTCTTAGCTACTTGTTGCACTACCAACAAAGAATCACTGTATGCGTGGACATGCCTAGCACCTACAGACTCTAGTAACTCAAGACCTAGCAACAAAGCTTCGTATTTGGCTTGGTTATTAGTGGAAGAAAATTCTAGATGGGCCAAAGTTTCAAAGTGCATTCCATTAGGTGATATGAGAACCACCCCAATGCCTTGGCCACTTTTGCAGGCCAAACCATCAAAATAAAGTTTCCACGACACTACTTCAACTAGAGCAATGATATTACTCCAGCTGACATCTACGTGGTGATCAACTATAAAGTTGGCCACGATTTGGCCTTTCATCGCCCTCAGGAGTTCATAGGCCAAATCGTACTCAATCAACGCGTAAGACCATTTTCTGATTATTCCACTCAGAATTGGCTTCTTTAACATGTGCTTTATAACATCGGTTTGGCAAACGATGACACATGTAGTGGGGAGAGGATAATGGCGAAATTTGGTGCATGCGTAGTAAAGTGATAAACACAATCGTTCCACAAACGTGTACCTGGTTTCGGCATCCAGCAGGCGGCGGCTCAAGAATGTGATGATGTACTCCTTCCCCTCTACCTCTTGGGTTAGCACGGCCCCAATCGCACTATCTTCAGCAGCGATGTATAGCCGAAATGGAATCCTGTCTTTGGGCGCTCTCACCACCGGCGGTGATGACAAGCACTCCTTGATCTTCTCAAAAGCACTTTGCTGGCTTGGCCCCCAAGTGAACTCGGCTTCGTTTTTTAGCCGGAGTATGGGGACAAAGGCATCAATTTTGCCATACAAGTTGGATATAAAGCGACGCAAATAGTTCATCTTGCCTAGCAATTTTTGTACATCCCATTTGCACATCGGCACTGCAATGTTTCTAATCTTCTCAAGTCTCTTAGAATCAATTTCTATGCCTCTCATGAATCATGAAACCTAAGAACTTACGTGCCGACACACCAAAAGCACTCTTAAGCGGGTTCATTTTCAACCCATACTGTCGCATCCTATTGAAAGTAACCTTCAAATCGGCTAAATGGTTTCCCATAGCGTCTGATTTGACTACGACATCATCGATGTAAACTTCTAACATAACTCCTAACAAGTCATGAAAGATCAAGTTCATAGCGCGCTGATATGTGGCACCGGCATTTTTCAAACCAAAAGTCATGAAGACACACTCGAACAAACCGACAAAACCAGGGCATCGAAAGGCAGTTTTGTAGACGTCCTCTTCGGCCATATAGATTTGATTATAACCAGCATTGCCATCAAGAAAACTTAGTACCTTGTGTCCTGAAGCATCGTTGATCAGCATGTCAGCTATCGGCATTGGATACTCATCCTTTGGAGTGGCTCTGTTCAGGTCCCTGAAATCAATGCATACCCATATCTTGACTCTCCCTTTCTTCTCTATAGGCCTGATGTTTGCAACCCATTCCGCGTACCTGCACAGTCTAATAAATTCAGCCTTGAGTAGTCGCTCCACTTCTTCTTTAACTCGGTCATAGATGGCCGAGTTAAAGCGGCAGGGAGGCTGCTTATAAGGCCTAAATCCGGACTTGATAGGCAGCCGATGCTCCATGAGCTCGCGGCTTAACCCTAGCATCTCGCTATACTCCCATGGGAAACAATCGACATACGACCGAAGTAACTTTATTACTTCAGCCTTTTCATCGGGCTATAAATGTTGGTTTACAAAAGTTGGCCTTGGGATGCTACCATTACCTATGTCAACTTCCTCCAAGGGGTCGGCCGACGCAAAATCTTGTCCTAATTTCTCTACTTCGCTAAAGTCCCCGATGGCCTCGGCAATACCGTCTTTATTAGACCGATATTGTTAAACACGAGACTTTAGCCAATCTAGATTACTCTTGCCAGACATGACTATCAATACAAAAATAGCCGTGCTACTCCAGTCGGCTTTACAGACACTAGTACAAACCATCCTCTCGATACACTAACAAAATCGTAATCCGAAAGATCTCTACCTGACAGACATTCTACTTTGTTATGGGCGGCGTCAACTGATACATCGGCCAATGCTACTTGGGCCGAAGTATCCGTGGGAATGACTTCTACCTCATCGCCGTCCTGCTGTATCAAGCACTGGTGTAGAGTAGAGGGAATGCAACAGTTTGCGTGAATCCAGTCGCACCCAAGTAGTACGCTATAGTTACCTTGTACGTCGACGACGAAAAATGCTGTTGGCAACGTCTTGTTGCCCACCATCAACTCCATAGAGAGTACTCCCTTGGCCTCGGAGCTCTCCCCGTTGAAGCCGTTGAGCATCAAGTTGGTCTTCTTCAGGTCATCCTCATCCCTGCCAAGTTTCTTCAACAACGAGTAAGGCATTAAGTTAACAGTGGCGCCGCCGTCGACGAGTATTTGGGAAATCGGCTTTCCATCGATGTGACCTCTGATGTAGAGAGGCTTTAGATGGCGAGACGAGTCCTTGGGCTTCTCAAAGATGGCATTGCATGGGCCGAGGTTCAATTGGGTGACCTCGGCCTCGTCCTGTGGTAGTGCGAACTCGGCAAGGAGTGTGACGATGTTGATGTCCATCACCTGGGGTGTGGGCCCTTCAGAGATGGGCGAGTAATCATCGTCGAGCTTGTCGTCATCGTCGTCACTCGAGCTAGGAGCCGGGTTGGTTATCTCAACCGGCTTCTCCCTCCATACCTGTCTTGTAGCTGGCCGAGGGCGGATTTCTTCGAAGATAGCATCGCGCTCGGCCTCAGCTTCCCTCTCGCGCATCTCCTGTGCCCGTAGTCACTGTAGGCGTCTCTTCTGCGATTTGGACATGCTTGGAGGTGCCCAAGATGGTTGTGGCTTGGTACCGGGTGCCACTGTTCGGCTTCCATTAATTCTGGCCGAAGTGGTACTGTGCCCTTCGGCCTTGTGCACCCTGCGCTTGGAGGGGGCTTCGCTGTGAACCCCGACAGATGGACATGCCTCGTTTGGCCAGACGAACCAGGCTTCGGCATGGAGCTCGGCCGAAGCATGAGACTTACCTCCATCAAACCTCGGTGACAAAGTCTTCGGGATTGGGACTTCCTGAGACCCAACCCTGATGGTTATTGCTTCGGACTCCCTGACCTCAGCCTCCGCGTGCTCGCACCCTTCGGCTTCACTCTGCATGGTTCGATTCGGAGGCACTACGGACAGTCTGTGGATGATGCCCCCCTCCGCTACACCTGTTTGCCCCTGCCATCCATAATACTCCGAAGGAAAACAAGGCATAGTGTTAGGTTGTGGAGGGTACCCTGACCCAGATACGTATGGAGCCCACGGGGTCCCCGCCTAGTCATACGGCGGAGGCATTGGCGGCTCTAGTGGCCTCGCCCACTATGAGCCGAACCCGTTACCCGGATGGGGCCTCGACAGAGTTGATGGTATCTCAGACCACACCCGCGAAGGGTCCTACCAGGCCGGAGGTATGTTCAGCCAGTGCGGGCTGAAGCCTCCCATCGGAGAAGTCCAACACGGTGCGGGGTTCATCCATTGGGGGCCGAAGTTGCTGTATGGGGAGCCTGACCACTGGGGCTCAAAACCACCGTGCGGAGTATCAGGCCACCGTGGCTCGAAGCCTCCATGCGGAGGGTCCGCCTGCTTCGGTCCGAAGCTACCCTCAGAGAGATCCAGACCCTTCGGCTTCTTTAGCCTCTTAGTGTGCGGACCCGTTTCCTTGGCCCTTCTCTGATGCTTGTTCAACATCATGTTATACGTTACCTTCGGCCTCTTGTGAGCCTTAGCCGAAGGGGTGTTAGTGTTTTGTTTCCACACTCCAACCTCGGGGTTCTGCAGTATGAGCATGCGAGTGCACGGTTCTCCAACAATTACGTCCTTCCCCTTAGCCGACTCAGCCTGTTCTGGCCGAATCAACACCTTCTTTTCGCCGAGGTCGACGGCGTTGACGGGAAAAGGATCTTTATCCAGCTTTATCTTCGGATTATGGTCTATCTTCAATCGTCCTTCTTCTATGGCCGATTGTATCTACCATCGAAAAATGTTGCAGTCATTAGTATTATGTGAATGTGAATCATGCCACTTACAGTATGGATGCTTCTTTAACTCATCGGCAAGTGGAATCACTTGACCCTTAGGTAACCTGAGAAGCTTACTTTTTAAGAGAAAATAAAATATTTATCACATTTAGTTATATCAAACGAGTACTTGACCTCACTAAGTCGATTCTTTGTGGGGGATGGTCATAACTCAGAGCAAGTGACGGGTTTATTCTTAGCGTTCCACACCCATTCGGCTGCGTACATATCGGCCGAATCCTCCTCTTCTGATTCTTCCTCGTTAGAACGTTCCATGATGTGGATCTCAGCCCTAGGCTTGCTAAATGTTTCAACAAACTTTTTATCTTTTGTTCGGCCTTCCTGGACCAGAGCCTGCTGTAAAACTTGGCTAACTTCTAAAAAGTTTTGGTTATCTAGCCTCTCTTTAATTTCGGAACGCAACCCATTAAAAGCTAGTTCCGCCAAGTCCCTTTTCCAAAATATTAAGGCTAAAACATCGGTTTCTAGTATCCCTAAAATGCTTGATGTACTCAGAGGCGCTCTCGCTAGATTTCTGCTTAACTGATGTCAAATGTGAAAGCCTAAGTTTTGTTTCACCCGTGTAGAAGTAATCATGGAATTTCCGCTCTAAATCATCCCACGTCTAGATAGAGTTCGGCGGGAGCACCGAAAACCAAGTGAAAGCGCTGCCAGATAGCGAGAGAGAAAACAGTCTAACCTTTTTAGCATCTATCCCGCTAACTTCTCCACACTGTGCCAAAAATTGACTAACGTGCTCTAGTATAGTTTTGCTACCCTCGCCATCGAAATTAGTGAATTCAGGGATTCTATAGCCGCCGGGGTAGGGTACTATATCAAGATGGTTGGGGTATGGCTTACGATAAACCCTAACCCATCCCTTGGGCACGAAACCAGCACACTCTCTATATAGTGCGCGGACCCGCTGCTCTATGTCATCTTGGTATGTTGCTTGTGCGCGCCTCTCATGTGGGGGCACGACATGTGGTGGGATATCGGCGTGTCGGCCATGGGCCTCTTCCCTGTGTGCTATTTGTATGACGTGTTCATGTCCGGGCGCCTGCGCATGTGGTGCGGGCAGCGTGGGTATCGGCGCAGGTGGTGGTGTGTGGTACGTAGTGTTAGTTTGACCGTAGGTGTGATGATTGGTCTCGGCCATAAGTGATGAGGTCAGAGACATGATTGTGCCAGTGCTGTCGTTAGTCCTACCATATAAGTGGTTTGCTGGAGGTGTACTAGCAATAGGAACCGGGGGTTCGGCCTCAGTAAAGCCGAACCTCCTAAGAGTCGCCTCTACTTGGGAGCTGACTGCCGAATCTAAACGGTTGGCTAGTGAAGCGCTAACGGCTTGATATACTGACGCGGCTATTTTTTGCTCAATCTCTAAAGAAGATAAACGAGGTGATACAGGTGTTACTTGGACTTGAGCAAGGTCGAGGGTGATGATGTCGTGCTTGATGAAGCGTGCGCGTGTCTTAATGTAGCCCCCAAGCATCATATCTTGGAGCGCCTTTAACTTTTCCTCGATCTCTGCTCGGTCTTCTTCGGGGATATCTTCAACTATAGGTGTCAAGATGTTGTGGTTGTCGATATCCGCGCCTCCTATTTGTGTCCATCGGCGGTGTAGACGTAGTAGTCGACATAGACATACCGGTGACCGATGTAGATGTACTTGTCATGTTGGTGTAGCCTTCCCTAGCGGAGTCGCCAAAAAGTGTGTTGACACGGAAATGTGCCCCCGCAATTGGGTCAGTTCGATGATCTAAAACTGTGTAGATACTTAGGGACAAGCCTAAGAATGATGCAGCACCGACGTCGCGTTCCGACTACCCTTAGTCGTGATAAGGGGGGTGGAGTCACCAGGCAATCAGATCACACAAAATAACCCAATTAGCCGAAAGAAATATATTAAACAGAATAAAATCAGCAAACCGGTCGGAGCCTGTCTGCTTCGAAGTCTGATGTGAAGGGGTCACCGAAGTGTACCTTCGGCGTCTGGTGCGAAGTATCCCGCCAAAGGGTGCTTCGGCGTTCGGACTGATCCGACCGAAGATGAGCTCCGAATGGATCTAGACACGACGGTCACCTCCGAACAGCGGGGTTCGGCGTGAGGTCTCTGATACAGCAAACTACAGAATAATGATGCGAGGGCCACGTGCGAGCATAACTTCGTCCAATACGTAGTATGATCATGGCGAAGCCTGTCGTGACGAAGTGTGCTGGCGAAGCCTGTTGCCGGAGCCTGCAGTCCCACCGAAGGGTGTCCTAATGACCTCCGAAACTGATCTCTCAGCTCCGGACACCTCCGACGAAGTAGCTCCAAATGTGGGAACCTGCAACAAAGAGAGTTCGAAGTACCAATTCGGCCTGAGGACCGAATTCTGCTAAGTGTTGCACTAGTAGCGAAGGTAGCAATCTGTTACGCATATTAGAGGATACTTCACAAGCGAAGTAACAAGGCGATAGCAATCTATTACGTAGATTAACGAATACTTCACAAGCGAAGTAACAAGGGTTACCACTGTTCCGTAGTGTCGGCAGAGGGCTTCCAGGCAAACCCACGAAGAGGTACAGGAAAAATAAAGGTAAAGTAAATATGATCAAAGCTAGGACTTTGGTTTGGTTTGAGTTGGGGGGGCCTCTACGCTGGCCTCACCTCTCTATTTATAGGGGCTTAATCTCTGATCTAATCTGTTATTAACTCGGCCGAATATAGATAAAAACTGAGCCGGAAATGCATACAACTCTATCTCTGCCGATGTGGGCTTCGGCTAGGCCCGTTGAGGCCTGCTCCTCGGGCCGAAGCTTTGGTGGCGTGGTCCTCCGAAGGCTTCCCGACTAAAGCCCATGGGCTAGCTAGAGGCTTTTGGAGCCCATAGCTCAATGGAATTCGGCCCTGTAGGGCTTCGGACGGACCCTAGACATGTGTATTTTTGGCCCAAATCACCAAAACTGATATTTTGACAATCTAGTCGTTAATGCCATTTTTTGCTATCAACACCATGCACAAGAGATAATCCATGATAAAATGTGTGTGGTCTACCTACAAAGCGCGAACCTGGAAAACGACGAGGTCTCCCAACCTGTCGATAATCAAAGCCTCTTACACGTGATCTATCACCATATGAAGCATGGTGTACACCATGAGGGGAAGAATCACTCATAAAACCATGTGGGGCCTCAAAATCAGGATAAGAGTGAAAAGCAAACTCATGCATACCTAAAGATGGGTAATGCATGTCCTGAAAGCTCATAGTGCGAGACTGTCGCTCATCCCTGATACGATGAAAGCAAAACCCAACCAAGTGACCCACCAAATGACAATAAGAGCAGTGATACACTCTCTTGGGTGTGTGAGCATGCGTCTCAGGTGCAAATCTCACAGTTTTCTTGGGTTTTTGTTGAGGGGTTCATCTGATGAATGAATAGCTTTCTTTGTAGGTTGGGTAGGATTCTTGGCTTTTTGATCGGTGTCTAACTGGGCTATCTCTTTCTCAAGGGTAGTGGGAGGAGTGAACACAGTTTCGCTCAAAGTGTTTGGAGTAGTTCTCTCATAACCCAACCCGAGAGCTAACCCTGCCCTGTCAGCACACATTTTGGTTTTAGCCAAAAGCAGATCCATCCTACCCTTTCCTTCAGTGCATTTTTCCACCACAGAGACAAGGTAATCATTCTCACTTTTCAATTTTTCGACTTGCTCTCTAGCAAAGCTGAGTTGGTCCTTAAGGGTGATGCAAGTGGGAAACACCGGCTGCACATCCTTAGAACACTCAGCACTCTCCAATCTAGCCTTAAGTTCATCAACATGCCTATCTCTCAAATTAATGCTTTCAACAAGTAAAGGATAGTTCAGGCATTTGTTAATTACCACAGGACTAGACTCCACCAATAAAAGATGATTTTTAGTTAATTCAAGTTTTTCAACAGTTTGAGCATGTATAAAACGCAGTTAAGCAAGTTCATTCATAACAGTAAGAGTTGACTCACAATCGACATCATCAAACTTAGATTTCAAAATTGCAAGTTCAGTGGAAATAGTTTCAAGTCTGAGTTTTAATTCTTTTCGTTCTTTAGCAGCAAGTTTAAGTAATCTATCCTAAGAACAAATAGCATCATGCAATTCATCATTTTGAACAAGAAGCTGATCATGGGATAGATATACCTCAGAAGTGTAGAGCTCATCACTACTATCGTTGCCGACAATCGCTAAGCAAAGGTCAGTGAGGTCCACTGTCTTCTTCTCCTTCTTCTCTTTCTTGGGAGGCTCCTCTTCTTCTGAGCTTGGTTCCTCGCTTGACGTGCCGTTGATTTCGCTAAGGGTAGCCACAAAAGCTCTGGCTACTCGTTTAGCCAATTTTCCTTGCTTCCCTGTGAAGTAGGGTTTCTTGTTCCACTTTTGGTGCTTGTGCTCATTTTCATTTTTCAATTTCAATTTAGGGCAATTCGCTTTTATGTGAGACGTATCTCCACATTCAAAACATCCCTTCAACCCTCCTCTCCTTTAGTCTCGTCTATCATTGTAAAAGCAAGTGAACTTCTTGACAATGAGAGCTAGCTCTTCATCATCTAGAGTGTCCACTTGTTTTTTGTGACAAAGACAAGGGAGGACAAGTCAAAAGCACCAGAATAAGCACAAACCCCAGAAACACCTGAAAAATTACCTCCAGATGAGGTACCACTGCCAGGACTAGAAACCAAAGCAATCAAAGTCAACAAAGCTTTTCCAGCTCCTAGTCAAGACGCCTTGGCAATCTTGGTGGACTTACGCTTACTAAAGAGTTCGTCACAAGTCAAAGTGTCAAAGCTTGCCGACCCTTCAATACTGGAGATCTTCACCTCCCATATGCTACGATCAAGAGCATAAAGAAGTTTGATCACCCTATCGTGGTCAGAGTAATCCAAAGTCCCAGTGGAGCACAAATTACTTACAATTCCATCAAAATGCGCAAACATAGCATCTACAGATTCGCTAGGGCCTTACACAAACATTTGATATTCTTGATTATTAGTGCTTTGCTTCCTAGCCTTAATCTGAGTAGTGCCCTCATGAAAATTTTTCAAAGTGGTCCAAATTTCACGGGCAGTTCATAGGTGCTGGACCCTGTCAAACTCTTTACGACTCAGACTGATGAGCAGTATGTTTCTCGCTTTGCTATTGCACTCGTACTGTGATTTTTCAGTCTCTGAGGTTCAAATGTCAGGGATCACATATTGGGAATCGACGATATCCCAAATAGGACTTCCTTGGCTTAGAAGCTAACCCTCCATGTGCACCTTCCAATAAGCAAAATCATGACCATCAAACATCGGGATTTTCGAGTTTCTTTCCATGTCGCAAAAACAACGATCACAAACCGGTTAAGGTCAACTGGTGATCTAACAGTCTCTGATATCAATTGTGGGATCGGAATGGGGACTAGAAGGGGGTGAATAGGCGCCTCGACAAATTCTCGTGAATGAGATGGCTTGTTCAGATCACCCAACGCACCTCTAAAAAATCAAATTCAGATCTAAACCAAAAAAAATGAAACAAAAACACACTCTTTTCAAATTTAAATTCCAGTCTTGTTTGAAGTTTGGAGTGTCGACTCCCTTTGTTGACAATTAAGATGTCAAACTACAATGTGTAGATCGATGACTGAATGAACGACAGAGGAATATCGATGACTGAAACTCAGATATAGCTCAAAAACACTTATCAGCAAATTAGAAGATTCCTAGGGAATTTTAGTTGAAATCACACAATTCTGGTGATGAATAGTAGGGAGGAAGAACCACGGTTGAACTGAAGCAAACAGAGAAGGTGAAGAGAAAACCAAATAGGAGATATGGAATTAACATGATACACTCAAACTCCCGAACGATCTTTGATAAGCCGAAAGACATTGAGCATCAGCACCTAAGACCACTCTACGTAACGGGGTTAGTTTATAAAAAGCCGATGTCCAAGATTATGATAGATGGAGGGGCGGCTATCAACTTGGTGCCTTATGCCAACTTTCGCAAGCTTGGAAAGACACTGAAAGACCTTATCAGAACTAACATGGTATTAATTGATTTCGGACGCAACTCATCAGACATGATGTCAGTACTAAATGTAGAACTGACGGTGGGGAGCAAGACAATGCCGATTACCTTTTTCGTCATAGGGGGAAAATGATCTTGTACCCTATTGTTGGGACACGATTCGAAACATGTGAATTGTTGCATCCCCTCGACAATGCATCAGAACATCATGCAAAGGGTCGGGATCAAGTGGAAATACTTCTCGCTGACAAATCGGTTAACATAGCTACAACCGATTTGTTGGTGTGGGAAGTAGAGGGAAACGTCTGTCTATCGAGAAAAGCTTGGTACGGTAATTTTCTAGAAGTGTCGGTAATGGTATTCGCCCGATCAACGAAGAACTGCCTAAGCTCATCCTGTAAAATATGACGCCAAATGAGCGAAAGGCCCCACGACGGAAGGAGAACAGATTGAATACTACTTCGGAAGACTTGGGAAAAGGCCGAATGGATACATTGAGGGAAGTTTATCCATAGTTCGGACAAAGCCCAAATAGTTGATGTCAATGGCATCACCTTTAGATGGTCGATGCATAGGCATCACCCATAGACAAAAGCACAACATTAGAACATCTAACTGCTTTGACAAAACCGAGGCGCATCAGAGATGACTACTTTAGATGCATGGGAAGAAGCCGAACGAGGAATGATGAGGGAATATTTCTCGATCATTCGAACAGAGCTTAAAAGTCTATACTAATAGAAGCCAATGTCAAAGGCATCGCCTCGAGACTGCCGATGCAAAGGTATCACCCTTAGAGGACAGAAAGGGGATAGATGAAAGGTACTTAAGGAAAGTCATCAGTCAAAACATGAAAGACTAGCACACGAGTCAACCGACGCTGACGATATCTATAACACCCCAAATTTTCAAAGGAATAAAAATATTGTTTAATCCAATTTCCTGGAATTTATTATTTTGGAAATACCTTTAATGCCCTCCTTATCCTTTTTGAACTAGAACCTAGATGAAATGACCAAACCAGGGGCTAGAAAATTTTGTATATAATCCCAAGGCCAAGATATATTTTTGAGAATTTATACAAATTTTTATCAACCTTAGAAGTAGCCCTAAGATTTTAATCTATTTTCTGTAATTATTTTTATTCAGAAATGTTTTGAAACAGTAACGGGCCCTCCCCTCCCTTTCTCTCTCTCCTGGCCGACCCAGCCTACTCCTTCCTGCGTGCCCCGTCTGACCGCTGGACCCCACCAGTCAGTGACTCCCTCTCCCTTCGCGCACGCACCCGACAGCCCGACCCCACCTGTCGGCACCAACAAGCTCACTCCCTCGGCCGAGCCCGACCCCACCCATCAGTCTCCTCGCTCGTGCCCTCGCGCTCGCTGGCCAGTGGCCCCTGCCTGTCATGACCATCGTCCACCTCGTGCCACCGCCCCCAAACCTCGCCGACCGAATCAATTCCCCTCGGATTCACCTCGCCGGCCCTCACCCATTGAATTGTCGCCATTACTCGGTCCCCCGCGCCACGCCGGCCGTTTTCCCCCGTTAACCCACGCAATTAATACACAGGATCAGCACTCGCGTGCATGGCAGACCTCGCCGGCGCCATTGAAAACCCCCTCTCGGCTTTCCTTGTGTACGTCGCCCGTTATCCCTAGCTGGTGCTCCTATTTAAGCCCCCTGGCCGTCCGCGTTTGATCCCCCATGCTCACTCATTGCGAGAACAAACAGAACGCCCTCACTTCGGTTTTTAGCGCACCACCGTCGCCCGCACTCCAGCCACCGCTCGCCGTCACTGGAGCCCCTGTCCGTCCACACCGACCGCACCTCCGTGACCGCAAAGGCCATCCCGACCTCGTCCACCACTCCATCGTCGATGAACCCCGCCGGATCGCCACCGCCGACGAGGACCCGCACGTCATCGTCACCTCCGCTCGTCGCCGGCCATGCTTCGTCGACCGTTCGTCACCGCAAGGGTACCCTCATGATCCCCGTAGTGTCCTCTTTCCGTTTTAGGCCTTAGGTACGACTGCCGCTGCTCGCCGTGGCCTCTAGCCCGCTCGCCGTCGCTGGAGAAGACGACCGGCACGGGTCGAGTACCTGTGCCGTGTCGGATCTGATCCCGACCGTGCGATCACGATCGGATGACTCAGGTTATATCGCTCATTCGGTTTAATTTGGTTCGTCGGATCGCAGCGAAGGGGTACGTTCTAATCTAAGCCGTTCGCTAGATTTAAAATCCCGCATCGCATCAGGGCCGCACGATGCGTACCGGTTCGATGTTTTAATCTCAGCCGTCCACGTCACTTTAACTCCCCCACCTTGCCCTCGCGCGTTGGATCTAGATCCAACGGTCCAGATCGATCCGGCGTACGCGCACAGTGCACGGATTCACCGTGGGCCTGGCTCACCGTGGACCCGAGGCGATTTTAAATTTAAAATAATTTCCAGAAACTGTTTTAAAATTGTAAAATTCATATCTGGCGCATTTTAACATCAAAAATTACCATTCCAATTTCAGAAAATTTGTAATATTATTCTCTACATGTTCATACAATAAAAACAGTATGTTTACTTTGGACTTTTCATGTTTATTTAAATAGGTATTGAAATGCCCTTAGGGTAAAAATTTAAATTCAATTATTTAAATTTCAGTAAAGTTTATATTTATTCATTTCCTGTTAACATAGTGAAACCACTAAGTTTTCTCTGAGCCATTTATTTCAAATTAAATAGAAAACTTAAGATGAGATTTTTCACAATTCAAAACCCCTTATAAAAAGGACAATAATCCCTTTTAGTTAATTTTAAAATTATTTATGAAATAAGTTTCAGAAACTAAACAACTTAGTTTTCTTTAATTTGGACCAATCAAAACCTATGTGCTTGTTGTGTGATATTATATTGTTTAATCGGATGTTGTATTTATTTTATTCTACTTTATTTATATTGGAAAGACTACGACGCCGCCGATGAACCGGAATACTTCCCGGAAGTCCCTCCCTCACCTTTCGCTGAACAAGGCAAGTCACCAAACCAATCTTTTCAGCATATTGAACCCATGTTTTATTAAACTATCGCTAAAACACATAGGCTATACATGCATTAGTCAAATGAAAACCCATACAATATATGTATTTAGGATCCCCCGACCTTGATGTGCAACCCAAGCCATGCTATCTCGCTTAACCTCCTTGTCACCATATGATTAGTATTATTAGCTAGTGTCCAATGTATTGACACGATCGCCATAGGATAAAAATGAGTCGTAGCAAAATGGTTCTACTATATTATCCTCGTTACTTCTTATCCTTGGAATTCTATCGGTTATGAGTTGTGGTTGTGAGTGGATGATGGGTGGGTTCCGGGTGCAAGCTAGGGCATTGGTCGGTAGCACCAGGGGCACTATAAGGACCGGTCTGCGGGATCGGTTGCAATACACTTCCGTACTAACCACAAGTCTAATGGGTAAGTCCTAACTAAGGTATGGAGTGTTCCAAACCGAGGCCACCATTTGGAGATGGGTCAAGCAGCACCTGTGGGTGGCTTGTACCGATGTGGCGCAAAAGGGGGTGCGACGTTAGCCGGGATGCGGCCCGGCGCGCCGGCGAAACCTAGAGCGGGTGGTTATCGCTTGGAGCATTTCATGTTGAGGTTTTGGCACGAGTTCCCGTGGTATGGGTCATCTCGTTACACTTTGGTGTTAGGGATGAGTGTGTGCCTTATGGGTACAGTAGTACATCTTTGATCAGAGTCTTAAATCTTTTTGAAAAGCCGAGCCCATGGTCAAGGGCGGGTTATGTTACATCCCACAGTTAGATTACTTTTGATATGTATGTGCATGATGGTTTGGCATGTAAGGACTGTTGTGCGAGGAGGTAAAACGTACTCTTCGAGTTAGATGATATTATGATGTTCATGTTTATTATTCTACATGATAAAATTGACTACACTAAATGCAATTACTAAAAATGTAATTTTCCGCACTTTTAGCCATTATCCTTCCATTGTTATTACCTTGCATTACTATTGCATTTGCGGTGGCTTGTTGAGTACTTTTTGTACTCATAACCGTTGAACACCTCAGAGGATGCCTACTACGAAGACGGTCTGGAGTAGCGACCCAGTCAAGTAAAAATATCTTGAAGAAGGCGTTCGTCATGCATTTCAATTATTTTTATTATTGTTTTTATTAAACTCTGATGTAATAAATATGGTCTGTGTTCCATGAATACTGTCGTATGTACGATTGTCGCATGATGAACATCTTGTATTATTGTTTTTCTTACGAAATTCAATAATGTTCCGATTTCGATAAATCAAGGTGCCACAAGATGGTATCAGAGCCGACTTGACTGTAGGAAGCCAAACAGACCCGCCTAGCCAATAGCTGCAGAAAATTATTTCTCAAAAACCTACTTTATAAACTTTGTTCCTCCCCTCACTTTCCTTCAACTTGTTGTTTTGTAGATGCCTGTATACCAAGTCCACAGCTACTGCCGCCACTATGAGGGCTTCGTCAGGGAGCTCCACATGATGCTCACATTCCTCGGGTTCCTCTTTGAGCCCGAATTCCAGGGGGTATACCTGGAAGAGTTTGCCGGGCCCTGCGATGACTCCCTCACCGTCCCCGGCTCTAGGGAGCACCTGCCACCCTACACCACCGCGCTTGGGCGCCCGACTTTCGACGTCGCGTGCCAACGCGTCGCTCTCCAGGCTATTATGGAGCTGAGGATGATCTATGAAGATCGTCTTCAGAACTCATCCTTCCGGCTTGTGCCGAAGCGCACTCCCAGCGCCTACCGTAGCATCTACCTCGGAGTTCACTCCATGCGTGATCCAGTCATGGCCCGGCAGTCACGTCTTCTTCAGGCTATGGACGACCTCCATACTGAGGCGGTGCTCGACGCTGATGAGCACCATGAGGCGATTGAGTTTCTTCGTGAGGAGACGAAGAACTTGATCCAACAAAACGGCGAGCTGCAGTGCAAGATTATGTAGCTGCAGAAGGACATCGTGGAGATGGTTCCCCTCCTCCCGAGGAAGAGGAAGCCCATCCGTGAGCCCGCCCCTCGCCCCAAGAGGATCCCGCCACACCCCTCCACCGCCAGACCATCCACCGCCAGCGCCCCTGCACCACACCCCGACCTCATCTCCGACCTAATCATCGAGAATTTTCTCGAGCCCACCATCCCTCGGGAGCCACGTACTCGTGGTTCCGAGAGCACGGAGACCGCCTCCGGTGGCGAGTAGGCGCTAGTTACCGCTGTTTTAGTTATAACAATTTTTGTATGTGGTGCTATCTACAACAACTTGTGTTGTAGGTAGAATAATAGCTTGATTGTAATGAACACTTTTTACCATTTGGTTTAAATGCAAGAGCCTTATGAGCTATTTTTGATTTTATTGTTATTTCATCATCTTTCTACCTTATAACGTCCTATATTCAGAAGATGGCCGACCACCAGAACACCGGCTCCAACAACGGAGAAGGAGGAACCTGTGACGTGCCCGAGGGTGTTGTACCCAACTGGGGTGCAACAGGCCCACGACAGTCTGGGTCGCCGTCCGCCAACCATCCCACCTTGGCGGAAATGATGGCGAACCAGAGCCAGCTAATCACCGCCCTCCTCACTCAAATGTAGCACCAACAAGCTCAGTTGGACCGTCTGCAAAATGGGGAGCCTGCCCCTCGCGCACCAGCACCCGCACCCGCTCCCCAACTCTCGGAGTTCCTGCGTGTGCGCCCGCCCATCTTCTCTAGCACGACCAACCCCATGGAGGCCGGAGAATGGCTCCGCACCATTGGGAAGAAGCTAGACCTCCTCCCCTGCACCGACCGAGAGCGAGTGGCCTTCGCCACTCACCAGCTCCACGGTCCCACCACAGAATGGTGGGACAACTACCATGAGTCCCAGCCTAAGGACCACGTGGTGACATGGGCGGAGTTCACCATCGCCTTTCGCACCGCCCACGTCCCTGCCGGAGTCATCGTGGTGAAGTAGCAGGAGTTCCGCGACCTGCACCAGGGCAGCCGAACTGTCATGGAGTACCTCCATGAGTTCAACCGCCTGGCTCGCTACGCACCAGAAGAGGTGTAGACCGGCGCCCTCCGCCAGGCCAAGTTCCTCCGGGGACTTAAGGATGAGCTGTCCATCCAGCTTGTCACCACCGACTACGCCGACTTCAAACGGCTAGTAAATAAAGCGCTCATCCAAGAGACTGAGCAAAATAAGTTGCACCTCAAGAAGAGGAAGATGATCGCCTTCAAGCATCAACAGGCGAATTCCTAGAGGCCCCAATTCGTTCCTCCGCCACCAGCGCCCACCTACCATCCTCGGCCCGCCTTCAGGCCGCCTCACATCACCGGTGGATCCAACGCCAAGCATCCCCGCCCCGCTCCACCAGCTCCGGCCGCTCAGCCGACGCCCGCCGCCAAGGCCTCGATCTTGAAGGATCGACAAGGGAGGCCGGTCGTCTGCTTCAACTGCCAGAAGGAAGGGCACTACTCGCACCAGTGTCCTCACCCCAAGCAGCACCAAGGCGCGGCACCCAACCAGGCGGTTCGTGCCCGCGTCAACCACATCAGCGCGAAGGAAGCTCAGGAGGCTCCCGAAGTCATACTCGGTACATTTACTGCAAATTCCGTACCAGCTATGATTTTATTTGACTCTGGAGCAACGCACTCTTTCGTCTCGGAGGGCTTTGTGAAAACCCACAACTTGGACATACTCCCTCTATCCGTCCCCATGATGATTGCCACTCTAGGCAATAAAACCTTAGCCCACTTATAGAGTCCTAAGGTTAAGATAGAGATCCAAGGAGTACTATTCCGGGCCGAGCTAGTCCTCATAAAGTGTACCAGACTCGACCTCATCCTAGGGATGGATTGGTTGATGAAGCACAAGGGAGTGATCGACTGTGCCAACAAGTCTGTAACAGTGACCAACCCTAAAGGAGAAGCCATCACTTTTTGGATGACTAGCCGCAAACCACTTGAAGAGTCCCTCCATTCGCTAGCCCTTGAAGAAGTGCCCATAGTCAAGGAGTTCATGGACGTATTCCCTGAGGACCTACCAGGAATGCCTCCCAAGCAGGACATCGAATTCATAATCGAACTTGTCCCCGAGACCACTCCAATCTCCAAGCGCCCATACCGGATGGCCACCAATGAATTAGCCGAAGTCAAGAGCAACAACAAAGACCTGGAGCAGAAAGGGTACATCCGACCGAGTACCTCACCCTGGGGTGCACCGGTCATCTTTGCCATGAAAAAGGACAAGACCAAAAGAATGTGTGTGGACTATAGAGCCCTGAACGATGTAACCATCAAGAACAAGTACCCATTGCCTCAGATCGACAACCTGTTCGATCAACTGAAAGGATCCTCGGTGTTTTCCAAGATTGACCTCAGGTCAGGTTATCACCAATTGAGGATTAGAGAAGAGGACATACCCAAGACTGCCTTCACCTCCCGATATGGACTCTACGAGTATACAGTGATGTCGTTCGGACTCACGAATGCCCCGGCCTTTTTCATGAACATGATGAACAATGTTTTCATGGAGTTCTTGGATAAGTTCATCGTGGTATTCATTGATGATATCCTCGTCTACTCCAAGACCAAGGAAGAACACGAAACTCACCTCCGTCTGACCCTCGGAAAGCTAAGGGAACAACAAGTGCGAATTTTGGTCGTCTGAGGTAAAATTCCTCGACCATGTCATATCTGATGGAGGAATAGCAGTGGACCCAACCACTGTGGAAGCGGTAACCAACTGGTTGCAGCCCACGACCGTGATTGAGATCTAGAGTTTTCTCGGATTGGCCGGATACTACCGCCGGTTCATCGAGAATTTTTCGAATATCACCAAGCCTATGACTAGACTGCTAGAGAAAGAAGTGAAGTTTGAATGGACCCCAGATTGCGAGGAAAGCTTCCAAACCCTCAAGAAGAAGCTCGTGTCAGCCCCAATCCTGACCTTGCCAGACATCCAGAAAGACTTCCACGTCTACTGCGATGCTTCTCGCCAAGGTTTGGGATGTGTCTTGATGCAAGATGGGAAGGTGATATCCTACGCCTCCTGACAGCTGAGACCGCATGAGCTGAACTACCCAACCCACGACCTGGAGTTAGAAGCCGTGGTTCATGCCTTGAAGATATGGAGAAATTACCTTGTGGGGAATCGGTGTGAGGTCTTCACCGACCACAAGAGCCTCAAGTATATATTCACCCAACCGGACCTGAACCTCAGGCAAAGGAGATGGTTGGAACTGATCAAGGATTACGACTTGGGCATCCATTATCATCCAGGCAAGGCAAATGTGGTGGTAGATGCCCTTAGTCGAAAAGGGTACTACAACGCCATCATGATTCAGGACCAGGCTCCTTTGCTATACAAGGAGATGGAAAGGCTGAATTTAGGGGTCACCACCCGAGCATACCTCGCTGCTTTTGAGTCTAGGCATGTCTTAATAGACCAGATCCGAGAAAAGCAGAAGGAAGACCCAGACATCTTGGAGATCCAACAGAACATGCGAAAGGGCAAAGCCCCCAGATTCTCCGAGGACGAGCAAGGTACCATCTGGTTCGGGAACCGAATATGCGTACCCGACAAGCTTGAGTTGAAGACCCTCATCCTCCAAGAAGCCCACGAGACTCTATACTCCATTCATCCCGGGAGTACAAAGATGTATCAAGACCTGAAGGAGAAATATTGGTGGGTCAGCATGAAGAGGGAAATAGCTAAGTATGTGGCCAAGTGCGACACATGCTGGCGAGTCAAAGCAGAGCATCAAAGACCTGCTGGACTGTTGCAACCCCTCAAGGTCCTCGAATGGAAGTGGGAAGAAATAGGAATGGAATTCATCACGGGACTACCCAGGACCAAAGTTGGTCATGATTCTATCTGGGTGATCGTCGACCGACTCACCAAGGTGGCTCACTTCATCCCCATCAAGACAACTTACACTGTCGCCAAATTGGCTGAGTTGTATATGACCCGGATCGTGTGCCTTCACAGAGTTCGTAAGAAGATCGTATCTGACCGTGGGAGTCAATTTACCTCCAAGTTTTGGAATAACCTTCAAGAGGAACTCGACACCCAGCTGAACTTTAGCACTGTCTATCATGCACAGACCGACGGTCAAACCGAAAGAGTCAACCAAATACTGGATGACATGCTTAGAGCTTGCGCTCTAGACTTTGGCGAAATGTTGGACAAGAACTTGCCCTATGCGGAGTTCTCCTACAACAACAGCTATCAGGCCAGCCTGCAAATGTCCCTGTTTGAAGCTCTTTACGGGCATAAGTGCAGAACGCCGTTGCTTTGGGATCAGACCAGAGAGTCGCAACTGTTTGGGACAGACATATTGAGAGAAGCTGAAGAGAAGGTCAAGATCATAAGGGACCGATTAAAGATAGCCCAGTCCCGACAAAGAGCTACGCCGATAACCGTCGAAGAGACCTAACCTTTGAGGAGGGTGATTACGTTTATCTCCGAGTCACTCCCCTTCGCGGCACTCAAAGGTTCAACATGAAAGGAAAGCTAGCACCCCACTATGTCGGACCTTTTTAGATCCTCCGACGGCAAGGAGAAGTGGCATATCAACTTGAATTGCCTCCATCATTGGTAGGAGTTCACGATGTGTTCCATGTCTCTCATTTGAAGAAGTGTCTTCGTGTGCCCACCGAGCAAGCCGATCTCCAACAGCTCAACGTCCAAGAAGATTTGACCTACATCGAGAAGCCCGTCAAGATCTTGGAAACCAAGGAAAGGGTAACCAGGAGCCATGTGGTTCGCTTCTGCAAGGTTCAGTGGAACAACCACCCCGTCGAAGAAGCCACGTGGGAAAAGGAAGACGAGCTGAAAGCCCAATACCCTGAACTGTTCGAGTAGCGATCCATTCTCGAGGACGAGATTCTTTGTAAGGGGGATAGGTTTGTAACACCCCAAATTTTCAAAGGAATAAAAATATTGTTTAATCCAATTTCCCGGAATTTATTATTTTGGAAATACCTTTAATGCCCTCCTTACCCTTTTTGAACTAGAACCTAGATGAAATGACCAAACCAGGGGCTAGAAAATTTTGTATATAATCCCAAGGCCAAGATATATTTTTGAGAATTTTTACAAATTTTTATCAACCTTGGAAGTAGCCCTAAGATTTAATCTATTTTTTCTAATTATTTTTATTTAGAAATGTTTTGAAACAGTAATGGGCCCTCCCCTCCCTTTCTCTCTCTCCCGGCCGGCCCAGCCCACTCCTTCTCGCTTACCCCATCTGACCGCTGGACCCCACTAGTCAGTGACTACCACTCCCTTCGCGCACGCACCCGATAGCCCGACCCCACCTGTCGGCGCCAACCAGCTCACTCCCTCGGCCGAGCCCGACCCCACCCGTCAGTCTCCTCGCTCGTGCGCTCGCGCTCGCTTGCCAGTGGCCCCTACCTGTCAGGACCATCGTCCACCTCGCGCCACCGCCCCCAAACCTCATCGGCCGAATCAATTCCCCTCGGATTCGCCTCACCGACCTCTCCCCCATTGAATTGTCGCCATTACTCGGTCCCCCGTGCCACGCCGGCCGTTTTCCCCCGTTAACCCAGGCAATTAATCCACGGGATCAGTGCTCGCGTGCATGGAAGACCTCGCCGGTGCCATTGAAAACCCCCTCTCGGCTTTCCTTGTGTACGTCGCCCGTTATCCCTCGCCGGTGCTCCTATTTAAGCCCCCTGGCCGTCTGCGTTTGATCCCCCATGCTCACTCGCTGCAAGAACAAATAGAATGCCCTCACTTCGGTTTTTAGCACACCACCGTCGCCCGCACTCCAGCCACCGCTCGCCGTCACCAGAGCCCCTCTCCGTCCACACCGATCGCACCTCCGTGACCGCCAAGGCCATCCCGACCTCATCCACCACTCCATCGTCGATGAACCCCGCCGGATCGCCACCGCCGATGAGGACCCGCATGTCTTCATTGCCTCTGCTCGTCGCCGGCCACGCATCGTCGACCGTTCGTCACCGCAAGGGTACCCTCATGATCCCCGTAGTATCCTCTTTCCATTTTAGGCCTTAGGTATGACTGTCGTCGCTCGCCGTGGCCTCTGGCCCGCTCGCCGTCGCCGGAAAAGACGACCGGCATGGGTCGAGTACCCGTGCCGTGTCGGATTTGATCCCGACCGTGCGATCGCGATCGGATGACTCCGGTTATATCGCACGTTTGGTTTAATCTGGTTCGTCGGATCGCAGCGAAGGGGTACGTTTTAATCTGAGCCATTCGCTAGATTTAAAATCCCGCATCACATCTGGGTCGCACGATGCGTACCGGTTCGATGTTTTAATCTCAGCCATCCACGTCACTTTAACTCCCCCTCCTCGCCCTCGCGCGTTGGATCTGGATCCAACGGTCCAGATCGATCCGGCGCACGCGCACAGTGCGCGGTTTCACCGTTGGCCTGGCTCACCGTGGACCCGAGACGATTTTAAATTTAAAATAAATTCCAGAAACTGTTTTAAACTTGTAAAATTCATATCTGGCGCATTTTAACTTCAAAACTTACCATTCCAATTTCAAAAAATTTGTAATATTATTCTCTACATGTTCATACAATAAAAACAGTATGTTTACTTTGGACTTTTCATGTTTATTTAAATAGGTATTCAAATGCCATTAGGGTAAAATATAAATTCAATTATTTAAATTTCAGTAAAGTTTATATTTATTCATTTCCTGTTAACATAGTGAAACCACTAAGTTTTCTCTGAGCCATTTATTTCAAATTAAATAGAAAACTTAAGATGAGATTTTTCACAATTCAAAACCCCTTATAAAAAGGACAATAATCCCTTTTAGTTAATTTTAAAATTATTTATGAAAAAATTTTTAGAAACTAAACAACTTGGTTTTCTTTAATTTGGACCAATCAAAACCTATGTGCTTGTTGTGTGATTTTATATTGTTTAATTGGATGTTGTATTTATTTTATTCTACTTTATTTATATTGGAAAGACTACGACGCCGCCGAGGAACCGAAATACTTCCCGGCGTATCTTTTGAGCATATTGAACCCATGTTTTATTAAACTATTGCTAAAACACATAGTCTATACATGCATTAGTCAAATGAAAACCCATACAATATATGTATTTAGGATCCCCCGACCATGATGTGCAACCCAAGCCATGCTATCTCGCTTAACCTCCTTGTCACCATATGATTAGTATTATTAGCTAGTGTCCAATGTATTGACACGATCGCTATAGGATAAAAATGAGTCGTAGCAAAATGGTTCTACTATATGATCCCCGTTACTTCTTATCCTTGGAATTCTGTCGGTGATGAGTTGTGGTTGTGAGTGGATGCATGGTGGGTTTCGGGTGCAAGCTAGGGCATTGGTCGGTAGCACCAGGGGCACTATAAGGACCAGTCTGCGGGATCCGTTGCAATACACTTCCGTACTAACCACAAGTCTAATGGGTAAGTCCTAACTAAGGTATGGAGTGTTCCAAACCGAGGCCACCATTTGGAGATGGGTCAAGTAGCACCTGCGGGTGGCTTGTACCGACATGGCACAAAAGGGGGTGCGACGTTAGCCGGGATGCAGCCCGGTGCGCCGGTGAAACCTAGAGCGGGTGGTTATCGCTTGGAGCATTTCATGCTAAGGTTTTGGCACGAGTTCCCGTGGTATGGGTCATCTCGTTACACTTTGGTGTTAGGGATGAGTGCGTGCCTTGTGGGTATAGTAGTACATCTCTGATCAGAGTCTTAAATCTTTTCGAAAAGCCGAGCCCACGGTCAAGGGCGGGTTGCGTGACATCCCACAGTTAGATTACTTTTGATATGTATGTGCATGATGGTTTGGCATGTAAGGACTGTTGTGCGAGGAGGTAAAACGTACTCTTCGAGTTAGATGATATTATGATGTTCATCTTTATTATTCCGCATGATAAAATTGACTACACTAAATGCAATTACTAAAAATGTATTTTTCCGCACTTTTAGCCATTATCCTTCCATTGTTATTACCTTGCATTACTATTACATTTGCGGTGGCTTGTTGAGTACTTTTTGTACTCATACCCGTTGAACACCTCAGAGGATGCCTACTACGAAGACGGTCTGGAGTAGCGACCCAGTCAAGTGAAAAGATCTTGAAGAAGGCGTTCGTCGTGCATTTCAATTATTTTTATTATTGTTTTTATTAATCTCTGATGTAATAAATATGGTCTGCGAACCATAAATACTGTCGTATGTACGATTGTCGCATGATGAACCTCTTGTATTATTGTTTTTCTTACGAAATTCAATAATGTTCTGATTTTGATAAATCGGGGCGCCACAATATCGCCTTCAGATGGCCGATGCAGAGGCATCGTATGCCACAAAACACAGTTCGAAGTCGAGATATGGAATTAACATGATACACTCAAACTCCCGAACTATAAGGTGAAAATGTTACACAAATTTACAAAAGGAAAAAATTGCCTAGAGGGCTCCTGTCAGTTTCACTTTTGAATCGGCTATTTCCCCCAAGCAGCTGGTCCAAGTTCCTAATCCTAATCGATGATCTAGGCCCATCTCCCGTTCACCCACGTAGAGGGATTGGTGGCGCTAACGCCCATGTTTGTAGTGGCAAACACCGGGCCATATTGTATCGGCCGACCAATGAAGCTCACCAGGGGGACATCACGATCAACATCCTACAAAAAGCAAGTTAATTAGATGGAATAGAAGATGGCGGAACGCAATTGAAAAGTGGAGTTAAGGTGTTTACCTAGGGCACCGCATCGGTGTCATTTGGGTGAAGCCTCTCCCGATAAACCAAGGAGGAAAGATTAAAGATGTGTTGCTTCAACATGTCCCACCATCGACGGAAGGCGTGGGAGGTCACCCGACAGGTTGCCCAAGAGGCAAGGCGTATGGAGGGGATGCTATCAGTCATATGGGAAAGGCGGTACCACTCCAAGGCACTCGTGACCCTCCCGCAAGTTTGGATCTAGCAAACAAAAAAGAGATGGGGTGGGAGCTGACAAAATCCCATCTACCTCAAAGTGACTGATGGATGATAAAACTCAAAGGAGCACCGTTGAGGATAATCATTGGTAAAATCAACGGGAAGCAAATAGGGAAAGGTGGACGATGAGGAAAGCAATGTGTTTGGGAGCGCCTACGGGGCCGATTTTCTTGTTGTGCCAAGTAATATATCGGCTCCAGCTATCGGCCGAGTTAATGACGAGGTCGTGGGATGGGTTGAAATGAAGAAAGAAGGGATTGTACGGTGAATTAATGTCAAGGCAAGATAAGAGGATTACATCAAGAAGAGTGGGACTCATCGGCCTGTGACCAAAAATGAAAGCATTTAAGGCATCGGACTAGAATAACGCCGAAGCAATGGGCCATGTCGATCTCATCCCAATGGGGGCGGTAAGTGGCTAACACCCTGAGATATCAGTCATGCCAGCCGGGGATAGAATGAGGAAACAATTCAAAGCCTAAGTCCCAGTCGGAGGAATGCATAGTGGAACATTTGAAGGGTATCCAACAAGTATCGGTTTTATGAAATCAGTGGGGTCGGAATTGCCTAAAGGACATAGAAAGAAGCTAAAGTAGTGAGTGACTGTTGGAATGAAAACCTGGTTTCACAAGCCCTGCTAAAACAAAAGTGGAATCAGAAGAGACGAAGCGATGAGTGAGTCGGGAATAAAAGGTCAGAGACTTACTTGGGGGATCGCATCAATGGTGGCCATCCTTACACTAATGAGGAGCACGTTCAATGAAGAAAGATGGTGAGCGATGGCTAGCAATGGGATGAACAGTGAAAAATTTGATGGCCAGAAATAGGCGATGACTGAAAAGTGTGAAGAAGAATGGAAGAGCGGCCGGTATTTATAAATTAACCCATTGTAGTTATGGATGGCTGGAAGGGGAAGAGATAGAGTTGAAACTCTAGGAAAATGTGAAAGCATTGGAAGACGAAGGGTTTCGACAATTAAATTGAGAAGACACAACAGAAATATGTCTAAAAAGACGTGGCGGTATAAGGTGATGATAACCGATAATTTCGAATCATCGGTTACACCTTAATGCTTCTAAATTAGGGGGCATGTGTTGACGCCAAGATTTGGTAGAAGCCCAGGCCCACTAAGGATGTCACACAGTCAGACGAGAGTCAAAAAGGTCTGGTCAACGACAATCAAAGAAGCTCGTCCATGACGTGTGCACGATTGGATAAGAAGAGCTGATGGAGATAAGAGCCGAAAAGAAGATGAAGGTTATCATAATCGGTTAGGATATGTTACTTGGATGACAAGTCTCTAGACTATAAATATGTACCCCTAGTTAGCTTAGAAAACACATCTACGTCAATCAACTACTTGACGTATCGCCACCCTTGGCTTCCAAGGTTAATCCGGTGGGCTTCGGCACTCGAAGCTGGGCTACATCATTTCAATCTCTGGCGAATAGTTGAGTCCCACCACCCTTGACGTAGGTATCAATTAGGTTTGTATCTTCACGGCTACATCAGATTGATCTCTTGAGGTGAACATCGAAACAGTACGGTCCCCAGTTGTTCTCGTTGTATTAACTATGTCTAAGGATGCATCAGTTCAGTTTGATCTCTTAGATTGATGTGATCAAGGTGTGATAGTTTGAGGCTTCATTAGTTAGGTCTAACATCTCTTGCTATTGTATCTCTTTCATGTTGTATACCATTCATCTAAATAAAGTATGCTCGATATTTTTACATATTATTAAGATCATCGTGACTAGCTACTGTCTTGGTTAGGTCTGATCTAGTTATTGTGACGATTTTCATGATATAAATATGTTATCTGGCACGTTTAATTTATTTCTATTGGAGTACAGCCGACAGGTTATGTTCAATTCAATGCCCTATCTTATTCACCATCGAAGAGTGTCCATCAGCCCGTATGCGTAAAACTGCTTATCTCATTGGCCGATGGCATGTTCGCCCGATCAGTTCAAACATGGTCATCAACCCTATGGCCAATCGACATGATATTCCCTGATTTCAACATCTTTGTCTGTGGGATCGGAATGGCGACTAGAGGGGGGTGAATAGGCGCCTCGACAAATTCTCGCAAATGAGATGGCCTGTTCAGATCACCTAACGCACCTCTAAAAAATCAAATTCAGATCTAAACCAAAAAAATGAAACACAAAAACACACTCATTTCAAATTTAAATTCCAGTCTTGTTTGAAGTTTGGGTGTCGAATCCCTTTGTCGACAATTAATATGTCAAACTACAATGTGTAGATCGATGATTGAATGAACGATAGAGGAATATCGATGACTGAAACTCAAAGATAGCTCAAAAACACTTATCAGCAAATCAGAAGATTTCTAGGTAATTTTAGTTGAAATCAAACACTTCTAGTGATGAACAGTAGGGAGGAAGAACCACGGTTGGACTGAAGCAAACAGAGAAGGTGAAGAGAAAACAAAATAGGAGACTACTAAAAAAACGACAAGAACCTGAGTCTTGGCAATGGCTCTAGAAGTTGTCCATCATCCTGCAAGGCGGCTCTCCATTCTGTGCATGCGATGAACAGGACAACCGCCAATACAAAACATAGATGAACAAGGAACTTATGGAATAAAAGCTACCAGTAACTCAAAACAAGAAAATAATTAAAGCAAAAGTGCTGGATGATGAACAGGGACATATTTGTACTCTGGTGGCTTTTGTTGTGATGCTTTCTCTAGATGAATTAATTCAGAACTGAAAGCTCCAACATAAAAGCTCCTCGGCAGAAACAAATTCCGAGAGAAATACCGAAGGAAAGAGATAAAGATCTCAGTCTGAACTTTTTGCCAAAATGTCCACAGCCCCAAAAAGAGAGCAAAAATTATATATTGTTGTGGTTAGAAGCTTTTGTAATTTTCATATATAAAATCCTTGAAACTTGGACAACAAAAGTTATGTAGAACTCAGGTCCAAAAACAGTATCAAACAGATCAAAAATTATTTCAAAGATTGAATCAAGACTGAAAACAGAGAACTGTATTTAGCTGAAATCTCAAGTTTAATTTTTAGAATCGGTTAAGCACTTTGTTCGACAGAAAAATATATGTAGCAGTGGTAAAAAACTCTTGCAAATTCCCAAAATGGAACCTTGGAAACTTGATCTTCGAAGGCTATGAAGAACGTGGATCTAAAAACAGTACCAAAACATATCAAACATTTCCTCAAAAATTAAATCCAGACTGAAAACACAACACTATACTCAGCAGAAATTACAAGTGTTCAGAATCATTTAGGTACTTTGTTTGGCAAAAAAATACATGCAACAGTGATCAAAAACTTTTGAGAACATCAAAAATGGAACCCTGGAAACTTCAACATCAAAATCTATGAAGAACTCGGAACCAAAATCAACAACAAAAACTACTCAAAATTGTATTCAAAAGTGATCACACAAGAAAACTAACCTGGTAAAAAGGGTATCACAAGAAATTGTATTCAAAATTGTATTACAAACTAGAAATAGTAGAAAGGATTAATTCTCAATTTCTGCAAAAAGGGTTATGTAATACCTTTGAATCCCTTCAACCGTGATATTACTCAAGAAAGAATCTAAGAATCAGCCAAGATGCTGATGAAAAATTGAAGCAACAATTCATCAAACATGTAGAAGGCTACACAAACACAACCATTTCAGCTAGAGTTAAATTCCAGAATTGTGATGCCTTATTTGATCAGCAAAAACATCAAGAAAGAATCACAGAAACCAGTTGCAACATTCGAAAATAGAACATTCAAATCATCCTCAACAAAAGTTGTATAAACATCAATATCAAGTTATGCACAAAATTCACCAGAAAATGGCTCACAAAAACAAATTCAGCCACAAAACTGACCTGCGACCAGAACAAAAATTCTTTGCTACTACTGTTGCATTTTCGGACCAGGAACAGTATTGCTGGATTGAAGCAAAAATTGTATTAAATTGATATTTGGTTCAGCCAAAAGAACAGCCAAAAAATCCCCACCTGCCCATGGATATGGTCCCCTATTTATTGGCCAGCCATGGGGGTATTTTCTAAAAAGAACCCTCTAGAATTAAAAATTACACAAAAGTCCTATTCCTTGTAATATATTTTTAGAATTAGGAAATTCTGAAAAATATACCAAAGGAGTACAATTACTCTAGACTTTCAACTTTTTATTACACATTGACTCAAAGCAAAAAGGACTCCAAACTATTGAAATTAACAAAAATTGATTTGTGATGGTTTTTAGCAAAAACCGACAAAGCCTCTCAACCCTTCGACTCGTGACACCGCTTTGGGACTCCGAGCGCCATCAAACCACTTCCGCTCTAGATCCCCTCGAGGCGCCTGGATGCTTGCCCTGGCCTTCCTCTCGCAAACCCGGTCGTCACGTCCTCGCATTCAACCGTCCGTCCATGTCTTGCTCGGTCTCTTCGTTCACTCTTGAGATCTTCTCCAACTTCGCACGGCCTCCCTGATCCTCCAACATCGAGCTCCCCGCTTGACCCTTGATCACTCGCCGTCGATAGTCGGTCAACATCTTCACCCTGCACATCCAAGACAAGCAAAAACAAGAACGCGACGCACCACCGAAACCTCGGCAACCACTCCTCAATTCTACACCGAACCCCTCGATGCACCCAAACCACTCTCAACCACTCAACTGCTAAAACGCTTATCCTCATCAATCACTCATCATCCAGACCGAAACCACCATTGGTTTCACATTGTCATAGTCATCGGCTTGCCAGCCAATCGGCTATGCTATTGATGTCATATTTTCTATTCCCTTATAAGTTGCAGGGTCAAACTGATTGACACGCCTTGAACACTTTTTCTAGGAACGTAGGACCTGCACTAGAGTTAAGCATATCTCCTAGGCCACGTGTGTGTCAAAGTGTGACAAAAATGCACCAACATCTAGTTAACTTAAGTGCAGGTCCTACAATCTTTGAAAAAGGTTCTGAGCGTGCTAATCAGTTTGACCCTACAACTGATAAGGTATCGAAAAAGATGACGTCAGTAGCAAAGCAGATCGGCTATCGAGCCGATAACCGTGGTGAGAATAAAACAATAGCAAGTAAAGGCACCAATCAGTTGTCGGGCCTATGACCATGGTAATGCTATCGAGGCTAAGTACGCCATCGGCCGATAAGATAAAGCATTTTTCATGTAAAGGTCGACGAATACCTCCCAGAGCAGATAAGATATAGCATAGAATTAAACATAACCTATCGGCTTTTACTATGATAGAAACTAAATCTAGCATACCAAATAATGTATCCATATTATTAAATTTTCATAAAAGCAAGATCACACCTAACCAAGACTGCTGCTAGTCATGAGAAATCAATAATACTTCAACACATTGGGCATACTTTATTTAGATGAATGGTATATAGCATGAATCAGGTAAAATAGAACGAGATGTTGAACCTAACCAATGAATGGCAAATAGGTGAGTACGGCACCTAATCCACATCAATCTAAGAGATCAAAGCGATGGAGCCTTAGACCTAGAACATACACCAAGTGTTGGTTTATTTTTTGGGCACACGCATGGCCTGGGAGATCTGCTAAACTCCAGTGCAGGTCCTAGAGTCTTAGAAGAAAAAGGAAGGTTATGAGCGTGTCAATAACTTTGACCCTTTAACTGATAAGGAATCATAAAAGATAGTGTTAGTAGCAATGTCGATTGCCTGTTAAGCCGATGACTATGGCGACAGTAATATAACATAAATAAACACACCTATTGGCCATTGGGTTGATGACCACGCTCATGCTATCGGGATGAACACTCTATATCGGCTGATAGGATAGCATCCTTGTGCAACAAGGCCAATGAATGCCTCCCAGGAGAGGTGAAATATAGTGTGGAAACAAAGATTACCTTGTTGATAGCAAAATATGGCATTATTGGTCGAAATTGTCAAAATACCAATTTTAGTAATTTTGGGCCGAAAATATGCAAGATCTGGCACAGGCCGGTCCAACCGGCCATGTAGGCATGGTCTGACCCGCCATGTAGGCTTGGTTAAAGCCCAGACATGTCTTGTCCAACCCCTATAAATATAGGGGCAAGTTCGATTCAAGGGCCCCCCAAAACCCTAATAGATCCAATCTATTATTTACCTTGAATTCTCTTTACTTTCAATCTACTTTCCTTTCCCTAGGATTAGCCAAGTAACGTCCATCTTTGTGAGTTTGCGTTGTAAACTCTCCATCCACCTCATCGTAATCACGGTAAGCCTTGTTGATTCGTTCGCGAATCACCCATTTAATCCACATAACCGATTTCTATCAGTTTTATCGGTATTTATCGATAATTCGGTCTCTTGGCCAAATTGCCTCTAATTTTCTCATGTGTTTTGCACTGTTTTATCTTCTCCGTCATCGCAAAATATCTTCACACCGAACCATCTTCGTTGGCGAGATCATCAGCAAATTGATCGGATTGCTGCATCGCTGGTCAGTCTGACCAGCTAACTCTAGCCGGTCTGACCGAGCTATGCCGGCATAGGCCGGTCCAACCAGCAGCACAAGGTTGGTCTGTTTGCTAGGCCCTGGTCGGCTTGTTTTTCTTCTGGACGACCCGTGTGCCATACTTACTGCATCGCCTATCAGACCGCCGCCTATAGGCCGGTCTGACCGCCACCTCCTTATCGGTTTGACCGGTCCCGTTGGTCTGTTTGACCTAGTTCATCTACACTTGGCCGATTGGATTGGCCCTCACGGTGCAATTCAATTGCCTGGCGACTCCACCCCCCTTGTCACTATCATGGGTCATCGGAACGTGATGTCAGCGTCGTGTTACACCTAGGTTTATCGCTAGGTATCCACGCGCTTTTGGATCATCGAATCAGCGTTAGTTTGACCATACTTTGATCTACGGATTTTAGCGTCAACAGACTTTTTGGTGACTCCGCTGGGGACAACATGCCAAGTGCTACTACAGCGGCGACGTGTACATCTACTACATCTACATCAATGGGACCCTCAACGATGATGGATCAGGTGGGGAGCACTGAGATTGATGACGACAATATCATCCTCCCCACCCTCGACAACCTCTCCGAGGAGGACAAGGCAGAGATCGAGGTCAAGACAAAGGAGAAACATGCTCTCATGCTTGGGCGCTTCACCAAGACCAGCGGGGTTTTCATCAAGCGTGACATTGACATCCCCAACCTCTCCAGATGAAAGGTAACACTGTCATCCCCTCCTCTATCCTCACTAGACATTGAGCAAAAGATAGCCACCACAGTAGATCATGCCGTTAGCGTCACTTTTGCGAATCGTCTAGGGCCCGAAGACGATTCTAGGATGGAGGCGATGTTTAGGAGATTCGGAGTAGAACCAAACAGAGTACTGGGAAAACTATCATGTCTCCGGCCTCATCCTCCTTGGCTGACACCGCGTTCAACCATATCGGTCAGATCGGCCCTCGGGCCAATTAGACCACCATGTACCAGCCTTAGCTGCCGATAACAGTTGGTCAGACCGGCCCTTAGGTTGATCCGACATGCCATTACACCCTCGGTCAGACTAGCCCTATTGCTGGTCAGGCCGCCCCTACCACCTATTACGCGTCGCCTCCGCCCGCACCTACGCTACCCTTTCCCACGCTGCTCGCACCTACTGGGCCCGCACACCCATATAGGCCCGAGCACGTCCCTTATCACGAGTCAGCACGAGAGGAGGAGCCGCACGACTGACACGCCGAGATACCACCACGTGTCACGCTCCCACATGAGATACGCGCGTAGGCAAGAGGCATAGATGACATAGAAGAGCGAATATGCGTGCAATTTAGGGAATGTATGGGTTTCACTCCTCGGGATCAGGCTAGGGTTTACCACAAGCCATACCCTGACCACTTTGACACTATCCCATAGCTGCGTGGCTTTAGGGTTCCTGCGTTCAAAAAATTCGATGGTGGAGATAGTAAAACAACCCTAGAGAATATAGGACAATACCTAGCACAGTGTGGTGAAGCTAGTGGGTCGGATGCATTGAATCTTAGATTATTTTCTCTATCGCTTTCTGGCACTACTTTCACTTGGTTTTCGGCGTTACTGCCGACCTCCGTGCAAACTTAGGCCTAGTTAGAGAAGAAGTTCCACGACTATTTTTATACTTGGGAAATAGAACTTAGGATCGGACACCTAACATCTGTTAGGCAGAAGGCTAGAGAGAGTATCTCCGAGTACATTAGGCACTTTAGGGACACTAGAAACCGATGTTTTAGCTTGAATATTTCCGAGAGAGACTTGGCCGACCTATCTTTTAATGGCTTACACTCCGTACTTAAGGATAGCTGGATGGCCACGATTTCCTTGAGTTTAGTTAAGTTGTACAAAAGGCTATGGATTAGGAATGCCGAGCCAAAAGTAAGAAATTCACCAAGACATTTAACAAACCTATGGTTGAGGTGCACGTCATGGAGCATTCCGATGATGAATCATCGGAAAGTGAGGATTACTCGGCCGACATGTACACTACAGAGTGGACTTGGTCTAGTAAGTCCAAGCCCATCACTTGCCTTGAATTAAGGTCGTCTCCCACTAAGAGTCGGCCTAGGGAAGTCAAATATGCATTTGATGTGACCAAGTGCGACAAGATATTCGATTTTCTATTGAAAACAAACTCCTCAGGTTACCAAAGGGTCACATCATTCCAACTACCGACGACTTGAAGAAGTGTTCTTACTATAAGTGGCGTGATTCTAATTCTCATTCTACTAACGATTGCAATGTTTTTCATCGATGGGTTCAATCGGCCATAGAAGACAGACGATTCAAGTTGGATACCAATCCAAAGATGAAACATGACCAGGACCCCTTCCCCGTGAACACCATTGATCTCAATGTGAAGAAAGTGTTGATTCAGCCCGAGCAGGCCGAGTCGTCCAAGGGGAAAGCGGTCATGGTTGGAGAGACTCGCACACACACACTCGTGACGAAGAACCCTAAGGTAGGAGTGTGGAAACTGAACACCAATGCGACATCTTTGGCTGGGACACGAAAAAAGCCGAAGGTGACATACGAGATGATGCTACAGAAGCACAAGAAGAGGGCCGATAATATAAACACTTAGCCAGGACCACTAAGGAGGTCGAACCCTTCACGGAGAGACCAGTTCGGCCCACGATGGGTGAGACCACTGGAGCCACATTTTCATTCAACGTCGTATCACCTGGCAATAGCAAAGTGGCCTTCGTGTTACTTTCTGCCTCCTGGGTACCTTGCCCCCTACTATATTGATCCCTTTTTGCCTTTCGATTTTTATAACATGCAGAATCAAATGTGTGTGGCAAAGGGTGACGCCTTCGATAGGTTATCTGTCACACCACAGGGGTGTCCGGAGGAGGTGTTCGAGGCCATCGTGGTCAAGGTGGGGTCTTAGGATGTCCCAATCCCTAAGAGGACCCCGTCAAAGCAAGACGGACGCGATCCGCATAAGGCAACCGAGGAGAAGACTATTGGTCTGACCGCAACCAAAGGGCCGGTTAAACCACCCTCACCACTTCGGTTTGGCCGGCCTAGTGTGGCTAGTCCAGCTGACCCTTTTCAGTAATCCGACACTGTCCAGTCAGACCGGTCCACCATGGTCGGTCCAACTGACAGAGCCCGCTCAGACCGGCCCAATAAGGCCGGTCTAACCGACATGTTACAGGAGAAGATACCCGCGTAGCGCAAAAATGTAGAGGCCGATTTGGGTGCTTCCCATTCGGCAAAGAATTCTAGGAGCAAATTCGTTGCACCTGGCATGAAGCCACAACCTTCATGGGTGCCTCCAGGCATGACCAAAACACAAAAGAGGCAGCTACAACATCTTCGGTCTTAGGATACACACGAGGAGAAAGCCGAGGATGAGCGAGATGCCATTTTTGAGGCAATCTATCTCGGACCAGTGATGAAGCAGGTATGGAAGCCCAAGACGATTGCCACGAATAACCCAGCTCCTACTCCGAGCGATGATGAGGACAATCTGATGGATGACGACTACACGCACGTCTTTGAGGCGCCCCCTCCACAGGAGATGGACATAAACGTTGTCATGCTTCCTGTTGAGTTTGCGTTACCACAGGACGAGGCCGAGGTCGCTCAGTTTAGCATCGGCCCACAGGAAGCCATTTTCAAGAAGCCCAAGGATACGGCTCGCCACTTGAAGCCTCTCTACGTCAATGGACACTTAGACGGGAAGCCGATCTCTAGGATGCTTGTAGATGGAGGTGATTCCATCAACCTGATGTCGTACTCTCTATTGAAGAATCTCGTTAGAAACGAAGATGACTTGATGAAGACCAACTTGATGTAGAACGGCTTCAACGTCGAGAACTTTGAGGCGAAGGGTGTATTTTCTTTGGAGCTTACAGTGGGCCACAAGAAGCTTCCCACGACCTTCTTCATCGTTGACGTGCAAGGTAACTATAGCGTATTACTTGGGCATGATTGGATTAAAGCAAATTGTTGCATTCCATATACCTTACACGAGTGTTTGATCGAGTGGGATGGCAGCGATGTAGAAGTTGTACCAGCTGACACTTCGGCCTAGGTTGCTTTGGCCGATGTGTCTATTGATGCTATCCACGATTAGGTAGAATGTCTGTGAGGTAGGGACCTCTCAGATTACGACTTTGTTAGCATGTTTGAGCGGCGATTTGTTCCAGTGTTTGTAAATCCAGCCGATGTAGCTCGACTGTCTCTAAATTAGTTTTCATGTCAGGTAAGAGTAATCTTGATTGGCTAAAGTCTCGTGTGGAGCAGTATCGATCTTCTAAAAATGGTATTGCCAAAGCCATTTAATATTTTAGCGAAGTAGAAAAGTTAGGTAAGGTTTTGCGTCGGCCGACCCTCTAGAAGTACACATAGGAGATGGTAGCGTTCTAATGCCGACTTTTGTAAATCAGAATTTGCAGTCTTGTGAATAGGCCGAGGTAATAAAATTGCTTCGGTTATATGTTGTTTGCTTTGCGTGGGAATATAGCGAGATGCTCGGACACACCGCGAGCTCGTAGTGCATCGGCTGCCTATCAAACCCTGGTTTAGGCCTTATAAATAGCCCCCTCGTCGCTTTAATTCGGCCGTGTATGACCGAGTTAAAGAGGAGATAGAACGACTAATAAAGGTTGAGTTTATTAGGCCATGCAATTATGCTGAATGGGTTGCTAATATTATGCCTGTTGAAAAGAAAGGGAGAGGCAAGATTCGTGTGTGTATTGATTTTAGGGTTTTGAACAAGGCCACTCCGAAGGAAGAGTACCCCATGCCGATAGCCGACATGTTGAACAACGATGCTTCAGGACAAAAGGTACTAAGTTTTCTTGATGGCAACGCTGGTTATAATCAAATCTTTATGGACGAAGAGGACGTTTACAAAATGTCCTTTCGTTTACAGAATGCTGGCACTACATATCAATGTGCTATGAACTTGATCTTTCATGACTTACTAGGAGTTATGCTAGTTGTTGGCGTAAAAGATTACGCTAACAGGTTTCTAGAAATTAGAAACTAACAAACGAAGTGTTTGCGAAGTAAACTGTTTTGGGCCTCTGAAAGGATAATAACTCTAAACAGTTCAAAGATGTGTATTGAATAACTTGATATTCGATGATCATTACAGGGTAAAACGGGGGGTACTTATAGGCCCAAACATTAAGGAAAAGACCCTTTTACCCCTCTATTACAACCGACATAGTGGAAACTATTCGGTACCCTAAATAGGGCTAGAATGGTAAAAGACTAATCTAATGAGAAAGAAGATAAGTCTTCCATCCTAGCTGGCAAGGAAACTCTCGGAAGAGTCCTAGTTCGAAGATATACTCCGAACTAAGGTTCGCCTCCAAACTTCGAACTTGATCCACAAACCTTCCAGAGTTATATGCGCAAAACCTTTGATTCAATCTTCTGCCTTTGTCCTGTTATCATAATGGCTCTGAGGATGAAATATTTTCCCCCAATAGTAGCCCCTCGAATACGCTTCTCCGGTATACCTGTGTTGTTAGGAGAGCAGTATACGCAAGAGAAATAATCACGCGCAGAGACTAACAATTTTAATCAACCTTCGAAATATGCGAAGATTTGAAACTTCGAATCAACTTATAAGAAACTTCGAATTAACCTAAAAAGTCTGAATGCTTTTTTATGCTTAGAAAAAATAGCCGCTGTCTTTTTCTTCAACAAAATTCAAGAGAATGAGTTAAGTTCGCAAAAAGATAACGGTTAAGAATATGAAACGACAGAACACTAAACGGTAAAATATCGGGGCCTGGGATATAAATAGGGGGCCCAAACCCTCCCTGAGTACCTTCTCACCGCTTTCGTGCAAACAAAACCATAAACAAACCCTAGCCTCCATTTCCTCTTCATGCAACCAGAGCGAATCCATGGCGAAGACCAGTTTCAAGGTTCCTGGGGGGCTTCAGCCTTGGCTCGGCAGCAGGCTGCAGCTGCAGTGGTGGCGACAAAATCGGCGATGGTGGCCCCGACTACAATAGTGGCGGCAATGGCGGCACCAGGAAGAAATCCCCAATGTGATGATCCTCAAGATCTTCTTCCGGCATCATCGAAGTATGCGGATCAATCTTTCCAACTAGAACCTTCAACCTGCAAGAGGGAATCCCTCGTAGTAGCGGTAGAGGGGAAAATTAGTTCGGAGATTGTGATTTGCAAACCTAGAAAGGAAGCTATTCCTTCGCAAAGGCCCGAAGAAGTGGTTGTCTTCGAAGCCTTCTTCGAAGCTGGATTAGGGATCCCAGCTGTTGACTTCCTGGCTGAGGTACTGGATTTATTCCATGTCACTCTCCCCCAACTCTCTCCGAATGCGATAGCACGCCTTTCCATCTTCGAGTGGGCGTTGCGAGCTGAAGGCTGTGAAGGAAGAGAAGAAATCTTCGCAGCCCTACAACGGGCTTCTTGCCAACCCAAGACCTTCATAGGCCCCGGAGGTGAAAAAGCGGTGGTGGCCTTTGGGAGTATTAACTTCCGGCTCCGAGTCGAATACGCTCTTCGATTTCCAGCTAAGGCCATCAATGCCAGATGGTATACGGATTGGATCCTCCGATGGTTTTACGCCGAAGTTGGAGCAGGAAGTCGCTTTGCTGGACCTCTTCAAGACATATACTTCCGAAGAGAAGCTCTCGTCCATCCAGATCTAGGCCAGCTCGAAGCTCGCCTTAGCCTACTTCAGAAGATTAGCCATCGCTTGAGTATGAAGGATTTGGCAGAGGAGTTCATCGAACTTCAAATCCCTCCTCTGATGGCTAACTGGCCAATCACCTTCGAAGAAGATACGGAAGGTGGCCTTCGAAAAATTTCTTCGAACTTGAGCCCTGCAGGTAACTTAGAAAACAATATGTTCATATATATTTATTTGAAAAAATAACCAACATCAACTTATCTTTCAGCCTCTCTAGCTCCTATGACTTCGGAGCAAATCGTGCGGGCTTCGGAGAAAATTCTGGGAGTCCCGACTCCGGCTGAGAAAGAATGGAGAATTAAGTTGGTAGGTACTTGGGAACGATCCAATTGAGTTTGAGGGCTACTAGTAGTTGTTCCCCCTTCTCTTGTGGATTGGGTGCCTTTGGAACAAGGGCCCAAGAAAAGGAAGGCCGAAGTTGGAGCCTCAACCTCTGCCAAGACTCCAACAAAAAAGGTAGCCCAAAAACCAAAAATTGTGGCGCCTTCAAGACCAATGGCTTCGATCTCCGATTCCTCGAAGGATGAAGGCAGAGTGCTTGTTGACTTGATCGACAAGGATGCAGTAGATGCAAACATTGATGATGCTGCGAGCGTGCCGGAGCTTCAAGGCAACCTTGGGCAAGTTGGGACTTTGGCTGCTCAAGAAGATTATCACGAGATGAAGCCCCTATGGATGGAGGTGAAGTCGAAGTTGTTGTAGAATCAACTCCGATTCCAAGTGAAGCAATGACGGCAGCTCTTGAAAAGGCTCCAACAGTCGAAGCTTCAGCCGCGAATTCTGACTCTGATGAAGACTGCAGGGTAGCTTTTGACCCGCCAAGTAGTCCGATGCTCACCCGCCGTCAAAACTTCGGAGGTAAACTTCACATAATTCTTCTGTTCTTTTTTTCTGCGAAATTATACAATGTATAATACCTTTGCTTTAACAGGATCTGCTTCAATGGAAGAAAGCCTTCCCGAAGATGTAAATCCTGGGACTTCGGCTACTCCGGAGCCAATTCCAAAAGTCGCTCAAATGGGACCTGGAAAAGGTAAAGGCAAGATGAACCCCTTCCCTACTCCGAGCTCAGGATTAACTCCGTCTGAATCGACAGTCGGAAGCCAATCTACAGAGGGGGGCCAGTCTGCCGAAGTCCCAAAAGATACAGCCCAGCACTCCGACCCCTCGTCGAACAAAGACGACCAGAGGGCTTTGTCTATGCTCCCTCTTCTAGCTCCTTTTTTGGAGCGAAGAACCGAACTTCGGACTTTGCTCGAGCCTTTGGATCGAGCTAGCCGTGAAGTCGGGGAGACAGACTTGGTAGCCATTTTGAGCGAGGCTGAGGGTTCGGAGCTCAACGCTGCCATGGAGCGTGCAGTATACCAGGTACGAAGCATCTGCAAAACAAAATTAATCTTATATACAAATAATTTCTCACCTTGGTTTTTTCTCTTTGCAGCAAATAGTCTTGGCCCGAGCTGCGAACGTTTCGAACGAACGTGGAAACCTTCACCTTCGAGAGGAAATCACCACTCTTAAGAGAAATCTAAACATTTCTGAAGGTCGAGTTTCCCAACTAGACAGCATGGTTTCGACAGAGCGAAGAGCCAGGCAAAGCTTGGAGGCTGCAAATAAAGAGCTCGAAGCAGAACAAATTGTGCTTCGTGCAGAAATTGAAAAGATGCGGGCGGAGCATGCTATGGCGGGAGCTGAACTTGTCAAGCTCCGGGAAGAAAAAGCCAAAGCTGCCGAGGAGGCTAGCCACCTACTTAACTAGAAAAATTCTTTAGCTACGGAGGCAGCTAGGCTCTCCGGAGTGGTGGAAGAATTGACTTCGGTGAAGGACGCCTTACTTGAAGACAAGCTAAAGTCGGAGAAGGTAGATACGGAGGTCATGAACCAACTGTTAGGTGTTCTAGAATACTTTGGTACTACTGGGACACTTCCTTCAGATGACAACATCACCCTGCTGTGACGGCTAAAAAGGATCCAAGGAGCAGCGAAGCAGATGAAGACAGCAGGCATTCAGTACGGAGAAATCTCCGGACAAGTGGCTGCTATCGGCATACTTCGTTACTACGAAGATCTGGGCATATCGATAACTCTGAACACCGAGGCGGCTCCCATTACCTTTGGCGACAATCGGCTTCTTACTCCTTCCGAAGATGTGGCCGCTGCTTGGGAAGCCTTCCAAACTTCATGGAGAGCCGAAGGTCGCACTGCGATCAAGGCTTGGATTGATGAAGGGCAACGCCAGAAGCAAGCTCAGTCGCAAGCTTCGAGCAGCCAGCCTCCGCCAAACCCATAGGTCTAGAAATGCCTTAGGATCTTAACTATGTAAAGAATTATGCTTTTTGTACATTTATGAATGAAAATTTGCTTATCGTATTTTTAGGCTTCAACTCATATGGAAGATGTCGAAGTGTTAAACGTTAACGAAGAACTCCGCCTACTATGGGCTACCTTCGATCTTTTAAAACTTCACAAGCGACCTCAATTTTTAGTTCCTCGAGATAGCTCCGGTGCAATTATGCCCAAAGTAAGCAAAGATATACTATCTTATATTAAAGAGGAAGAAAAAGAAGTTAACTTGGAAACCTCATCTTCCGAAGACATTGCATGGTCTGAAGATGATGAAGCTCAGGATAAAAAGCCTGAAGAACTTGGGAGCTGGGAAAGTTGCCCCGAACGACTTCAAACTTGGGCCGAGCTTCAACAAGAACAGAAAGACTTTAGAGCTTCGAAGGGAGGCAGGAGAGTTAAACGTAAAGTTGTTAGAACTCCTGGCTCTGGAACTAATCGTTCCAACCTTAGCTCTAGAGATCGAAGGGGTCTTCGATTCCTTCTCGGCATAGATACCGATTTTTCATGATGTAATCATAATTTGTTCGAATAATAAATATTGATTTAAAATTGTCTCCCTATTTCCCAGCCCCTCTTTGGGTGTAAGCAACTTCGAATTATATTCAAAGATGGTTAGGCGCAAAGAAAAACTTAGGAGTACAATTTTGGGGACTCGGAGCCCCTCAACAATTTAAAGATTGATTAAAATCTTATAAAATGTCTTCAACTACTTGGAGTCTGAAGATTGGTAACTTAGTACCTTGTGTTTTGAAAGAAATCACTTTGGATAACTTTCCGGACACTTTAATGTCCCAAAGGATTGATCACTTTGAACCTTTTTCACAGATATTCGAAGCTCATGAGCTCAAACTCTGTTTGTTTTGGCCTCCTTTGGCTCTTTTCTCGAATTCTATCAAACCGGTGGTTTGGAATTCGCAGTGGTCTCCTTGGACTCTTTTTATAGATGCCTTCAAGCCAGTGGCTTAGACTCTGCATTGTTTGGTCTCCTTGGACTCTTTTTACGAACACTTTCAAGCCGGTGGCCTGGAATCCATTTTTTCAGTGACTTTCCCACCTCGTCGGAAGCTTTAGACCAGTGGTCCGAAGTCCGAACTCCGCTATTCCAGTGCGTCCACTAGAAGTGGGAAGTTTATGGGGGGTAGGCATTATCTGAACCATATGCTTTATTGATTTGGAAGGTGTTTACAAATGATTACAAGGAGCCCCTATGCGAAATATCGCTTTAGGTGCTCCGCATGCCATGTATGAGTTAGCTCTTCACCTTCTAAAGTAGCTAACTTAAAAGACCCAGGACGCCCTGATCGAACAATTATATAAGAACCTTCCCACTTATTTCCTAATTTTCCTGGTGCTATAACACTTTGCAAAACAAGATGACCCGGCTTAAGCTCATTAATCTTGACTTTTGGGTCGAACTAAGTCTTCGTCTGCTGCTGATACTTTGTCAAATTGGCTATAGCTCAAAGTCTTGTCTCTTCTGTTAAATCTAGCGAAGTTTGTCTTTCCTCTTCTATTTCCGGTTCGGTGCTGCGAAGTGATCCTCCTTTGAGCTCTGTAGGTGTCATAGCTTCATCTCTGAATAATAGTCTGAATGGAGTGAAACCCGTGGACCTCGTTTGAGTGGTCCGAATGGACCACAAAATCTTTAGAAGCTCTTCGGTCCAGAGTCATTTTGCCAATCCTACTATCCTTCGATTTAGCCCTGACAAAATATTACCATTGGCTCTCTCTACAGCTCCATTAGACTGAGGATGTCGCACTGCAGGAAAGCATAGCTGGATGCCTAGATCTTCGCAAAATTCCTTGAAAGGTTCTGCATCAAATTGTGTTCCATTATCAACTGTGAGTTGTCTAGGCACTCCGAACTGGCAAATGATATTCTTCCAGAAAAATTTCTGTACATTGTTCGAAGTGATAGCTGTTAAGGGCTCTGCTTCTACCCACTTAGAAAAATATTCAATTGCTATCACTGCGAACTTTAAATTTCCTTTTGCTACCGGGAAGGGACCAATTAGATACATACCCCATCTGGCCATGGGCCATACTGGAGCAATAACTTGAAGAGCTGTTGGTGGGCGATGACTCTGTCGTCCCATCCACTGACACCCTTGGAAGGTGCGGACTAAATTCTCTGCATCAGCTACTATTGTAGGCCAATAAAGCCCCTAGCGAAGTGTTTTTCCTGCCAAAGCTCGAGGGGCCAGATGGCTACCGCAAAGTCCTTCATGAATTTCTCGAAGAATTTCTTGACCTTTGGCTTGAGACATACATCGGAGCAGAGGGGAACATACTCTGGCCTTGTATAAAATACCGTTGATTATGTGATAATTCCGGGTTCTAAGCTTTAACCTTGAAAGTTGAGGCTCCTCAGACAAGCTTGTTCCTCCTTGCAATAGTTCCATAATTGAATTTCTCCAATCTGTACTTGGAATGCAAAGGATTTCTGCAGAAGGGATTTGTGACCCCGAAGGTGTATTGAGTTCCTCATAAAAAGCCTCTTCTGGTACGTCCATAGCTCCGGGTGCAGCTTTTTCTAAAATATCGGCTTGCACATTTTCTGCTCTAGGAATACTCCGAATTGAAATCCCTTTAAATGCTGCTTCGATCTTATCGATTTCTTCTAAGTACTTTGCAAGCTGTGGATGCCGGACTTGAAAACTCTTGTCTACGTGCCCTGCTACAATCTGAGAATCTGTCTTAATAACAACTCTTGTAGCCCCTAGAGCACGTGATTTTCGAAGGCCCAGTAAAATCCCTTCATATTCTACTATGTTGTTGGTAGACTTGAAATTAAGTCTTGCGGAGTACATAGCCCTTTGCCCTGAAAGCGAAATTATCACTGCTCCAACACCTACTCTGGATGCTTGGAAAGCTCCGTCAGAGTAAATAGTCCAAATCTCTTCACTTGGTTGCTCCGGAGACCACGCTGCAGGGGGAGTCCACTCTGCTACAAAATAAGCCAACACTTGTGATTTAATTGTTGTCCTTGCCACAAAGGATATGCCGAAGGGTGCCAATTCAACAGCCCACTTCCCAATTCTTCCAGATCTTTACTTCGGAGCATATCTCCCAAAGGATACGAAGTTGGTACAATTACATTATGTGCCAAAAATTAATGTCTCAATTTCCTCGAAGCCATTATCAGAGCATAAGTGAACTTTTCAAGGTCAGAATATCTTGTTTTTGCTCCTAACAATGCTTCGGACACAAAATAGACTGGATTCTGTACCAACTTCCCATTGAAATCCACCTCTCTGACAAGGACTGCATTGACAGCAGAGCCAGTAGCTGCAAGATAGAGAAGTAGGGTTTCATCCTGTTGGGGGAATATATTTCCCTCACACAGGGGCCAAATGACGTCAGCCTCCGACAGCCTTCGGCCCAGAGCCAGGTTCTGTCGGAGCCTGTTTTCTTCGAGTATTATTTCCAGGTCCCAAGATGCTTCCCGAGGCCTGTAGCTTCGAAGCCCCCCAAACCAGGAGGTCCGGCTCGAAGCCCCTAGTTGAGTCCAGTTCGGAGGCCATCCTCCGGAAGCCAAGCCCGGAGGCCGCCTTCCGGAACCCAGTTCGGAGGCCACCCTCCGGAAGCCAAGCCCGGAGGCCGCCCTCCGGAGTCCAGTTCGGAGGCCACCCTCCGGAAGCCAAGCCCGGAGGCCGCCCTCCGGAGTCCAGTTCGGAGGCCACCCTCCGGAAGCCAAGCCCGGAGGCCGCCCTCCGGAGTCCAGTTCGGAGGCCACCCTCCGGAAGCCAAGCCCGGAGGCCGCCCTCCGGAGGCCACCCTCCGGAAGCCAAGCCCGGAGGCCGCCCTCCGGAGCCAAGACCGGAGGCCACCCGCCGGAGCAGCGCTTCGGAGCCCCCCCCCCCTCGGGTGCACTCCGAAGCCCCCTCCGCTCCTAGCTTGTCGTTTAGTTGGTCAAAGGCTGGCGCAGCCTGACACGTCTGTAAAGCTGTAAAGCTGTCTGGTACCCGTGTACAGTAGCCAGCCCCCTTTCCCTGTTTACCCCTATGAGCCTAAGGGCCCATGGAGGGTATCTTGGTCTTTTCCTTAAGGCCTGCGTGCCTATAAAAGCAGGGCCAAGCCCTTGTAACGGGGGACAGGCTCCAGGGGGCCATGAGACCCTGGAGTTATCCTCTCCACCTCAAGGCACACCATGCCAAATCTACCACAAACTGGACGTAGGGTTATTATCCCCTAGGGGAGGCCCGAACCAGTATAAACCCTATCTCTCCCTGTGAGAACCCATCGAGGTTCATTCTCCATATCATACTCCACCACAGAAAACCTGCTGGAACTAACGCTATTGTTCCAACAGTTGGCGCCGTCCGTGGGGACCTTAGTCCTAAAAGCTAAGTTCTCTACCACTGCCTGCGACCCGAGGTGCGCCCGAGGGGGGAGCGCCGAGGCCTTCTCGCTTCGCGCATCCCCCGACAAGGGGCTTCGGGTGCAGGTCGAAGGCCACCTTCGCCTTCCTCCACCCTTCGCATACCGGAGCCCGCTCTCCGGCAAGGGGCTCCGCTCCACGTTTCAAAGGACATCGAAGCCCCGAAGGGCTACAAGGTAAGTACCGCCCAAAGCCATCGAAGCCATGCTGATCCTTGTTTAAAAACCGAAGCCACGCTTCGCCTTATTTAAACCCGAAGCACCGCTTCGTCTTATTTAAAACCCGAAGCCTTGCTTCGCTTTACTTAAAAACCGAAGCCATGCTTCGCTTTATTTAAATCCGAAGCCATGCTTCGTCTTATTTAAACCCGAAGCCACGCTTCACCTTATTTAAAACCGAAGTCTTGCTTCGCTTTATAAAACCCGGAGTACCCCTCCGAAGGCTACACAGTGCCCCCGGGCCCGTAGCAGTGGGCTAAAAGGACTCCGGGCCACTGGCCCGACGCGTCCAGGGATTCCGGGCTCCGCGCCCGAAGCATCCCAGGGATTCCGGGCTCCGCACCCGAAGCATCCCAGGGTCGAAGGTGACCCAGAGTCGAAGGTGGCTCAGAGTCGAAGGCTACACAGTGCCCCCGGGCCCGTAGCAGTGGGCTAAAAGGACTCCGGGCCACTGGCCCGACGCGTCCAGGGATTCCGGGCTCCGCGCCCGAAGCATCCCAGGGATTCCGGGCTCCGCACCCGAAGCATCCCAGGGTCGAAGGTGACCCAGAGTCGAAGGTGGCTCAGAGTCGAAGGTGGCTCACATTATCACAGGTTCGGTGAATCCACACCAATTATCCTTCTCATTACAGGACCAAGCTCCGAAGCCCAGCTTCGTTACCCAAGCACGCTCCGAAGCCCTGCTTCGCGTGTTAATATAATATACGCCCGAGCGTCCCGAAGTCTTATTTCGCTAAAATCTAAGTGCGTTCCAGAGCCTCGCTCATGCACAACATCCAAATCCTAGCGTGCCGAAGCATGCCTCGCTAAACTTGGTTATGCCAGAGCCCTGCTCCGCACCAAGTTAGCGCGTACGGAGCCCAAAAGAGGGCTCCGCTCAGTGAATTTCAGCAGCCGAAGCATTGCTTCGCACCCATTTAAGGCATTCGAAGCCCAAAGGGGCCTTCGCTTGAATAAAACTTCATGCATCAAGCCGCCAAAAGGCGCACCCTTCGCATCTTTTATTTTTTGCCCGTACCAGCAACGGCTAAAGTCCCTAACTGCCACGTGCAAAGGGGGGAAGCATATATGCGAGGTGTGCGAATGTAATGTACGGTACGAGCGTGACAAGCTAAGCGTTCAAAACCAAACAATGCGAAGCATACAAACGAAGTATGCGAGTATAATAAACTCCGTTCATTAAGAGAATGGAGAAGTATGTTACAAATATACTTCGAAGACAAAACTACGAGTAATCTGTATCTAAGCCTAAGAAGAACCGAGTGCGAGGCCCAGTCCCTCGCTTGCCTCTCCTTCGGCGGGGACCCCCTCGGCTGGACGTTGCCTCATCGGAGCCCGCTCTCCCTCGACCGGCTCGTCCAGGCTCCGAAGCCCGCAGGCTTCGGCTTCCGCTTTGCAGGTCGCTCCAAGTTCGCGAAGCAGGCGGTGCCGTATCGAAGGCAGAAAAATCTAGGGCTTCGTCGCTCGCTAAGGCCGCTCGCGGAGGCAAAGGTAAAGAACCTTGAAGGGGCTCCGTCTTCACAGCGGCTAGCAAATCCTGAGCTATTTCGGAGATGGCTTCGCCCCGAGGCCCCCTCGGCAGCTTAAACCGAGGGGGGCCTTCGGACCTAGCTACTTCAAGGATCGCCCACAGCTGTTGAAGCTCTTCAGAGTCCTCGAGGACTTCGAGGTCTACGCTCGAAGGCTGAGCCTGGGCAGGTATAAAAAACCCCCGCATTCGTATTAATGAACTGATAAGTCTTTACAAGCCTACAGCTAGGTATTACAAGGAAGCCTAAGGAGATCTACACCTTCGGAGGCGGAGGCGTCGAGGTCGAAGGCTTGTCCGGGTCAGTGGGCCCCTTGAACCGGCGTTGTCGGAGGGCCTTCATAAGGTCAAGGACTGCCTCACAGCCTTGCTCCTTCCAGGGATCCTGCAGCCGCCGCCAGGCCCCGCGGACTTCGCCCGGAGGCGTCACCAAGTGCGGACCCCCGAAGGCCACAGGGGCCACGGAGGTCGCCGCCCGAAGGTGGTCACACCCCGCGGCGTGGAGCATGTGCAACACTCCTTGACCGGCGACGCGACCGGCCATGAGAGCGAAGCCTGTCAGCGCTTCGTCCGCAATCGAAGCCGCCGTCTTCAAATAATCGGCGCGGTCCCCAATCGGGTCTTGGTCGCCAAACTCCGGAGCCCGGCACTCGGTCCCTATTTTCTCAAGGACCTCGGTCAGGCTCTGGGTGGCCTCGCCAAGGTTGGCCACGACGAAGCTCTCGAGGTCCCGAGCCCGTTGATGGAGCTCTTCGATCTCCTTCGCCTGTCGGGCCTCGGCATCCTTCGAAGCCTGGAGCTCCGCGCGAAGCCGAGCCGTCTCCGAGGCCAAGGCCTCCTTCGCCTCCTTCTCCTCCGCAGCCGAAGCTTCGGCCCGTTTCCGCCCCTCGGCTTCCTCTGAAACCTCGCGGCGAAGGGCCTCTTTCTCCGCTGCGAGGCGCTCCAACCGCCTGTCGGCAGCAGTCGAAGCGGCTGCGTTCAGTGCGAGGGCCTGCAGAAGTTGAAGAAGTCATAAGTACCAAGGAAAAGCTAACATATAGCTCGAAGTTGCAAGGGGCTTCGCTCACCCGCAGGAGGACTTCGTTCGAGCTGACAAAGAGATCCGCGGGGTCCTGGTGGCTAAGCTGGGCCACCAAGTCCCCCTCCTCCGCAGAAGCACAAGCCTCGCGGAAACCGCGGATCGCCGCCACCGTCACACCTCCCCTCGGCTTGAAAGGGTGAATCACGGCCACGGTCCCCTCCGCGGGCTCCGGCGAAGCGGGGCTCAAGCCCACCACGTCGACATCTTCTTCGCCTCGAGGGTCCACGCGGCCCCCGCCGCCTTCGCCGTCAGACGAAGTGCTCCCGGACTCCGACTCGCTGCTGCTGCTGCTACTGCTGCTGCTGCTCGAAGCCTCCGCGGGCTCCGCCTCGGCGGACTTCGACCCGCCTTCGCCGGCCGGCTTCGCCGCAGCGGGCCTCGCATCATCTTCGTCCTCTGCAAAAAGCCAAGTCAAAACCTGCATATTGAAGAAAGGCTTGCAAAAAGAAAAAGGGTTTACCATCATCAGAGATCTCCTGGAAGGAGCCAGGGGCTAAGTGTGTCCTCCAGCTCCCTCGCTGCGAAGCTGGCGCATCCACCTTCGCGCCCGAAGTTGGTTCCGCCGAAGCACCCTTGGCCTCCTTGGCAGCAGGAGTGCGCGCGTCAACCTCCGCCTCAGAAGCCCTCGCCGCCAGGGGCTTCGCGGCCTTCTTGGGAGTCGGAGTAGCTGCGGGCTTCGCCGCAGCCTCCCCCGAGGCGTCCGCTTCGTCCTCATCCCCCCTCTTCCTCTTGGCTCCGGCCGACGAGGTAGCCAGGTGGGCGAAGTCCGGCAGAGCGGAGAGCCCTCCGAGGCCAAGAGCGGTCCACACTCTGTTCCAGCGCTCCCAGGACCCCACCAGGGCGAGGCGTTGGTTCTGCTCCTCGGGAGTCGGAGTCCCGACGACTCGGTCCGCCGCCGCGATGGCCTCCTCCGGGGTCCTCATGTCGAGGTCGGCTACGCGAAAAGGTTGAAGTTAGGAGCAAAGTATTCTAAGTATTAAGAGCAAGAAGAGCGCGAGACTTACAAAAGCGGTCGAAGGCCAGCTCGCTGAGTTCACCTCGATCCGAAGCCTGGAAGAGACCCTCCGGCCAAGAGCGCGCGAGGGGGCTTAGCCGAAGGGTGAGGAACTCCTCTGCGAGGTCCCTCATGCTCATCTTCGCTGCCACCCTTCGGAGCAGCGAGATCCTCGATTGAAGGAGGCCTTCGCTGGTCTTCACCACCCCTTCGCGCCGATACAAAATATGGGCGTTGGTGCTCCGAAGGGGGGAGTTGGCTCCGACGGAGGCATAGAACCACTCTTGGTCCCACCTCGAGTGCCACTTGTTGTTGACGGCCCTCGCCGGGAAGGCGTCCTGATACTCCTTCCGAAGTTGAAAATTGGCGCTGCCGAAGGCCAGCGCCCTCTTGACGCGGTCCGGCCCCTCCCGCGGCTTCGGTTGGCAGTTGGCATCATGGAGGGCAACGAAGACGTCCGCGCGGCCCTCGCAGCCCTCGGCCCTCATGGCCCACTCAAAAACGGCTAGCCTCGCCACGGCGTTGGGCGAAAGCTGTGGAAGCTCGAGGTTGTAAGCCTTGAGGACTTCGCTCAGCATCCCCACCGCTGGCAGACCGAGGCCGGCCTCGAAGAAGGCCTCGAACACCACCACCTCGTCAGCACGAGGCCTCGGCTCAGCCTCCGACTTCTCCGGGACCCGAAGCTGGATCTTCGCCGCAATTTTCCCTTCGCAGGCCCTCCGGACCGACTCCTCCGTGGAGATCGAGGCCCTCATCTCCAGGGTCTGCTCGAACTTGTCGGAGGGGGTCCGAAGGTCCCTCGGCCCCATCCGCCTGGGCGCAGTCTTCGCCGCCGCAGCCGCCGCCGCCTGCACCTGGGCGGAGCCCGAGCTCGAGCCCAAAGCAAGAGGCTTCGCCACCGCCTTCTTCGGCATGTCGCTGGGACTTCGGCGCGAAGAGCTAAAGCTAAGCGAAGGGGGGGGGCTCGGAGCGAAGCTAGAAGAGGAGCAGAGCGAGGTTTGCAAGGCAACAAGAAGAGAGCAAATGAAGGTGTGCCGAAGCCGCACGCGGTAAGTCTCTATTTATAGGCGCGGTAAGAATTCCAACCGTCATGGGCCGAACCCACCGCCAGATGGGCCCTCAGCAAAGGCGAACCGGCCCAGAGCAAGGTAACGGTAACATTTTCGACCGTTGCGGAGCCGTGCGGGCTCCCCGAGTCCCGAGGCCGTTCTGACGGTAAGCGCGGGCATTTATTGCTCCCGGATGTCGAGGCCGCCCTCGGTCCAGGCGCCGAAGGTATGTTTTCTCTGTAGTTATGTTTCTAGGTCATTTGTCCTAAGGACGCGTGCACCCCTTCGTTCCGAAGGCCTACACGCGAGGGGCTACTGTTGGGGGAATATATTTCCCTCACACAGGGGCCAAATGACGTCAGCCTCCGACAGCCTTCGGCCCAGAGCCAGGTTCTGTCGGAGCCTGTTTTCTTCGAGTATTATTTCCAGGTCCCAAGATGCTTCCCGAGGCCTGTAGCTTCGAAGCCCCCCAAACCAGGAGGTCCGGCTCGAAGCCCCTAGTTGAGTCCAGTTCGGAGGCCATCCTCCGGAAGCCAAGCCCGGAGGCCGCCTTCCGGAACCCAGTTCGGAGGCCACCCTCCGGAAGCCAAGCCCGGAGGCCGCCCTCCGGAGTCCAGTTCGGAGGCCACCCTCCGGAAGCCAAGCCCGGAGGCCGCCCTCCGGAGTCCAGTTCGGAGGCCACCCTCCGGAAGCCAAGCCCGGAGGCCGCCCTCCGGAGTCCAGTTCGGAGGCCACCCTCCGGAAGCCAAGCCCGGAGGCCGCCCTCCGGAGGCCACCCTCCGGAAGCCAAGCCCGGAGGCCGCCCTCCGGAGCCAAGACCGGAGGCCACCCGCCGGAGCAGCGCTTCGGAGCCCCCCCCCCTCGGGTGCACTCCGAAGCCCCCTCCGCTCCTAGCTTGTCGTTTAGTTGGTCAAAGGCTGGCGCAGCCTGACACGTCTGTAAAGCTGTAAAGCTGTCTGGTACCCGTGTACAGTAGCCAGCCCCCTTTCCCTGTTTACCCCTATGAGCCTAAGGGCCCATGGAGGGTATCTTGGTCTTTTCCTTAAGGCCTGCGTGCCTATAAAAGCAGGGCCAAGCCCTTGTAACGGGGGACAGGCTCCAGGGGGCCATGAGACCCTGGAGTTATCCTCTCCACCTCAAGGCACACCATGCCAAATCTACCACAAACTGGACGTAGGGTTATTATCCCCTAGGGGAGGCCCGAACCAGTATAAACCCTATCTCTCCCTGTGAGAACCCATCGAGGTTCATTCTCCATATCATACTCCACCACAGAAAACCTGCTGGAACTAACGCTATTGTTCCAACACATCCGCAATAGGCACCGTGACTGTGGCAAGATTACTGAGATAATTTTTAATATCTTCGAAGCTTTTTTGACACTCCGGTGTCCATGCAAAATCTTCGGACCCTTTCAATGCTTTAAAGATGGGTCAACTTCTCTCCGCAGATCTTGCCAAAAACCTGCTAAGTGCTGCAAGACGACCAGTCAGCTTTTGCACTTGCTTTAAATTCTCCGGAGGAGCCATCCTTTGCAGCGCAGTTATCTGAGTAGGGCTAGCTTCGATTCCTCTGCTCAAAACTAAATACCCTAACAACTTTCCAGCCTGAGCCCCGAAGATACATTTTTGGGGTTAAGACGGATCCCACATGCCCGAAGGCTATTAAATGTTTCTGCTAAGTCTAGGCTATGTTGGTGCTTTAAAGCACTCTTTATTACAATATCATCCATATAGGCCTCCACATTGTGACCTAATTGATGACCTAAAGCCTTAGCAATTAACCTCAAAAAAGTAGCCCCGACATTTCTTAAGCCAAAGGGCATTCTTACATAACAAAAGACTCCTGAAGGAGTTACGAAGCTTCTCTTGATTTCATCTTTGCGCTTTAGCCAGATTTGATGATAGCCGGAATACGCATCGAGGAAGCTTAATAACTCCGAACCAGCAGTACAGTCAACCAATATATCAATTTAGGGCATGGGGTAGGGGTCACGGGGGCATGCTTTATTCAAAGATGTAAAATCAATACACATGCGCCACTTCCCGGAAGATTTATTCCTAACGAATACTGGGTTGGCTAACCATTCCGTATGAGCCACTTCTCTGATAATCCCAGCCTTCAACAACTTTTCCACTTTGTATTTGGCAAGGATAGCTCTCTTCGTAGATAATTTCCGGAGTCCTTGCCTAACAGGCCGAGCCTTCAGATTCACAAGTAAACTGTGCTCAATAATATCCCTACTGACTCCGGGGATGTCTTCATCAGACCAAGCAAAGACATCTAAATTCTCCCCAACTACTTGCTCTAACGAAGTGGCCACTTCTAGAGGCAAGTCTTTGCCAAACTGAAAAGAATATTCCTTGCCATCCTTGATAATGACCTTCGTTGCAATCTCTCCTTCAGGGCTTGGCCTTGGGAAGGATTTCTTCGAGGATTCACTTGGAGCAGGAAAAACCTCTGGGTTATCTTGCACGCTATTCACCTGTCTCGGGTCAAGAGGAGGGTCATGACCATACTCTGCTCTTCGTGCAGTGGCCTGATCTCCGAAAACAGTGAGCACTCCCGCCTGTGTGGGCATCTTTATACATAAGTAATTATGATGCGCCACAGCTCCGAATTGATTCAGCATGCCCCTTCCGAAGATGACATTGTACGCATATGGGGCATCCACAACATCGAAAATCACTTCCTCTGTTCTGGCCAATATCCCCTCTCCGAAAGTAACTTCCAAGCCAATTTGACCGAGAGCATCAAGAGGGGGCCCTGCGAAACCTTGTAAAGGACGGGCTACTGGGAGAAGATGCTTCCTGGAAATGCAGAGTTGATCAAAAGCTTGAACAAAGATAATATCCACCGAACTACCTCCATCGATTAGCACTCTCCGGACCTCTGTCCCTGCTATGTCGGCTGTGATGACGAGTGGGTCTGCATGTGGAAACTTAATACCAGCTGCATCATCTGCAGAAAAAGATATCGGCATATGGGACCATTTGGGCATAGCAGCCGCAGACAAAGAAGTTCCAATATGGCTCACTTCTCTAACATATTCTCTTCTCTGCCTCTTCGACATACTTTCGAGGGTTTCTCCTCCGGAGATGGGGAGGACTACTCTTTTCCCTCGATCTTGTCCCTCTTCTTGCTTCGGAGGTGGCTTAATATTGACCACCGGAGGCCATCTTGCAGGGTTGAAGTTCTCTATTCGGGCCATAGCCTGGACAAGCTCTGGATGCACTTCGTTCAGAACTCGATCAGTAGTGCCTCGACCCAAAGTTCTTTCCAAGTACTCTCCTCTTAAAGCAAGTATAGATTTGCACGCATCAGTTGCGTGACTCCTATTTTCACCATGGACACAGCAGAAAAAGGCATGGGCTTTGCCAGCCTGTTTCCCTAGCGGCCTCCAGCCACTGGACTTGCTTCCTGAAGGCTGCGGAACCCTTGGGGCAAACTTCTGCGGGGTTGCAATGTTCAAAACCTCTGAACGAGGATGCTTTTGCCCCTGACGCCTGTCGTGCTGAGCTTTGAAGCTAGGCGCTTGTGGCTGTGTGGAAGTTTTCACCTCCAACTTAACCTCTTGCAGTATCGACGGAGTTGCAGTAGTTCTCCGAAGCCAGCCCTCTTCTGACCTTGCATATTCTTCGAAATAAGACATCAACTGAGCAACAGAAGATATCTTTTTCCTGTGAAGTTTATCAAGGAGGCCTGCATGAATAACTCCCTCTCGAGCAGCGTCAACTACAGAAGACGTAGTTAACCCTCGAATTTGCGACTTCGTGTGAGCGAAGCGCTTGAAATACTGTCTTAAAGTCTATCTAGGGAGCTGTTTCACCTGGAAAAGGCTTCCTGTTGACATTGGGGGTACGAAGGTACCCTGAAAGTTGCTCACGAACTTCTTCCTCAACTGCCCCCAGGATCTGATTGATCCTGGCTTTAGAGACCAGAACCACCGCAGTGCCACTCCTTAGAGAGCTAGGGGAAAACATTTGGCCATAGTATCTCGCACTCCCCCGCTGGCTTCAATTGCTAATGCATAAGAACGGGCGAACTCTCTAGGATCTTCATCTCCGGAATATTTGCAAAGCTTCGAATTTTTGAACTTTGGGTCGAAGCGCACTTTCTGCAACTCAGGATGCAGCAGAGATTCGGTGACGAAGGAAGCATTCTCTGGGGCTTCGGGATAAGGAAGTTTGTCGTCTTCGGGCACTTCGAGGATGACTGGGGTGGCCTGAGAACGAAGCCTATCTGCGGCTTCTTGCCGCCACCTTGTTACTTCAGCTAGGAGACTGGCCATTTGAGCGGCCATATCACCAAGACCATCGTCATCTCCTCCGGAAGGATCTTCCGGGTCTTGAGAACTGTACAGATCAGTTCGAAGTGGAACTTGAGGTGGAAGAGGGACTCCGGTTGGCCAAAGTATAGACGGAGTTGGGGGAGGAACTCCGTATGCTCGAGGAAGGGGAATCCCTTCTGGAGTTTGAGGTGGAGGAAACGTCGAAGGCCCTCCCACCTCAACTGTGTTTGAAGATCTTGCTCCGGAGGTCCGAGGAGACCTCCGAATAGGACTACTACCTACACTCCGCTTGGGAGGCATGGTTTGAGAACTTGGTAGAGAACGAAGTTTTTTGGACTAGGATCCCCACGGACGGCGCCAACTGTTGGCGTAAAAGATTACGCTAACAGGTTTCTAGAAATTAGAAACTAACAAACAAAGTGTTTGCGAAGTAAACTGTTTTGAGCCTCCGAAAGGATAATAACTCTAAACAGTTCGAAGATGTGTATTGAATAATTTGATATTCGATGATCATTACAGGGTAAAATGGGGGGTACTTATAGGCCCAAACATTAAGGAAAAGACCCTTTTACCCCTCTATTACAACCGACATAGTGGAAACTATTCGGTACCCTAAATAGGGCTAGAATGGTAAAAGACTAATCTAATGAGAAAGAAGATAAGTCTTCCATCCTAGCTGGCAAGGAAACTCTCGGAAGAGTCCTAGTTCGAAGATATACTCCGAACTAAGGTTCGCCTCCAAACTTCGAACTTGATCCACAAACCTTCCGGAGTTATATGCGGGAAACCTTTGATTCAATCTTCTGCCTTTGTCCTATTATCATAATGGCTCTGAGGATGAAATATTTTACCCCAACACTAGTGGTCTATATAGATGATGTTGTAGTCAAATCATATGCTATGGGAAACCATTTAGCCGATTTGAGAGTTGCTTTTGAAAGAATACGTCAGTATGGCTTAAAATGAATCTGCTCAAGTGAGCTTTTGGTGTGTCGGCCGGAAAGTTCTTAGGATTTATAATTCATGAAAGAGGTATTGAAATTGAATCTAAGATACTTGAGAAGATTAAGAACTTTGAAGCACCCACATGCAGAAGAGATGTGCAAAAGTTGCTAGGAAAGGTAAACTATTTGTATCGCTTTTATATATAACCTGTCTAGCAAGATTGATGCTTTCATCCCCATACTCTGGCTAAAGAACGAAGCCGAATTAACTTGGGGGGCAAGTCAGCAACATGCTTTTGACTGAATTAAGGAGTGCTTGTCATCACCGCCTGTGGTAAGGTCCCAAAAGACAAGATTTTGTTTCGGCTATACGTTGCTGCAGAAGATAGCATGATAGGAGCCGTGTTGACTCAGGAAGTGGAGGGGAATGAGTACATCATCACATTCTTGAGTTGTCGTATGTTAGATGTCGAGACGAGATACATGTTTTTAGAGTGCTTATGTTTATCACTTTATTACGCATGTACCAAACTCCACAGCGATCTTTTATCTAGCACATGTATTGTCACTAGCCAAACCGATGTTATAAAATACATGTTGCAAAAGACGATTATAAGTGGGAGAATAGGAAAATAGGCTTATGCTTTAATTGAATATGATCTGGCTTATGAACCTTTGAAAGCTATGAAAGGCCAAGTCATCGCAAACTTTATAGTTGATCACCATGTAGATGCCAATTGGACTAGTGATGCTGCTCTAATTAAAGTAGTACCATGGAAACTTTACTTTGATGGTTTAGCTTGCAAGAATGTCCAAGGTGTTGGAGTTGTGCTCATATCACCTAGTGGTATGAATTTTGAGAGCTCGACCGGACGAGAATTTCCTTGTAATAATAATCAAGCCGAATATGAAGCTTTATTGCTAGGACTTGAAATGTTAAGCTCCATGGGTGTTAAATATGTTCATGCATATGGTAATTCTCTATTAGTTGTTCAACAAGTAGATAGAATTTCTCAATGCTTTAATGGTTTGCTGAATAGCTACTTGGCCAAGCTCCCCGCTCGCCTGGCATCAAGCCTCTCGCTTGACCCAGGTTCACCTGCTGTGAACCGTCCGTCGCCTCCGAAGTCACTTGCACATCACAGACAAACAGACAAGTGTATCTAGTACCCTGGAGACCTCTCCGGGTAAGCAACCTTTGGCACACACTCCGTTGTCCACCCAAAATACCGAGACCTTTGGTATGACCTAGTCATCGTGTACTGTCGGACCCCACCGACAGGCAAACTCCGCTGCAATAGCTGCAGCAGCCAGAACCCACCGAACCCTTCGGTGAAACAACCTCTGAATCCCTTCGCAGGGACCCCTTCGAATCAGAGGATAAAATCTGTCAATCACTCATCACAGACTCTGCAACCAACCATTGGTTTCTCACATATGGTAATTCTCTATTAGTTGTTCAACAAGTAGATAGAATTTCTCAATGCTTTAATGGTTTGCTGAATAGCTACTTGGATAAATGCCTAGATATAATTGGTACTCTTGATAATTTTGAGATTTCACATGTGTCTAGAGAAACCAACTCAGTAGCAAATAATTTGGCTCAGCAAGAATCTGGTTACCAAATTAAAAGAGGTAAATTTTTCGCACAAGAAAAACCGATGCTTGACTTAGTTTTGTCGTGCGAGTTAGAGCACATCGGTGTGACCGGCCTATGTTAGGAAATTTCGGGACACGGGGGGCAAGCTGAAATTAGGAATTTGAATGCAAATTCAAGTGAGAATTTGGTGAGTACTTCAGGAAATCATGAGGATGATTGGAGGACTCAAATTATTCAGTATTTGACAAATCATAGAAAACAGGTTGATCGGAAAGTTTGACGACAAGAGTTTAAATTTGTGTTGCTTGATGATGAGTTGTATCGCTGAATAATTAATGGAGTGCTTTCGAAAAGTTTGAATGCCGATCAGTCTAGACTTGCTGTTGGTGAAGTACATGAAGGTCTTTGTGGTACTCATCAATCGGCCTAGAAAATAAGTTGGATGCTCAAAAGAGTGGGTTTTTATTGGCCGACTATGACTGAGGACTGTTTTAAATATTATAGAGGATGTGAAGCATGTCAAAGGTTTGGTAATATTCAGCTTACTCCAGCATCTTTGCTTAATAATATTATCAAACCATGGTCGTTCCGAGGTTGGGCCTTGGACTTCATCAGCCAAATCTATCCTTCCTCTTCAAAATGGTATCGATACGTGTTGATGGCTACAGATTACTTCACCAAGTGAACCTAGGTCATGCCCCTGAAGAACATGACGCATAACGAGGTAATTGATTTCGTCTTGATGCACATTATACATAGATTCGGTATTTCTCAAACTCTTAATACATATCAAGGTGCTTCGTTTGTTTGTAAAGAATTGTGTGATTTTGCCGAATCTTATTGTATAAAGTTGATAAACTCATCACCATACTATGCTCAGGTCAATGGTCTTGCCGAGTCTAGTAATAAAACTGTGATTAAGCTCATTAAGATAAAGATTGAAGAGTTCCCTAGAAGGTGGCACAAAGTTCTTTCTGAAGCATTATGGGCATGTAGAGTTGTGAAGCATGGCGCTACCAAGGTATGTCCATATGAGTTGGTGTACTGACAAGAAGTCATTTTACCCATAGAGGTGAATCTTGACTCTTTAAGGTTGCTTAAGCAAGATGATGGGGGATTGGTCCCGATCTTCCGCTAGGTAAGGGATAAACTTGGGTTGGTGGAGAATCTCGACGCAAGAACATCGTCATCGTCGAATGTATCATCATCTCCTGCAATGTTAGCAGCAAGTGCATATTCATCTTCAACATCACTAGCACTTACATAGCCACCGTCTTCCGTAGCAATATAAGCCCGCTGACTAGGGCAGTCTTTCATAACATGTCCAAGTCCTTTGCATCTGTGACACTGGATCGCTGCAGAACGTGCAGTAGAGGCTGCCGAGGAGGTGGGCTTGGCTGGCGCCTTGGTTGCCGCAGTCTTGGAACTCTCAACCTGGGCTGTAGATGTAGAGGGTGCTGATGTAGCCGCCGGTCGAGAAGGGGGTGCGGGTGGTCGTTGCTGCTGCCCACTTGAGCGTGAAGTAGCACCACCAATGTTGGTCCTCATGCTGCGTTGTGGTTGTTGGCGACCCTGCAATTCTTTTTCTGCAAGCATAGCAAGGTGAAAAAGACGAGTGATAGTATTGTATTCTTTATAATCAATGATATCCTGAATTTCACGTCTTAAACCACCATAAAAACGGGCCATTTTATCCTCATTGTCCTCCTCAATTTCAGCACGCATGCAACCTATTTGCAACTCCTGATAATACTCCTCTAGCGATTTATTTCCTTGGTTTAGGCGCTGCAATTTTTTTCTCAAATCACGTTTATATGAAGGAGGGACCCATCTACCACGCATTTGCCGTTTTAACATATCCCAAGTTTGTGGTTCATTGCCAACCTGAACTATTTCAGTCCACCAAAGAAGAGCATATCCTGTGAAGTCACTAGTAGCTAAACGCACGCGGTGGATAGCAGGAACCATGTGAGCATTAAATTTTTGTTCGACTGACATCTCCCAATCTAAATATGCATCTGGATCATAGGTGCCAGCAAAAGGAGGTACTGAAAATTTTACCTTGGAGTAGGGATCATTGTTCCTGTGGTTGTCATTGTTACCTCGTGGAGGGCGGTTGCGGTGGCCGCCCATACCTTGACGGTTGAATTGAAAGCGATGGTGTGCAGCCTCGTCAGGGTCAATGGCATTGTTTCCGGCATAGGATAGGTCGTCTTCTTCTTCAATATGGTCGTCTTCCTCTTCAACATGGTCATTGTTGGCTTGTGCAGCAGGCAATCGTGTTTCCAAGGCAGTCATCCGGTCTACTAGGTCAGCCACAGTACGTGCGAGACGTTCGATGGAATGTTGGGTCTGCCGCTGAGACTCTAGTAGAGCACGTCGTGAGACACATTCATTAAAATCAGATGGAGGGGTGCCGCTGTTATCTGCCATGTTAGTGAAAGACAAAACAACAAAGAATAATCCTGATGGAAAACAGCTAGGTGGGGTGGTGGCTGTGTGGTGGAAGCAATTCGTCAAGCACCTTACCCACGCTTGCAAGTGTTCTTACCACGCCGCAGGGAGGTCACCGGCCTACAGGTGATGAACCAAGTGGAGGGTGGTGTACAATTGCAAGAAATGATCCTGTCCTGACCAAGAGAAATGTGTAGCTTGGAAGGCAAGTGAGTAGCAAGGATTAGCGATAATAATAACAGTTAAACCAAGTTCAATAAGTATTCCCAAGTACTCGTCAAAGTTGCTGACCGTAGTGCTCCCAAAGTGAAAGTTCAAGTAATAGAGGGAAACTATGTGCCCAAAAATCAAAAGGAAGCAAAAACAGGTCAAAATCAGCTCTCTATAGATCGGACAAGGGATTGGACAAGAGATCGGACAAGTGATCGGACAAGGGTATGTGCAATTTTTTTTTTTTCTCTTTTTTTTTTTTTTTGCTGCTGTTCGGATCGGACAAGAGTTCGGACAAGAGTTCGGACAAGAGATCGGACAAGCAACAAACAGCCAAAGGCTGCCTCAGATTGGACAAGAGTTCGGACAAGAGTTTGGACAAGAGTTCGGACAAGCAAAATAACAGGACTGTTTCTCTTTTTTTTTTATTTTTTTTTTCTTCTTTTTTTTTCACTCTATTTTTTTTGAAACAAGGATGACAAGAGGAGTAACCACAAAAATTGGCACCTGCAACTGAGGTGGGATGTGGCTCACAAAAATTCAAACAAGTTTGCTGTCCGGCGAGCAAAAACTTTGTCCAATTTTTTTCTTTATCTTCCCGATTTTTTTTGGCGAGTTTGGTGAGGGCTAACCGGCTCCGCCAGTTAGGGATCCCTCCAAATCGAGTCAGGAACACGCTCAAAAAATTTCAGATTTTTCTGCCAAACGAGCAAAAAGTTATGCCTGTTTTACTGAAGAGGGGTCAAAAAGACTGGATGTGGAAAACAAAGAAAGGTTGCGGAAGGGGGGGGGTTTTCGGTGGGGAATTTTTTTCTGAGACACAAGAACAACTACTACTCAAACGACACAGAGGGATGACTAAACCAGCAACAAGACTCGACCAAGAACACGAACTCAACAAAGTTAAAACTGAAATTAAAATCGCAAGGCACAAAGGGGTTCTCGGTGGGGAATTTTTTTGGTGCGGTTTTCTGGACTCTGGGTAAAAACAAAGGTAGATCGAAATTACCTAACGGGAAATCTGAGCTCTGATACCAGCTGATAGGGGATTGGTCCCGATCTTCCGCTAGGTAAGGGATAAACTTGGGTTGGTGGAGAATCTCGACGTTGGCGATCCAAGGCTCCGGTCCGGCGGATCAAAACCTTGCAATCGTTACACCACTGTCTCCGTTGGTTATCAACCACGCAGAACGCGATTGACCTCGCCACGAAGGCTAATTTCCTGCAAGCGAACCCAAGAACACAAGCAAGAACAGGAAGGATACAAATCGAATGCCAAATCACAGACAAACGAAGATAAGTTGAGGTTTCACAAACGCCAATGCGGCAGCCAATCGGTCCGGCGCAAGAGGCGGGATCTAAACACAACAGTGTAGATGCAACAAAGCAAAACCTGACCCTAGAAATGGCTGGCGTGAGAATATATAGGGCGGCGGCCAGGGGAAGGGGAAACAGACTTGGGCTGTGGGCTAGAAGACGTACAGACTCAAATTATGGCCAACACGGCCCAGTTCTGTCACGCAGTACTGTTTTAAATACACAGGTCGACTCGAGACTCCAAATGATGTGAAACCAACGGCAAAAGATCCGTATTCTCCTCAGCTTTCCAAAAAGTCCAAGAACGTGCCAATCGGACTTCGTATGAGGAAGTTATGCCCATTTTGGTGCAGGGTGGTCGATGTAGTCCGAACCAGCGAATTCTTGACTTGAAGTCATCCGTGCGACTCCGTCTTCAACTCCAACTCTTCTATTCCATCTCCCATGTTCCTAAGCAACAAAATATCACCCGTATTCAGTAGCATTCCGTCCAAACAAATATTAACATAGTTGCTAAGGAACGAATTAACCTCATGGTTCAAGCGACGGGCACGGGCGCGTGTGATTGGTCCTTGTAATTGAATTGTAGGTGGAGGCTCCATGTGTGTATCCTGTGAAGTGATGTCCTCATCACAAGATGACTTATCGCTCGATTATTATGAAGTTCTCTTGAAGGACAATTTGGAAGAAGTGACCGATAAGAGATTAAGAGCTCTATAGGCAATAGAAAGAGACAAGAGAAGAGTGGTAGAGCTTATAATAAGAAGGTGAAAGCAAAATTGTTTCAAGTTGGTGACATGGTTTGGAAGATGATTTTTCCTTTAGGCACTAAAAGCCCAAAGTTTGGTAAATGGTCGCCTAGTTGGGAAGGTTCTTTTAGAGTTGTTGAAATCGCTCCAGGTAATGCATATTTGCTAGTGTCTTTGCAAGGAGATCGACTCCGAAGATCTTTGAATGACAGGTATTTGAAAAAGTACTTCCCAAGTGTGTGGAAAAATGCTTGAAGTGTCAAAAGGCCAATATGAAGAATATCGCCCTTAGCTCGTTGTGATTTTTGCTCACTATGTTTGCCAAAACACAGGGGGCATGTGTTGATAGCAAAAAATGGCATTAATGGTCGAAATTATCAAAATATCAATTTTGGTAATTTTGGGCCGAAAATATGTAAGACCTGGCACAGGCCGGTCCAACTAGCCATGTAGGACCGGTCTGATCAGCCATGTAGGCCTGGTCTGTCTGGCCATTTGGGCTCGGTCAGATCGGCGCAATCTAAGTTCGAGAAGGATTATTTTGTTTTGGGTTAATTTTATCCCTAACTTAATCCTAATGACTTGTACGTGTTTTTTAGGTAGATTAAAGCCCAGGCACCTCATGTCCAACACCTATAAATATAGGGGCAAGGCCGATTCAATGCCCCCCCGAAACCCTAATAGATCTAATCTATTATTTACCATGACTCGTCTTTACTTTCAATCTACTTTCCTTTCCCAAGGATTAGCCAAGTAATGTCCATATTTTTGAGTTTGCATTGTAAACTCTCTGTCGGCCGCGTTGTAATCACGGTAAGCCTTGTTGATTCACTCATGAATCACCCGTTTAACCCACGTAACAGATTTCTATCGGTTTTATCGGTTTTTATCGGTAATTTGGTCTCTTGGCCGAATTGCCTCTGATTTTCTGGTGTTTTTGCAATGTTTTATCTTCTCCTTCATCGCCAAATATCTTCACACCGAACCATCTTCGTCGGTGAGATCATCGGCAAATTCATCGGGTCACTCAATCACCGGTCGATCTGACCGACCAACTCTAGATAGTCCGACCGAGCCGTGCCGGTCTGATCGCTAGGCCCTGGCCGGCCTGTTTTTTATTCCAACCGACTCATGCGCCATCCTTATTACATCGCCGGTCCGACCGCTGCCTATAGGCCGGTCTAACCACCACCTCCTTGTCGGTTTGACCGGTCCTGTTGGCTGGTTTGACCTAGTTCATCTACAGTCGGCCAATTGGATTGCCCGTCGCGGCGCGATACAATTGCTTGGTGACTCCACCCCTTGTCACTATCATGGGTCGTCGAAACACGACGTCGCCATCATGTTAAGCTTTTGGATCGTCAAATCGACATCAGTGTGTCGGTACTTTGATCTACATATTTTAACGCCAACAAACCTATTGGCATGTACTTTGATAGAAACTAAAAAAAGCATGCCAATAGCATATTCATATCATTAAATCACTGTAACTGCAAGCTCGGACTGAGACAGTCGCTAATCATGATAAATCAATAACACTTCAACGCATTAAGCATACTTTATTTAGATGAACGGTACATAACATGAACAAGATACAATAGATCAAGATGTCAGACTTAACCAATGAAGCCTGATGTCAAAATGCTGTTGTGAGCTGTCTGATGTGAAAAAACTGTTGTGAGCTGCCTGCTGTGGAAATTGCTAAAAGTCGTTTGGTTTAAGCTATTGTGAAAAAACTGCTATGAGCTGACTATTTTTTATAACTTACATGATTTTCATCATTATAATATTTTACACATATATATAAATAGAAAACACTAAACATTGATGCAACTAAATAATTGGAAAATATATTAGATAAATAAAAAGTGCATAATTCATGTCATAAAGTAACTGACAACCACATATTATCTCATGAAATTGTGTAATGCAATACAAATCATAATAATGTTAGATCAATCAAGACACCTTCAATTCATGCTATTTAATGTGTAGTAAAAATCAGAAAAGCAAAAAAACAGAAGCAGAAAAACAGGGTCCAAGTTGCTTTCAAATTTGTACTAGAAAAAAACTACTTTTTCACAGCAGAAACAGTTTTGGTAATCCCGTTTGGTTTATCTTCTGCTTTTTCACAGAAGAAGCAGATTTCAAAAGAAGAACCAAACACACCCTTTAACTATGACACCTAATTCACATTAATATAAGAGATCAAAAAGATGCAACCTTAGACCTAGCAAAATATACCAAGATAAACTCGGCAATCACACCAATCAGGCCGATTACTCAAGAGATCGATATGATGCAGCCTTGAAGAACAAACGTTAATTGATGTGACCGTCAGGTTGGTGGGACTCACCTCTTTTACAGAGATCGAGATGATGCAGCTCGGTTCCAAGTGCCAAGTCCCATTGGGATTAACCTTGGGAATACAAGGGTGGCGATGCGCCGGAAGTAGTAGTTTGTTGTGGTTAATTGTGTGTGTAAACCTAGCTAATTAGATACATATTTATAGTCTGAAGACTTGACGTCCAAGTAATCTACCTTGTAACTGATTTTGGATCATCTTTATCTCCTCTCACCTTCATCGGCTCCTGTATGTCTGGTCATATTGTAACAATATGGACGCGCTTCTTTGGCTGGACCCCTTTTTGACATCTATTTATCGTGCGGAATCCTTGGTGGGCTTGGGCTCTACTAAATCTTGGCGTCAACACATGCCCCCACTTTCAGTTCATTAAATAGCTTCTGATGCTTTGAAATTACCGGCCATCATCACCCCCTGCCATCACGTCTTTTCAAAAGTCTATCTGCGACGTATTTTCACACTCATTAATTGTAGCCGAAACCATTCATCTTCTAGCCGAAACGTCCCAGCTCCATATAAATTTTTCTTCTCCCTTTCTGCTTCTTATTCCTTGGCCATTCACAACTACGATGGGTGTCTCTTGGTTTGACGCATCTACTTTTTTTGTGGAGGCATCAGACTAGGCTTGATCCCACACAATGTTGTACTAGTGTTCTTTAAGCCGAAGATTCAGTTCCTCTAATGCCAAACCTACAAAGATCTCGACGTTTTGAAAACTATACTCATAATTACCATTTGTTGAATGTTGCAGGTGGTCCCCACCAGATCTGGCAGAATCGGTATGACCCGGCAGCCGAGGAATCACCCTTTGCTTTATAAGTACCCGATTACTCCACTTTTCTTGTCACGCTCTCTGCCCACTATTCATTTTTGTCCTCGATCTTGCCGCCATCTGCTTCTAGCACTACTAATGACCACCGCTGCTCACTGTCTTCTTCACCTTTGCCGATATTGCACTCCGACAACACCAATAGTGGACACCATCACCGCAATCCACGAGGTAAGTCTTCATCCTTTTTCTTTTTTCACTGTCTTTCTTGGTTTGTCTGCCATTTTCTTTGCTTTTCCCCCTTTTCTTACTGTTTCTTTTTTACTTTATTCCCCGTAGAACTTGTGGAACTAGGTTTTGATCCTCATCGCTGGCCACGCAACCCATCACTTCCTAAGTCTGATGGGTAACCATGATCCCATCGACATCATAAACGCAGAAACAAATCGGATCCTATTTAAATGGTCTTTTATGCTTCTTCCCAACTCGCGCCTTAGTTTTATGGCCTTTCCTTCCTTGCCTCCTGGTTGACGTGATTTGTACCTTGGGGTATCGACTGTTAAACATCCATCTTAGGTGGAAATTGGCATCGGCTACTGTATCGGCCTCTCCCTCACCGAACCTTACAAGAACGAGCTGCTTCTCCCCGCCGCTTGCTATTTCTTGTCTGATACCCTCAATGCTTTTTTAGCACGGTCCGATGGGTCCTACTTTGCTAGATGTCCTCACCTTTACCTCTCTTGACATCATCTCCCCTTCCAATACACTTTCTCTTCGCTCCAAAACAAACCCATCACCTTGGTGTAAATCTACCGGTGGTTGGGGTAAATACATCATGAAGAACAACAAGAAAACCGGCCTCGACGAAATTGAGGAACATGTGTCTTTCCTCAACCTTTATTTGGAGACATTTATGTTCTATGGATCCACTCTGGGTCTAACTACCCACCTCTAGTTCCTAGAAGAGCATCTTGCTGCCAAGAAGAAAATCCCCATCGATCGATACCTCCTTGGTGCCACTTATCATCTTCTTCATCAGGTATCTGTCAAGCTATCGGCTGGTGAACCTTTCGGCCACTTCGGTGGTCCCTAGTGGTTCCTACAGCTCTGGCTCAACATCTATACTACCAAAGTGACCGACGACACCCCCTTGCTTTGATGGAATTCCCCTCCAATTACCATGAATCGGCCGATACATCTTATCGTCAATGTTCCTCTCTAGGCAAGGTGACCACCTGTCGGTCATCTTTCCGTATGTCTCCTGACTCCTTGAGCCTGAGCTTCGCCGCATTCTATTGTGGCTTCTAGGATGAGAGGACTGTTTGGTTTGCCTATGAGTCCTTATCCGAGTATGAATACCCTCGTGGGTTCCTCTTAGCCGATGTGTGCCGAAACAATGGATCCACAAGGATTTTCAAAACCTTGATCACTCCCTGTCTCCAGCCTATCAACTTCGCTACATGCCGAGGCCCATGTGAGTTTTACCACCCGACCGTCTACTCGCAATAGTTAGTATTAAGCCAGCTCCCACCCTATCTATTCTTCATCGGCCGAATCCAAGTTCATGGAGAAATCATAGACGACCCTAGGTATGACCAGTTATCTCAGGTGGCCAATAAAGTGCCTTATGGTGATCTTTCCCTTTGGTCGACCTACACCATAAGCTCCATCAGCTTCGTCAAGTGGTGGGGTGAATGGGCGCTGCACTAGTTCAATCAGCACTCGAGGACGTACTGCAAGCACCTACATCTTGACTACGTTAATGACTCCTCGTCGGTAAACACATATAACTTGACCCTTTACGTTGATGACTCCTCGTCGGTAAACACATATAACTTGACCCTTTGCTCATTTTTCTTGCTGCTTTGTCCCTTACTTATCCTTGTATCGTGAAGTAGGACAGCATGGACGCTCCGTCGGTGAGCCAAAGTGGTCGGTTAATTGAATATAGGCCACAATTGGCCACTAGAACATTGTGAAGCGGGGCTCTACCCCGGTGGAACTGCTCACCAGGAAGCGAGTCAAAGTCTCGGCATGCAAGTGTAAGGTGTCGGACACAAGAATGCGTCGATCCACCAGAGCCCTGTTAGGTCAGGTATCTTTTGGCTTTTCTTTCCAATGACTAGAGAATTTTCATTCTCTTTTTTCTACAATGTTTGTTCTTTTTCTCTTCAGTCGACACCACTCACTCCTCCGGCTAAGCAAGCCATGGATGTCGCCGATGTGCCTCCATCGGCTCAAGTAGGTTTGCATCTTTGTATCGTATACTCGCTTTCCGTTCCTAATGCCTAATACTTTTTCCTATTTAGCCTTCTTCCCCCGTCATCATGGCTAATCACCTTTTGACTGGGGAGCCGATGACCCAACCAGTGTTGGGGAATAGGGGAGCTACGCTAGCTGACAAATTCAAAATTTCCGCCCTATGGCCCTAGGCTCATGCGCGTGTGAGATCATAGATCGGTACCTTCTTGCACTTGACGCGCTAGGTGCAGTGGAAGAAGAGGTTGATGAAGCACGTCAAGCCTATCCTCGCTTTCTCCTAGCCATTGCTCGCTGATCCAATCGATGAGAAAGTTGCCTTCCTCGTGGTGACGGCCACGAGCGTCGCTTATGGAGCAACGCCTCCACGGAGTCCACACATATAGGGATGGAGTTCCTCCCACGGCAACGTGCTAGCACCACATGTGAGAGACGGAAAATCCTCGATCTCATCGTTTGAGGTCAAGAAAGGGAGGAGATGACTCTTGGGTGCCTAGGTCTAATCTAGGCTTATTCCTTATGCCAAGACCTCCTCCTCCTCTCCTTATATATGGTTGATGGGTCGTGCACATCTTGGAACCCACAAATTAGTTACAACTAATTCGTATTCGTAACAGATCCAATCTGATACCCCCAATCAGAACATCCGACAAGGTATTTTTCTAGTCTCCAAATTCAGCACGACACACAATAGATCCAATCTGTTTTCGCCAACCTCAAAAATTTCGATACCATATCGGAACTTCCGATCAGTACAAAAATTCCCCGATTCTGAATTGGAACTTCTGGCTCGTCAGAACTTCCGATACAATATCAGAACTCCCGAAGCAACATTTGCTCTCTGTATCGAGACCTGATAATAATCGGAACTTCTGGTACTACCTATCGGAACTTTCGATCTACGAAATTTTCTTGGGCATATATTTTAATCTCCCACTTGCACAAGAACCAATTATTTGCATGTTTTTAATCCATCCCCTTAAGTGTGTGACCCGATAGGTTCATACATTAACGGTTGTTCACGGGAAACCGTTTCCGACTCACTGATCAATAGCGGTACCTAGCAGCACATATTGACCCCCGTAAGCGTACAAAATCAAATTTTCATGAACCTTTATATATGCATGCACCATTCCCTTTACCACACGCCGTCAGTCAAGCTCAAGGCTAGATACGTGCCACCCTTGTTGGTGAGCTCAACATTTCACTCGATCAAGCATTCGATTCAAATCTTGACTAACTCCTTACGCATAGTGGCATGGCCATGAACTTTTCCAATCCAATACCTCGAGGGGCCCAGAGACAACTCTCCCGTTATTAGGAGAGGTAAATTCCATATTGACCGCTCACATCCCAAGACATGTTTCACAACACACCTGAAAACAACCCTTATTACTACCCTGTTACGGAATAGTGTTAGGAAGCATCTAAGTATGTCACTACGCATTCTAGAATCAAATGACGTTATCAAGTCTAAGGACTCTACAGGTACACCATTTGAGATGACAACTGTTGGCACATAAATATCTCAGTAGTATCTCAAGTGGGCCTGTCCAACACTATGTTCACTAACATGTGTCCACATCACTGATTTGACATCTCTATGTCTATGATCTGTGAAACACAATCATCAATCAATCGGATGTGCTAATCAATGTATCATCACTGTCCCACATGATGACAAGATTAGGGACCATTTTGAACAACATCATCATAAAGCAAATAGTTTCACATAACAAGTCATACTTATTAATTAAATGCAAACGATATTTATTCAAGGAACCAGTAACAATTATCCTCATACATTAGCATAGACATCACTAGCAACTCCCACATACACATGACTCATGCAAGTATCCCATACCCATGCAGCTCATATGCGCCTCATACTTGGGTAATGAAAGCGTCTTTATCAATTGATCCGCTATGTTCAAATCCGTGCACACCTTGCAAATCTTCATATCACCTTTCTCTATGATCACTCGAATCTGGTGATACAACCAAAGTACACATTTGAACTTCTGGTGTTATCTAGGCTCCTTGGCTTAGGCAATGGCACCACTATTACCATAATAGAGGTCCACTGGACTAGATGCACTAAAAATAACACTTAGTTCAGAAATAAGCTTTCTGATCCAAACATCCTCCTTCACAGCTTCCAAAGCTGCAATATACTCAGCTACTATTGTAGAATCGGCCACCACTTATTGCTTGGAACCATTCCAACTCACTATGCCTCCGTTGAGACAGAACACAAACCCAGATTACGATCGATAATTATCTTTTATCAGTCCGAAGGCTAGCATCGGTGTAACTCCTTACATCGAGCTCCTCTTCGCTACCGTCTCCTAAGAACATATCCTCAGTTCTTCTCAAGCAAATGAGGATCTCTTTTACGACTGCCCAGTGACTCTCACCTAGGTTTGACTGGTATCTGCACATTTGGGTGTGTACATGGCACATATGATTGACCCGATCGTGGAGGCATACGGGATCACACTCATATTTAGCATTTTGAAACCGTTTCAAAAACTTGTCAATGTACTTCATCCCAGCCTAATCCAATTAGCCATTTCTATCTGCCTCTATAGATCTTTATGCCCATAGTGCATGTTGTGTATCCAAGGTCCTTCATTGAGAAACCATTTTCAATAAGGTCTTGATAGCATTTCATAAAGGAATGTCATTTTCGATCATATATATGTCATCCACACATAGAACCAGAAATACAAGTGTGCTCCCACTAGCCCTTTTGCAAACAAAAAACTCTTCTTTAATCTTGATGGAGTCAAACATTTTGACTACCTCATCAAAACAAAGACTCCAACTCTGATAAGCTTGCCATATCTCATAACATAAAATGCGGCAATTGCTACAACAATCTGAACAGACGTAAACATAACGATGAGGGAAAATCGTTTCATCATAATCAACACTTTGAATATTTTGAAACCTTTCACCTCCAATCGTGCCCAATAGATGTGAACATTTTCATCAACGTATTTTTCCTTAAAATCCATCCTCACTCAATAGTTTTTACGCCATCGGGTGGATCCACCATGTTCTAAACATGGTTTCCTTATATGGACTCTAATCTGTCTAGATCAGAACTTCTGATCTAGCATCAGATTTTCCGATCTCACTCCTCTGTCGCAAAATTTTGTCTGCATCGGAAAGTCCGACCGACATTAGAATGTCTGACACGACAAACATCAGAATTTTTGATCTATATCGGAACTTTTGAAGTTCTACAAATAGAAACAGATCCAATTTGTTTTAATTAGGATTTTAATAGTTCCAAACCATTTTTCAGAGTCTGGTCCCATCACTGCTTCCGCATAGGTCTTGGGCTCATCGTTGTCCAACAACAGCACATCGTGATGCCTAGTGGTCAAGAACATGTACCTCTCTGGCGCATGGACTACTCTCCCAGACCTTTGTGGGGCTGGCGCATCTTCAATAGGATCCGCAACATTTTGGTCATCCTGTTGTTGATCAGTGGGATCTGGAACACTTTCCAATGGCTCTCGAACCTCTTCGAGATGCATCGTCCTCCCACTAACTCCTTTTGAGAGAAACTTTTTTTAAGGAACACACCATTTCGAGCGACAAACACTTTTCCCTCCTCTCTTTTATAGAAATAGTATCCTTTGGTTTCCCTAGGATACCACACAAAGAAGCACTTGTCAGACTTAGGACTGAGCATGTTAGACGTTATATGTTTGACACACGCCTGACATCCCCAAATCTTTAGAAAAGACAAACTGGGACGCCTCCCAGACCACATCTCATACGACGTCTTCTCTACTGACTTAGATGGAACTCTATTAATCATGAAAGCTATGATTTCTAGAGCATCACGCAAAAGGATAATGGAAGATCAGTGTGACTCATCATGGACCACACAATGTCCAACAAAGTGCAGTTTCTCCGCTTGGACACCCCATTCCATTGAGGTGTGCCGGGTGGAGTTAGCTGTGGAACAATTCCACACCGCTTCAGATGATCACTAAACTCATGGCTCAAATATTCACCCCCATGATCCGATCATAGAAATTTAATCATCTTGCCCGTATGATTTTGTACCTCATTTTGGAACTCCTTGAACTTTTTGAAGGATTCCCAGTTATGCCTCATCAAGTAGACATACCCATATCTACTAAAGTCGTCGGTAAAAGTGATAAAGTACTAAAATCCTTTCCTAGCCGTGTGACTAATTGGACCACACACATCAGTATGTACTATGGCCAATAGCTCACTCGCCCTCTCACTCTGTCCAGTGAAAGGCATCTTTGTCATTTTGCCAAGTAAACAAGACTCGCATGTGTCATATGTTTCAAAATCAAATGACTCCAAAAGTCCATCACTATGGAGCTTCTATACACGCTTCTTATTTATATGACCTAAACGACAATGCCAGATGTAGGTGGGATTCAAATCATTGAGTCTTTTTTCTTAGTACTAATGTTATAAACGTGTGCATCCTCGAGACTTAGAATGTATAATTCATTCACCAATGGACAAACACCATAGAGCATACCATTCGAGAATATCGAACGACACTTGTTCTTTATCACGAACTCATAACCTTCTTCCTCCAAACATGAGGAAGAGATAATGTTTCTTCCCAATGATGGAATATAATAACAATTATTCAATTCCAAAACTAATCCTGAGGGTAGTGACAAAGAATAAATGCCAACGACTAATGCCGCAAGCTTTGCACCATTGCCGACGTGAATATCAAGTTCACCTACTACACACATTCTTGACCTACTCAGTCCTTGCAACGGTTTGCAAGTGTGAATCATCGAACCGGTATCAAATACCCATGAATCACTTGGAGAAGTCGCAAGATTAATTTCAATAACAATTATACTTCTCTTTCACAAATTATGTCCGGCATCAGAACTTCCGATCAACAATCGAAACTTTCTATCCGACAAATATCAGAACTTCCAATCAGGTATCGGAACTTCCAAAGTATTGCTAATAGAAACAGATCCAATCTGTTTTAAGTCAACCAAGTGGGGCTCCTCTAGAACATTTTCCTCTTGCTTGAGAACAATTCTCAAGTGTCTAAACCAATCAATAAAAGTTGTTCCAAAATGAATCAATCGCAAAATAAAGAGTAAAGTTTTCATAACAATCGGTGCAATGATCTAAAAAAGATTAAATGCAAGGTTCAACACTATGCAATGTTTATCTTTTATCCAATAAAAGATGTCTCACTATCTAAACCAATCCATTTCCCTCTCATTACTAATAGTGGTGCAAGATCCATGGTCACACTATCTCCTAGTGAGCTTTGGTATCACTGCTAGAAGCTAGTTGACATAGGTAAGCAACTCCTTGTTAATCACATCGTATGTGACTCTTGTCGTTGGAGAATGCATCCAATGCTCGACCCCAACTCCTATGCTCCAAGGCCCAAAACTGTTTTGATAGCCTTGTCATGTGAACCAACACTATGCGTGCAAAAGTCCAACTTCTGCCCCAACTGGTCGAGATAAAAGATAGCACCCTGCTTTGGCAGACCCACTATCGATGAGCACGAACCTTTGTGGGATCATAATGGCTACTAGAGGGGGGTGAATAGGCGCCTCGACAAATTCTTGAGAATATGATGGCCTTTTCAAATCACCCAACGCATCTCTAAATGAACAAGCGGAAGCATATGTAGTAAAGACTCTGATAAAAACAAATGCTACCACCCTCCTACCGGATATTATGTCAAATGATAGATTGAGGGATCACCAGCAATGAATTTGCACACATGGTGAAAAGCATCACTACATACGGCAACACATGATCGGCAAGCTGGGAAAGAAAAATAAGGGAGAAAAATATTTCTAGATTCAACTTTGAGCCTTCAAAATTTTCAGGAAATGACCACCTTCCAGAATTTTTATAGTATATAGATGAGCCAAAAACAATATGTAGCTCTATTTAGAACCTTTTGCAATCTTCAAACATGGAACCCTTGTAACTTGGACAACAAGAGTTATGTAGAACTCATGTCCAAAAACAGAACCAAAACTGATCAAAAATCACCTCAAAGATTGCATCCAGACTGAAAACAAAACACAACTTGGCAGAAATCAGCAGTTTTCAGAACTTTTTATGCACTTTGTTGGACAGGAAAATATATGCAGAAGTGGTCGAACCCTTCTGCAAATTTCGAACATGAAACCATTGAAACTTGGACAACAAAAGTTATGTAGAAATCAGGTCCAAGAACAGTACCAAAATAGATCAAGACTCGTCTCAAAGATTGAATCCAGACTGTTTAGGCACATTGTTGGACAGAAAATATAAATAGACGTGATAAAAAACTCTTGCAAATTCCCAAACTGGAAACCTGGAAACTTGATCTTCAAAGGCTATGAAGAACTTGGGTCCAAAATTAGTACCAAAATAGATCAAACATTTCCTCAAAGATTGAATCCAGACTGAAAACAGAACACTATACTCAGCAGAAATTACAAGTGTTCAGAATCATTTAGGTACTTTGTTTGGCATAAAAATACATGCAGAAGTGATCCAAAACTTTTGACAACTTCACAAATGGAACCCTAGAAACTTGAACATCAAAAGCTATGAAGAACTCCGATCCAAAATCAGGACAAAAACTTCTCAAAAAACGTATTCAAAAGTGATCACAGAAGAAAACTAATCTGGTATCAGAACTCTGCAGGAACAAAACAAAATGGTAGAAAGGATTAATTCTCAATTTCTGTGAAAGGGTTATGGGATACCTTTGAATCCCTTCAACCATGATATTACTCAAGAAACAACCCAAGAATCAGCAATGATGTTGATGAACACTTAAAGAAACATTTCATCAAACATGTAGAGGTCTACACAAACACAGTCAACCATGTTAGCTAGAGTTAAATTCCAGAACTGTGATGTCTTGTTTGATCAGCAAAAGAAATAAGAAGGAAGCAAAGAAATCACTTGCTACTTTCGAAAATGGATCATTCAAATCATGCACAATAAAAGATGTATAAACTTCAACATCAACTTCTGCACTAGATTTACCAAAAAACACAGCACAAAAATGAATCCAGTCTGAGAACTCACCTGTGCTAGGAGAGAGAAACACTGCACTGTTCCAGTTTTCGGATTGTGAACAGTGTCGCCCAATTTTGATTCTCAGCAACAAGAACAACCAAAATGTGTATAAAATTTATATCTAGTTCAGCCAAAAGACAACCAAAAAATCTCTCACCTGCCCATGGATATGGTCCCCTATTTATTGGCCAACCATGGGGGTATTTTCTAAAAAGAACCCTCTAAAATTGAAAATTACACAAAAGTCCTATTCCTTGTAATATATATTTTCAAAATTAGAAAATTCTTAAAAATATATGAAAGGAATACACTAACTCTAGACTCACAACCTTTTATTACACATTGACTCAAAGTAAAAAGACTCCAAACTATTAAAATCAACAAAACTAGATTTGTGATGGTTTTCAGGAAAAACCAACAAAGCCTCTTGTTGGGGGAAATTACTCCATTTTCAGGACTTAAAGATTAATACTTCAAAGGCTATGAAGTGCTCCGAAGCTGTGAGCACTTGTTCGGAGGTAAAGGCGTCAAGCCGAAGGGTGCATTGATGTGAAGCCCTGGTGAACCCTCCGAATGGGAGATAACGGCTCCGAAGCTGAGCGACAAGATGGATGAGATGTTTGGCTTATCCATCTATCTCGTAGTGCTTTACCTTTTATACCCTTGTCCCTGGTACCGGATAGTTTCCACTATGTCGGTTGTAATCTAGGGGTAATTAGGTCTTTTCCTTATGCATTTTTACCTATAAATACCCCCTCTATACCCTGTAACAAGGATCCTAGAACAGGTTATTCAATACACACATTCCGACTACTCGAGCTATTGTCCAACTTGGAGGTTCGAGACAGTCCTAAGCACAAACTCTTTGTTTGTTCGTTCTTGATCTCAGAGAACCTGGTTGTGTAAACTTTTGCGCCAATAGTTGGCGCCGTCCGTGGGGATCCGAGTTCTAGAAGCTTGTTCTCTGCTGCTGACTGCACTTCGAAGAGCACTTACGGAGGGAGCCTCGGAGCCTCAAGATTCCGCGCACCCTTTAGTTAAGGGCTTCTTAGTGCAGCCCGAAGGCCTTCACTCGACTTCCCGAGTTGTTCGAAGTCCTCCATCTCTAGACCTCTTCGTGGCTAGCTATGCCTCCGAAGCGAAGTCAAACTTCGAGTCCTCTCCGAAGGTCCCCTCGGACCTCAGGAGCCGGACCCTCAACTGCTCCGGCGATTCCCACCGAGGCCACTGGGCGTCGAGTACCCAGGGGTCCTCGAGCTCCTCCTACGGTGCTTTAGACTGATTACGTCAGCTCCCAAGACCCGGAGGTACCCTCCGACGAAGACGAAGACCTTCCTGGAACCGAGGCTACTCAACTAGCAAGGCTTCAGGAGGAAGTAGCCAAGTGGAGTCAAGAGGCCACCGATCGCCTCCGCACTCAAGCCTCCACCGAAACTCCAGAAGGGCCTCAAGACGGTGGTGCTCGCAATCTCCCAAAATCTACTCAAGTCCCGGAGGATGCTGAGAATGCATCTTTCAACGATGAGTCTCTGTTGCATTCGGACTTGCAAAGGGTGCCTTTCGACCCCAGTTTCAAGGCCTCGAAGTTGCACAAGTACTCCGGGGGGTCGGACCCTGGAGATTTCGCTCGCTCATATGCCCTGGCAATAATAGAAGCGAGCGGAGGGGTGCGAAGCACTATGGCAAAATGCTTCCCCCTCGCTCTCAAAGGCGTGGTGCTCCGATGGTTCTGGTCCCTGAAGCCAGGGTCGATAAGCTCCTGGGAGCAGCTGAAGAAGAAATTTGTGAGCAACTTCCAAGGCACCTTCGTGGCCCCGATGTCCACAGGAAGTTTGTTCCAAGTGAAACAGCGGGCGGGAGAAACACTCCGGGAGTACTTCACGCGCTTCGCCCACACCAAATCGCAGATTAAGGGCATGTCTACCTCTTCGGTAGTCGACGCCGCCCGCGAAGGGGTGCTAAACCCCGACCTCCTCAACAAACTCAATCGGAAGCCGGTGACGTCTGTGGCGCAGCTAATGGCTTACTTCGAACAGTATGCCAAGGCGGAGGAAGGCTGTCTTCGATTAGCTGAAGCACCATCGCCCACCCTCCGAGAAGTCAAGAGGGAACCCGAAGACTCCACTCCCCTACAGCCTCCTCAAGACAACCGCTTCAACGAGCACAAGCGGGGAAAGAAGCATTTTCGTTCGGAGGTGCTAAACATTGCACCTTCTGCTCCGAAGGCACCTGCCAATTTCCAGCAGGCGAAGAATTTCAACGCCGGGCCGCCAAGGCCTCAAGAAAGGGTGCCTGGCCGGCGTTAGAGTTTTTTCTGTTGCGTGCATGGCGACAATAGGAGCCATGACACGAAGGATTGCAAGGCAGTGTTGGCCCTTCGAGGCGACTACCTTAAACGAAGTAGAGGGCGGGGTGCTTCGGATCGAGCCCCACCATCGACACGGTTGGAGCCTGTGCAAACTATGGCCCGAGCCGGTGCCCTTGAAGCCCCCATGCGGCTACCGGTGGCCAACATTATGCCACCACCAAAGCAAGAAGACCCGCAAGACCGCGGTAAGCGAGTGGTCCTGCCCATCTCCGGAGGGGGGACCCTCGGGAGCATGTCCAAGAGGCAGCGGCGCGAGTACGTCCGCGAGGTCGGGCACATTGGGACCTCAAGTTCCGCCGAAGGGATGCCAGAGTGGTCCCACGTGCCCATCTCGTTTACTGCCAGCGATGCCACGGGGGTGAAGTTCCCCCATGCTGACCCCTTGGTCATTTCTGCTGATATAGCAGGACTGGAGGTCCGAAGGATCCTAGTAGATGGTGGGAGCTCCGCAGACATACTCTTCGTCCAGGCCTTCGATCAGATGTGCATACCCCGGAAGCATCTACTTCCAGCAGCCCGACCACTTCAAGGGTTCTCAGGACCGCCTCTCGATGCCCTCGGCCAGATAGGCCTCGAGGTTGCCTTTGGAGAGGTGATCTTTGACGTGGTCAACGCCCCATATGCTTACAACGCAATCTTCGGCCGAGGGATGCTGAACCAGTTCAGAGCTATAGCCCACCATAATTACCTTTGTCTCAAAATGCCCACGCAAGGTGGAGTACTTACTATTTCAGGAGATCAAGCTGTAGCCCGGAGGACGGAGTATGGCCATGGGCAGCCGTTGGATCCCCGGCAAGTGCACAACGTGGCGAAAAGCATCAAAGAAGTGCTGGAGGCCTCGAACCCTTCGAAGGGGCCCTCTCTCAAGCCAAGCCCGGAGGGTGATGTTGAGACAAGAATAATTTCAAAATATGGCAAAGGGTATCCAGTACAGTTCGGCAGAGGGCTATCCCCGGAGATAGCTGACCCGTTAGAAGAAGTAGTTAGGCAAAATCTGGACGTCTTTGCTTGGACCGACGAAGACATCACCGGGGTCGATCGAAGCATCATCGAGCATAGTCTGCTCGTCAACCCGAAGGCCAGGCCAGTACGCCAGGGGCTCCATAAGCTGTCAGCAGAAAGAGCAAGCCTCGCCAAAGCCGAAGTAGAAAAATTATTAAAAGCTGGCATCATTAGGGAAGTAGCCCATACCGAGTGGTTGGCTAACCCTGTTTTTGTAAGGAAGAAGGACTCGAACAAATGGCGCATGTGTATTGACTTTACTTCATTAAATAAAGCATGCCCGCGAGACCCCTACCTGATGCCCCGAATAGATCAGCTGGTGGATTCCACAGCCGGCTCCGAATTGCTAAGTTTCCTCGACGCTTATTCCGGGTATCATCAAGTATGGCTGAAATGCGAAGATGACGCCAAGACAAGCTTTATAACTCCTTCCGGAGTATTTTGTTATGTAAGAATGCCTTTTGGTTTGCGGAATGCCGGAGCCACTTTTTCACGTTTAATAGCTAAGGCTCTAGGTCATCAGGTAGGCCGGAATGTCGAGGCCTATATGGATGATATTGTAATAAAAAGTGCTCAAAAGCACCAGCATAGCCTAGACCTAACTGAAACATTTGAGAGCCTCTGAGCATGTGGAGTACGCCTCAACCCGGAAAAATGTATATTCGGGGCACAAGCAGGGAAGCTACTAGGGTACTTAGTTTCGAGCAGGGGAATCGAAGCTAGCCCAACACAGATAAGCGCACTGCAAAGGATGGCTCCACCAGAGAATTTGAAGCAAGTGCAGAAGCTAGCAGGAAGGCTCGCAGCACTTAGCAGGTTCCTGGCTAGGTCAGCAGAGCGGAGCCTCCCAATTTTCAAAGCACTAAAGGGGTCCGAAAGCTTTAGTTGGACACCGGAGTGCCAAAAGAGCTTCGATGATATAAAAGCATACCTCGGAAGATTATCAACTTTGACCGTTCCCCTTCCAGAAGAAACACTGCTCCTATATCTTGCAGCAACAGGTTCATTAGTAAGTGCAGTATTGGTCCGAGAAGTTGAGCTTAAAGGAAAGCTGGTGCAGAACCTAGTTTATTTTGTGTCGGAGGCATTGTCTGGAGCTAAAGTCAGATACTCCGAGCTCGAGAAGTTTGCTTATGCCCTAGTAATGGCCTCGCGAAAGCTAAGGCATTATTTCTTGGCGCATAACCTGATCGTCCCTACATCGTATCCTCTTGGAGATATGCTCCGAAACAAAGATTCTACGGGCAGGATTGGAAAATGGGCGGTCGAGCTAGCACCCTTCGGAATCTCCTTCACGGCAAGAATAGCTATTAAATCCCAAATCATAGCCGATTTCGTAGCAGAATGGACTCCATCTGCTATTTGGGCCCCAGAAGAACCCTCCGAAGGTTTATGGACAATATTTTCTGATGGAGCTTATCAAGCATTCGGTGCCGGAGCAGGGGCCATCATCATATCACCATTAGGACAGAAGGCCATGTATTCTGCGAGGCTCAACTTCAGAACCACTAATAATATTGCCGAGTACGAAGGAGTTCTGCTGGGCCTCCGAAAGGCTAAAGCTCTTGGAGCCGCAAGGATAGTGATTAAGACAGATTCCCAAGTCGTCGCAGGGCATGTTGATAAAAGCTTTCAAGCAAAGAATCCACATCTAGCACAATACCTTGAAGAAATCCGGAAGGCCGAAGCTGCATTCAGAGGATTTACGGTTCGGAGTATCCCTCGTGCAGAGAATCAACTCGCAGATATTCTTGCAAAGGCTGCAGCAGGGGCGGTGGACCTTCCAGAGGGTGCTTTCTACGAAGAACTAGCGCAGCCCACAGCCGTTCAGTTACCTTCTTCGGAAGTACTGTGCATTCTGATTATAGAATGGCGAGCCCCGATTATGAGCATGTTGCAAAGTACCATAGACCCTCTAGAAGGCCTAGAAGCCCGAAGGTTGCAAGCAGGAGCTCGAAATTACAAGCTTGTCAACGGAGTATTATACAAAGCTGGCGTGTGTTCCCCTCTACTTCGATGCATCTCCCAGCCCGAAGGTCAAGACATACTTCGAGACATCCACGAAGGCTTGTGCGGAGCTCATATAGCCCCTCGTGTGCTAGCTGGCAAGAAGCTTCAACAAGGGTTTTATTGGCCAACTATAGTAAGAGATGCGGAGGAACTGGTTCGAACATGCCAAGGCTGCCAATGGATGGGCAGACGAAGCCACCGCCCGCCAGTCCAGCCTCAAGTTATTGCCCAAGTATGGCCAATGTCTAGATGGGGCATGGACCTCATAGGCCCTTTCCCAATGGCAAAAGGCGGCTTGAAGTTTGCGGTAGTAGCAATCGAGTATTTCTCAAAGTGGGTTGAAGCGGAGCCATTGACAGCTATCACCTCGAGGAATGTGCAAAAAATTTTCTGGCAGAGCATTATATGCAGGTTCGGGGTACCAAGGGAATTGACAGTGGATAATGGAACCCAGTTCAAAGCTGACACCTTCCAAGCATTTTGTGAAGATCTGGGCATTAAGTTGTGCTTCGCTGCGGTGCGCCATCCACAGTCCAACGGAGCCATTGAGCGAGCCAACGGGAACATCCTCTACGGGTTGAATCGCCGAATCGTTGGCTTGGCCAAGGGGCTATGGGTCGAAGAGCTCCCTAAAATCTTGTGGTCCATTCGAACCACTCAAACCAGGTCCACAGGTTTCACCCCATTTAGATTACTATTCGGAGATGAGGCCATGACTCCTACAGAGCTCAGAGGTGGATCCCTTCGCATAGTTCAACCTGGAGACGAAGATGACAGGAGCACTTCGCTGGATTTGTTAGAAGAAGCAAGGCTTCGAGCTGTCGCCAATCTGACTAAGTACTAGGGCCACACAAAGACATCGTATGACCCGAAGATAAAGCTAAATGAGCTTAAACCTGGTCATCTAGTGTTGCGAAGTGTAATAGCTCCAGGGAAGCTAGGAAACAAATGGGAAGGACCATATGTTATCTTACGCTCAGGGCGCCCCGGATCGTTTAAATTAGCTAATTTAGAAGGGGAAGAGTTGAAGCATGCATGGCATGCGGAGCACCTTAAGCGTTATTTCGCTTAGGGGCTCCTTGTAATCGCTTGTAAAATTTTCCTTTCTTTGAAATAAAGAGAAGGGTTGGATTTTGTTTGCTCTTCGAATATCCCTTACTCCCGATGGACGCATCGGGAGGACGGAGATGCTTGCAGAGTCAAGCAATTTTCTTAAGACCCAAGCAGCTACCTGCGAACCATTGGTTCAGGGGCTCCGCTGCCACCCTACGGATTCCAGGCTCCGGCTTGTTAGGATCCGTGGAAGAGTCTAAGGACTTTAAAAAGAAACAGACTTTCGGCCTCCGGGTATGAAGTATCTGTAAAAGAGCCGAAGGTGGCCACCCTACGGATTCCAGGCTCCGGCTTGTTAGGATCCATGGAAGAGTCTAAGGACTTTAAAAAGAAACAGACTTTCGGCCTCCGGGTACGAAGTATCTGTAAAAGAGCTGAAGGTGGCCACCCTACGGATTCTAGGCTCCGGCTTGCTAGATCCGTAGAAGAGTCTAAGGACTTTAAAAAAAAAGAGAAAGCAGATTTTTTGCCTTCGGGTGCGAAGTATCTGTACAAGAGCCGAAGGTGGCCAACCTATAGATTTCTTGCTACAACCTCGTCGAGCTCCGTAAAAAAAAATAATAATAATAAATAATATATAGATAAAAAATAATAATAAGTCACGAGGTAGTGATGCCAAAGTACAAATGATAAGTATAATTCGAAGCATCAGGTTGTTCGGAGTATCATTGTGTCTGGCGAACCCTTTTCTACAGTAAAGGATCCACCACCCACAAGGGGGTCGGAGGATAGGAACCACACAACATACTTTCGAAGCATTTCACATTAAATCATTATACTTTTACATCAAGAAAAGTTTTGGTCCAAGCCTAGAAAAAATCGAAGACCCTGTCGGCAGCTAGAGCTACCCCTCCGGCTACTCTGCCCTTCGGAGCTCGAACCTGTCGGCTTGGCCCTCTTCGTTCGAGCGCTTCTCTTTTTCCTGGAGGCTCGTAGTTTCTTTTGCTCTTCTTGAAGCTCGGCCCACATCAAGAGCCTTTCAGAGTCAGCCTCCGCAGGGTCTTCAGTCCGATACTCCGAGTCGGACCAGTCCATAGGTTCAGAAGACGAAGATACCTTCGCCTTCTCCTCCTCTTTAATATAAGCTAAGACGTCTTGGCAGACTTCAAGGGTTACCTCCCCTCCATCTCCGCGGGGAACAGAGAAGCGAGAGCGGTGGTAAGGCCTTAAGCTCTCAAGGCTTGCCCACTCCTTTCGGAGCTCATCGGTAATTTCCAGTATTTCGAGGTCAGGGCTCGAAGGGTATGACAAAACCTAAAAAAGAACAGAACACCCAAAACAAGCTTCTTGTTTATAGCTTTTCCATTAATAAAAGAGGCTTTACAAGACTCTGTATACATAATAGCCCTAAAAAGCTAGACCTGCGGGTCGGTTGGTGGAGCAGGAACGACCGGGGCTGGCGAGGCAGGAAGTGGTGGCCTTGTTTGCGCTTGCTTCTGCCGACGGGCCTCGTCGATCCAAGCTTTAGCTGCAACCTTGTGGTCCGTCTTCCAGGTTGATCGGAAGGCTTCCCAGGCCAAGGCTACATCCGAAGATGGCCGCAACAAGTCCTCAGAGGTGAAGCCTCTAGTGGTCAAACCCCCGACCGAGCCGAGGGGGATCTAAAGAGACTCAAGGTGGCAAAGAACCCCGATGCCGGCACATTTAATGGAGATTTCTCCATACCGAATGTCGGAGTTCATCATCAGCGACAAAGCCACTTGGATCCTCTTCAGCTTTCGGTCGAGGGGCTCGAGGGTCGCATCAGAAGACGAAGGGCACATAGTGCTGAAGTACTCCAAAGTACCCTGAAGGGCCTCCAAGGTACGTTTGTTCCGCCATACTGGAGTTCTTCTTCTCCGCTGCTTCCAGCCCTGCAGCGGTCGTAGATACCTCGGCCACCTGGAGCATTAAAGAGCTCTTCTGGGCCATTGCCTGGTTGAGAGCCCCCTGGAGCTCCACCAACTGTGCACTCGAAGCAGCAGCCGCTTGGCGGAGCCTTTCAACTTCCGCTCGAAGTACGACGCGCTCAGCTTCGACCTCTTGGGCAGAGGAGCGAAGCGCATCTCTATCTTGTCGCGCTATCTGGAGGGCTTCGTTGGACGCTGCCCTAGCCCTCCGTTCCACTAGGGTTTCTTCCTCCAGCTTGATGGATCTCTCGTTGGAATCATTAAGAGCTGTCTGGAGGGTACTAACCTTCCTTTTGAGGCGATTAATCTCAACCTCATTGGAAGTCGCTGCCGCTCTAGCAAGGACAAATTGCTGCAAAAAGAACAAGTAAGTACCGAAGTATTTATGATCACTAATGCGAAGTAGCTATGGTGTTATTTCATACCTGAAGGGCAGCCCTTTCGAGGGCTGTGTTGAGGGTCGAAGCCCTAGCCTCGCTCAAGACGGAGACCAAGTCCGAATTGGCGATATCCTGGCTTTTCTTTGTCAGGGGCTCCATGAGCCTTCGGAGGCCCTCCCGTTGCTCCAAGAACGGAGCCAGCAGAGGAAGCCAAGATAAGGCTTGATGGTCATCTGCTGCGGCTTCGTCTTCCGAATTGCCGACGGAGGTCATTGCAGGGCTAGGAAGAAGGCCGAGGCCAGATATGCTCTTGCCTCTCCCCAGCACGAATGAAAGCAAGGAGGACGAAGCAGGGATACCCCGATCGTCGGCAGCTACCCCTTCGACCAAAGCCGTGTCAGCAGGGGCAACCTCGACCGTCGGAGCCACCACCATAGGAGCGATCTCCGTCGCCAAATCTACTCCGAGGGGCGCATCCTACGCTCCAACGGGCGCATCCTCTGCTCCAACAGGCACATTCTCCGCCACCAAGCCTGGAGCGTCCGAAGGCGTAGGGGGGTCCACTCGAGCAGTGGCCTCCGAAGATGCTGGGACTTCAGGCGCCACCGGAGCATCGATGCCCTTAGAGGTACCTATTTTGTCAACAAAATTAATAAGTATATTACAAGGAACAATTTGCAGGTATTAGTCACAAAGGGAGCTTCGAGGAGTACCTTCGGAGGCCTCATGGGGTAGGATCGCTGGATCCTCCAGGACCTCGTACATCTGAAGGATGTCGGCGAAGTCATCTCCCGAGGCCCTCTCCTCCGCATTTCCTGCCGGAGCCACGACTTCCGCCGTGACCGCCTCAGGTGTGGGCGAGTTGGGAGTGGCAGAGCCTGACTCCACATGTACGACGACAGGCACAGGGGGGACCGTCGGGGTTACACCTGCTACCTCCCTAACGGAAGTTCCAGGGGGGACCTCCCCTAGGTCTTCGTCGTCATCCAGGAGGTAGGTCTCGAAGGCCGATGCTATCTGAGCATCGGAGTCCTCTATCTCCTCGGAGGCTGAGCTAGATCGCGCATACTCATGCGGCGAGCCACCGAAGTGAGCAGCCCTAGCCTCGTCAAGAGCATGCTAGGGTTCAGAGAGATCTCCGCCTCCTTCCGGAACCAAATCTCCTGGAGAGGACCTGCGAGGGGGGAGTCCTCTCCGACTTCGGCGTAAAACCACCGAAGTATCCAATTGGTGTACCATCTGTCATTGATGGCCTTTGTAGGGAAGTGGAGGGCATGCCCCCTCCGCGGTTGGAAATTGACGCTGCCGAAAGCTATGGTCACCTTAGAATCCCCAGGCCCATCCTGTGGCTTCGGCTGGCATATGGCCTCATGGGTCGCGGCGAAGATCTCGGGGTGCCCTTCGCACCCCTCCGCCCAGAGCGCCCATTCGAAGATGGCTAGGCGAGCGATGGCGTTGGGAGACAGTTGAGGTAAGGTTATGTGGAACAGGTCTAGTACCTCCGCCAAGAAGTCTACGGCTGGAAGCCCCAAGCCTGCTTCGAAGAACGCTTCGAAGACCACCACCTCCCCGCTTCGTGGCCTTGGAGTTGATTCTGGTCCAGGGACCCGAGTCCTCAATCCAGCGCCCAGTTTCCCGTCCACGGCCTCTTCAATGGACTCGGCGGTGCTCACGGATTGACCGATGAGGAAGCTTTGGGCAATTTTCTTCTTAGAAGGCGGACGGAGCTCCCGAGGATTTTTGGGCCAAGCGCCGCCCGAAGTCCCCGCCATTGCCGCTGCTACCGAGGCAGCCCACGCCTACCTCTGCGCAAGAGTGCTGGCTGCCACTGGAGCGGTGTGGCTAGTTCTCGCCATTCGCTCGGATGCTCAAGATGTTGAAGGATTGGGGAAAGTGAATCGCGAGTACTGGAAGCGGTAAAAAGTCTCGGTTAATCCTTGTCTTTCCCTTTTATAACCACTCGCCGGGTGCTACTCTTTGATTGCTTTGACACTGCAGGTTTGGCTTCTATCGCTGGTGAGTGGGTCTAGTAAATGGAACGGCAAGCAACCGCCATAAAAATCGACCGTTACCTTTTACAAAGTTTAACGGTTACTTGTGCCGTAACGGCTATAATCAAATGGCTCTTCATGACGTTTGCGCTCCGGAACGGTTCTCTTCCCAGTTCGTGTTCCCATCGCATAAGGAACTCGAAGGGGGACGTTCAAACATTTTGGATCTGAAGCCTTCTGCTGAGCTATAACATGTCTGAATCCCTTTTAAGTCTCAAAAGATAGAAATGTTCCTTCCGTATACTGCCTTCTTTCTAAACAGGTTAACTACAGAGAGGCGTATTCGAGGGGCTACTGTTGGGGGAAATTACTCCATTTTCAGGACTTAAAGATTAATACTTCAAAGGCTATGAAGTGCTCCGAAGCTGTGAGCACTTGTTCGGAGGTAAAGGCGTCAAGCCGAAGGGTGCATTGATGCGAAGCCCTGGTGAACCCTCCGAATGGGAGATAACGGCTCTGAAGCTGAGCGACAAGATGGATGAGATGTTTGGCTTATCCATCTATCTCGTAGTGCTTTACCTTTTATACCCTTGTCCCTGGTACCGGATAGTGTCCACTATGTCGGTTGTAATCTAGGGGTAATTAGGTCTTTTCCTTATGCATTTTTACCTATAAATACCCCCCTCTATACCCTGTAACAAGGATCCCAGAACAGGTTATTCAATACACACATTCGGACTACTCGAGCTATTGTCCAACTTGGAGGTTCGAGACAGTCCTAAGCACAAACTCTTTGTTTGTTCGTTCTTGATCTCAGAGAACCTGTTGGTGTAAACTTTTGCGCAAACACCTCTCAACCCTTCGACTCATCACACCACTTCGCGACTCTGAGTACCAGCAAACCACTTCTACTCTCGATCCCCTCGAGCCACTGGAATGCTTGTCCTGGCCTCCCTCTCGCAAACCTGGTCGTCATGCTGTTGCAGTCAGTCGTCCGTCCAAGTCTTGCTCCGTCTCTTTGTGCACTCTTGAGATCTTCTCCAACTTTGCCCGGCCTCCCTGATCCTCTAGCATCAAGCTCCCCGCTCGACCCTCGATCACCCGCCATCGACAATTGTTCAACATCTCCTCCCTGCACATACAAGACAAGCCAAAACAAGAACGCGATGCGCCGCCGAAACCTCAGCAGCTAAGGAGCCATGTTGAAGAGCATAAGCCTCATGGCTCTAGATGTGATGAGTGATTGTCAATGGAAGTCAAGAGGACATGAAAAGAAGAGAAGACCTACTATGTCTGGGCCGCGTGTGACTCAGGTACACGGGCAGCGAGGGACTGTCGGGCAGAGGGTCCGCGAAGTCGAGCTGGCCCAATTCGAGTACATGGGCTAGGAGCAGCAGAGGATCCACTGGTCTATTGACCAGGATTGACCTAGGTACATGGGCGGCGAGCGATTGCCGGGCTGAGGGAGTTGTGGAATTGGGCCGGCCCAATCCAGGTACCTTGTGCGAAGACGGTGGACGCTTTGTCAATTTCGGTGCAAAATTGACGACCGTTGATCTCGGATCTGACCGTTCTAAGGCAAAGCCGTAGTTGCTACGAAAGCTCCGCATAAGGAAAATTCATCTATATTTAAGATTTTACTATTTTGCCTTTAGGCTCATAGTCTGTCAGTCGAGTCTGTAAAAAATCCTAAGGGTCTTTTGGTATTTTTCCTAGTCTATTGGGTTGCCTATAAATAGGGCCCCAATCCCTAAGGTTAGGGTTAACTCACTTTAATCTAAACATCAGAGTTCATCCCCATTTTCCGTTTCTGTTTTTTGTGCGCCGCCGGTGTTCCTGGATGGTCTTCGCCGCGACACTATTACGTCTGCTACCTGTCAATTGAAGTTGCTAATCAGGTTCTATTGTTTCACTATTGGCTTTGTGCCTCGTATTGCGCATCATTGATTATTTCGATGAGATTAAACTTGGCATCTATAATCTCACTGCGCACAGCTCTTCTCCTCTATTTTCCTCTCAGCCGAGTTGTTTTCGTTTATTCTTCTCGATAAGCAGTAGCACTTTTTCTTCCTGATGGCGCATGGTTCCAAGAGGAGTAAGCAGAGACTCTACAGCCATGCAGTTTGGCGCAGCATGCTTAGGACACAACTCACTAGGCAAATTGATTTTAGCTTCTGTAGCTAGGCGCTCTATGAACTATTCTTGTGCGTGTTGCATGGTTCCTAGCAGCTACTCCTAGCAGCTAAGTAGCAGCCTAGAGGCTAGCTTGCGTAGGAGCATCGTGTGTTTTTATTGCAAAGAAACCGGTAGCTTCGCCAACGGTTTCATGAGAAAGCGTGCGAAGCAAGGGCTCGTTTCTCAAGACACTGTTGTGATTCAGTAAGTGTTATTGCTTGATAGTAGCTGCTCGATTCGTGTGCACAGCGAGGTCTGGTGTTCAGTGTGGATTGCTAGTGTAGTGTGTAGCGAAGGCTGGTGCAAGACTTCGGTTTTGTTCGGTGGCTTCGGCTTCTACAGGCTTCAAAGGCTACAGTAAGGCTTCGGCAGCGAGGTGTTCGGATTTTGTGAGCCACCAGCATGCAGGCTCCGATAGCTAGTCGCAGACTCCGATAGACTTCGAACCAGAGACAAAATTTGAACAGTGTTATTTATCCTCGTTTTACGTGCACTTGACTGATTGCGTGTGATAATTATGTTTATGATACGTGAAATGCTTATGTCTTGATTGTACTGTTGATCTACCTTTGAACATTGTTTTGGTGTCTTTTCAACTGGGACACTGGTTGTTTCTAGGCAATATTATTTTTAGCATTTTAGATCTGTTTACTTCTGTTGTTTGTCTAGTTGAGGTGCATTGGGTTTTGGGAGAAGGCCATTGATTCGAAAGAATTTTTTTAGGCGCCCATTCACCCCCCCCCCCTCTGGTCACTACTTTCGGTCCTACAAGTGGTATCAGAGCCTGGTTAGGGTTTTTCCATACCTTAACCGGTTCTAAACCCAGGTAGTGATCATGACTTCTGTTGGCAAGGTCCTGTCCCTGGAAGCTTTTGGCTACACTTATTGGAAGACTCGCATGCGAGCCTATATCATGAGCTAGAGCTCGGACATTTGGGATGTTTGTGTTCACGCTACTTTTACCATACTTCCTGTTGCTGAGCGTACATCCCTGAGATAATCGCCCAGCATCAAAACAACAACAAACCAGTGAACATTTTGTTTTTTGGTTAAGGTCCCACTGAGTTTAAGAGTGTGAGCCATCTTAGCACTGCTAGAGAGATCTGGGCTACCCTCTAGTCACACCATGAGGGGACAGCCTAGGTCAAGGCTCGGCTCTATCAGACCTACCGGCGTGAATATAAAAATTTCACATAGAAGCCGAGTGAATCTGTTGAAGCCTTATTTGGTCGTTTTCAATCGATCATCAATAAGCTTCGGGCCAACAAGGCCGAGGGAGTTCAGCTGGCCTCAGATCATGAGCAGGCACTCAAGGTTCTTCATAACTTGGACCCTAATATCTGGGAGATCAAGGTATCCTTTATCATTGAGAGCACCTCTTATGATACCTTGACTATTTCAGAGCTATTCAGCAAGCTCAAGGCCATAAAGGTTGATATCCAGTTGAGATCAAATCTCACTGGTTCTGGATCAAAAACCCTGACTCTTGTGACACCTTCTTCTAACTCCTCTTCTTTGAGTTGTGCTGGGTTCTCCTTGATGTCTATCACTAAGGACCAGCTTGAGTCGCTAGAGGATGATGATCTGTGTCTGTTTAACAATAGGGTCATCGTGTCTATGATAAATGAATGTTCAAAAGACACGGCACAAAATCCGGATGCTTTGAGTGTGGTGATCCAGGTCATTTCATCACCGACTGCCCCAAGCGGAATGGTCACAAGAAGGGTACCGGCGGTGGCTCCTACGACTCCAGCAAGCACGACAGCTCCACCTTCACAAAGGGCAAGCCTAACACAAGATTCTTTCGAAAGGCCCTGAAGGATTACCGGCGTGAAAACAAGAAGCGAGACAAGGCCTTCTTCACCAAGATGGAGAGAAGCTACTCCAAGCGGTCTTCGTCTTCTTCCTCTTCATCAAGCTCAAGTGACGAGGAGATCGTGATTAGGAAAGGGAAGGACAAGAACGATCCGGCGGGCCTAAGCTTCATGGCCTTCGGGAACAAGCCAAAGAACCGCTCGCACCACCGCCGAAGATCCCGCAAGAGCTTTTGCTCAATGGCTCTTGAGGATAAGGAAGAGAAGGGCTCCCCTGACAACTCCAACGACAATGACGATGAAAAGGTATCCTCCTATGAACAAGAAGTCATTGATTTACTTGAAGAGAACTGTCAGGAGTTGAGGTATCAGGAGAAACTGCTTAGAGGGGCTAAGAAGAGCATAGATGAGCTTGAGAGTGAGCTTGCCGTGGCCAATGGCAGGATTGAGAGTCTATCTTCTTCCCCTTGCTTGGGTGGTAGCAGTGAGTACCGTAACTGTGAGGTTCTATTGTGTGACCTGATGACTCTGAAGTCCAGGTACACAGAGAGGGTAGATGAGAGAGACACTTTGGCCACTGAGCTTGAGAGCACTCAACTGGAGCTGAAAGATGCTCATGCCACTGTCGTCGTGCCCTGTATTGATTGCCCATCCCATCTAGCTAGTTTAGCTAAGCTAAGAGCCAAGAGTGATGAGCAGTTGGGTGAGATGGAGAGAATCAGAGCTGAGCTGGAGCAGACTAGGCTAGAGCTTGAGACATTGTCAGTTTCACCCACTGTTTGTGAGAACTGCTTGTCTTTTAGATTGGAGTTGATCAAGCTGAAAGCTAAGAAGTCTGTCAAAGTCGATAGAGAGTGTGATATCTGCTTGTCTCAGGTGGAGGTACTAGATTCCTTGAGAGAGGAGCTAGCTGATGCTCAAAATGAGAACTTTTACCTCTGTCGGATGATGAGTTGGGTGAGTGCTAGAGATCCACAGCTCGGCATGATGATCCAGCAGTTTAAGAGGCAGGATGGGTTTAGGGTAGGGTACACCTATACCAAAGCTGATTTTGAGAGTGCCATTAGATGGGCAGTGGAGTGGAGTAAGATGACTCCTGAATTGAGATATCCCAAGGCTAACTCCACTGAGTCTTTCTAGGCTAGTTAGCCCAAGGATGGAGTGTTCCAAGAACACTCAAAGCTCCACCCAAGAAGCCCATCCGGGACCCAAAGCTCAAACATCTCCACACTTCTCTTGACTCTCTACCTGGACCCTCTCACACCAAAGAGTCTACACCCAACCCCACCAAGCTCAAGAACCCCAAGCCTCAACCACATCCCAAGAAGCCTACTTATCACTATGAGAACTATCAGAGAGACAGGCATCTTGAGGAGTTTTGCTTCAGGAGGAAGCGGGTTGAGAGAGCAGAGAGATCTCATGGTGGGCAGGAGTAGTTCTACCATCAGGGTGGTAGACTGAGAGTCCCTCGACGTGGGGAGAGGCTAGAGGCCAAGCCAAGTCGTGTAGGTGGTGGTAGAGGAGACGGCTTTCATGCCTGTGCTCCGGTGGGTGGTTTTCGCTCCGGCAGAGCTCTAGGTCGTTCTAGATACGACTTTGGACCTCGTGGACGAGACTTTAGGCAGAACCAAGGACCGTTCTTTGAGCCGCGTTTTGGTCCGGACTCTTATGATTCTTTCTACTTTCCCTTTTTTGAGCAGATGGCTCGACACTGGTTTAGCTCTTTTGCTAAACCTGGTACCAGACCATTTGTTCCCTCTTACGACCACTGATCGTGCAGGATCAAGGACTGGAGGATGTGTGGATCATGGATTCAGGATGCTCTCACCACATGATGGGACATCGCAGATGGTTCTCCAGCCTCACTTCCCCGAGCTCCAAGGAGTACATCACTTTCGGGAACAGTGGTCAAGAGAAGGTACATGGCATTGGCTCAATTCGGATCTCTGATCATTTCTCTTTGAAGAACATTGCTTTGGTTGGAAATTTGAATTTCAATTTGATCTCTGTGTCGCAACTTCTTGAGGATGGTTTAGAAGTTCGATTTAAGAAGGGCATGTATTCTATTGTTGACTCTAGAGGATCTTTGGTTTGTCAGATCTTACCCTTCGGTGAGAATTTTTGGATTGATTTCTCTAGTTCTTTTGGCCCTTCTCGCTGTTTGATTGCTGGATCCTCCTTTGAGCTCTCGAAGTGGCATAGGAAGTTAGGTCATTTGAATTTTGATCTCACTGAGCAGTTCGGCGTGGTCACCCCTCAGAGCTCATTATTGGTGATCTCACTGAGAGAACGTTGCGTTCTTCTGTTGACTCGCTTGCTGTGTTTCCTGAATATACTTTTGTTGTATCTTTTGAGCCCAGAGATGTTTATCATGCTCTTTCTGATTCGAATTGGATAAATGTCATGCAAGAAGATCTTGAGAACTTTGTTCACAATTGGGTTTGGACACTGGTTGAGCTGCCACCTGGATGCAACCCCATAGGCACCAAGTGGGTGTTTAAGAACAAGCAAGGTGAAGATGGGGTTGTGGTGCGCAACAAAGGTCGACTAGTTTCCCAAGGTTTTTGCTAGAAAGAGGGTATTGACTTTGAGGAGACTTTCGCCCCTGTTGCCCGTCTTTAGTCCATTCACATTCTTTTGGCATTTGCTTCTTCTAAAGGTTTTAAACTTTCTCAAATGGATGTCAAGATTGTTTTTTTGAATGGGTACATAGAGGAGGAGGTCAATATTAGGCAACCCTCTTGTTTTGAGAACTCAAAGTTTCCTCGACATGTTTTCAAGTTGCAGAAAGCTTTATATAGTCTGAAGCAAGCCCCCAGGGCTTGTTATGACCGTTTAAAGCAGTTTTTGTTGGGGAATGGCTTTGTGATGGGTTCTGTGGACAAAACTCTTTTTTTTGCTACGAGATGGCTCAGATTTCTTGATTTCTCAGATTTATGTGGATTACATTATTTTTGGTGGTTCTACTAATGAGCTTGTGTCCAAGTTTTCTGAGCAAATACACAGCGAGTTTGAGATGAGCCTCTTGGGTGAGCTCAAGTATTTCGTAGGGCTCTGGATCAAGCAAACCAAGGACGACATCTTCATCCACTAGAGCAAGTACACGTGAGACATGCTGAACAAATTTGACTTTGGTGGAGAGTTGAATCCTCAGATGACCCCAATGGGTACATCTAGGGGTCTGGACAAGGACGAGAGCGGCGTCAAGGTTAATGAGAGAGAGTATCGAGGGATGATCGGTTTGCTGCTGTACTTGACAGTGACTAGACCTGACATTCAGTTTGTTGTGGGACTGTGCGCATGCTTCTAGTCTTCTCCACGTGCGCCTCATCGGCAGGCTCTCAAGCGCATTTTCAGGTACCTTACCTATGCGCCTGATCTAGGTCTTTACTATTCAGTAACCCTGAGCACCAAGCCTAGCCTTGTTTCTCACAACAGTCTCATCCTTCCCCTGTTTGTTTTTGAAAATCCATTTTGTGCAAACACTATGAATGTTAGGGGGTGGATGTACAAGAACCCAGACTTGGTTTCTATCAAAATTTTGTAACTCCTCATGCATGGAATTGATCTAACTTGAATTAGATAAATCATGACAAACGTCTTTGCCTCAGGAGAGATGATCTCGATCCGACGGTTTTGATCCGAAACCAACAAAGCCTCTCCCGATCACTAATCCACGAAATCGACCACCAGCAAGTCTCTGGTGCTCTCGATCCCTCGAGACGCCTTGTCACTTGCACTGGCCTCCCTCCCGTTGACTTGGTCAACACGCTGTCTCGATAATCCGTCCATCCATGTCTTGCTCTATCTTCACGTGTACGCCTAAGATCTTACTCAACTTCACCCGGCACCCTTGATCCACTGGCATCAAGCTCCCCGCTTGACCCTGATCACTCGCCGTTTGACAATTGACTCGCATCTCAACCCTGCACAACATGAGACAAGCAAAACACGAATCTCCATGCAACACATATCTCAATACACACCGATCCCATCGGTGAACCCAAATAGCCAATGACAAATCCAAACCATTAAATCAAGCAAACTTAGTCAAACACTCATCACTAAGATAAAACTGTAGTGCAAACCCACTTGGTTTCTCAATCTCCCCCTTGATGAGTGCATTGACAACTCAAAAAAGAAACAAAGACAAAGTTGAAGTTCAGCACAAAAGTGACCACAAAAACTCAGAAAGAGCAAAAACATGTCACTTGATTTTTAAAATTCTCCCCGTTGACAAAAGATCCTCCCCTTTGAGAGAAGCAAGACACAACTTTTCTCCCCCTCTAGCAATGCAGGCATGAAGGTGATAAAAATTATGCAAATAGATGTGTGAGGGAGAATGTATATGCAAGCTTATGGAACATGATTAGCAGCAATTACAGTACAAAACAAACATTTGCCTTGAATATTGTATACAAGTATTGTATGATAAGCTCAAATGAATCATATCCAAAGTAACACAAGAGCAAGCATTTTCAGGATTTAGCAAACAAAATCATGGAATGCAAAAGCTAGCAAATACTACCCAGACATGCACAGTAAAATAACATGGAGCTTCTGCAAACTTGTTGTGAAATATTTTCAAGCTTTTGTTTCCTTTTTTATTTCAGTGCCAGGGATTATTTGCATGTCAACCTTATGCCAACCGACTAAGGAAAGATGAGATCAAGCAAAGATCATCAGAAGCTTAAGACATTTGTCTTGGCATATACTACAATGTTCTAGTTCATACCAAAGTGCTATGATAAGTAGTCTAGAACACTGTAGTGTGACAAAGCAAACCCACCTAGATCTTTTCAATGTTAGCACAAAAAGGCATGGATATCAATTTCACAATTGTAATCAATTTACAGTACAAGATTTCCATGAATAGCATTAAATTGTTCAAGTTGCATGTTTGCATCTAAGTGTAGAGGACTTAGCTACCAAGCATGTAAAAGATAGCAAAAGTACTCAACCTACTCATGCTAGTTACCCAACTAAACAATTATCATGTTTTAAATTTTCAAAATTAAAAGTCATGTTCATGATAGATATTAGACATATTCAATAGACCAAAATCATCATGATTAAAGACAGTAATTCAAAGGCATATACATGAAATTGCATGTAAAAGCAATTTATCATATGACAGAAGCTATTGCAATGAAACACAACTCCCCCTCACGAGATGCCATAAGGATGACAAACACCAAGATCTCCTCACAAAAATGAAAAGTTAGATGTATCAAGAGACTTGGTAAAAATGTTAGCAAGCTGGTTGTGGGTATCAACATATCTCAATTCAATATCACCGTTCTCATTGTGGTCTCTCAAAAAGTGATAACGCAAGAAGGTAAGCTCACCCATCATCGACATCTCGAACTCCCTACTCATAGAATCAGCAAACTCGGCCAGAGATGTATGAGAAGAGTCACCAAAAATGATATCATCAACATAAATCTCAACAAGAAGGAAGTCTTTGCAATTCTTCAGAGTAAACAAAGTTTTATTAACAGAGCCCATTTTATACCCATGGTTAGGCAAAAAGTTCCGATGGCCTAGGAGATCTGCTTAACTCCAGTGCAGGTCCTACGTTCTTAGAAAAGGTGTTCAAGGCGTGCCAATCAATTTCACCCTGCAACTGATAAGGGATCGAAAAATATAAACATTAGTAGCACAGCCGATCGGCTGGAAAGTCGATGACCATGGCAAAGATGATAAAATCATGAATCACCATACCGGTCCGCCATAAGGACGATAGCCCAAGTTGACTCAATCAAGCGAGCGTGCCATCGGCCAATAGAAAAAATAGATCATGCATATAGGCCGATGTGCACCATTCGACGGTGAATATGATACGGAGATGAATTAAAGATAACATATCAGCTTGTACTCTAATAGAAGTAAATAAAGCATGCTAGATAACTCAGATAGTAGCTAATCAAAATGATATGAACAATATATCAACGAATCGGGAAAACATTATTTAGATGAATAGTATATGGCATGAAAAAGATACAATAGCCACTACTACAAACCACCACTGTAGTGGCGTTGGGAAAAAACATTATAGTGGCGGGCTATTAGAGGCCCACCACTATAGTGGTACCAGGCGCTGCCGCGCCATCGACCGCCACTACTAGTGGCGGTCGGTGTTGACGTCAGCACCGACCGACACTAGTATAGCCACTAGTAGTGGCGGTCGCTGATGACATCAGCACTGACCACCACTACTATAGTCACTAGTAGTGGCGGATAGAAAACTGCCCACCACTGCTACGCTGTCCGCCACTAATATATTGATGACATCACTTGCAACTGCCACTACTATTCTGGCTATAAATACACAACTTCTTCCTCCGTGAGCCCGAGGCTATCAGAGTTCACATTTTGGTCCATACAATGGCGATAAAAATTTAGAAAAATAGGGGGGAAGCTTTGTTTTCGTTTCTTTTGAAGGATTTCTTTCTAGGAGGTAAATTCATGCCGAATATCACATTTATTTTCTATTTAATCAGGTATATAATGAGTTATTATCATTTTACTAATTTATGGTTTGTGAATAGAAATTTTGAAATATTCTTCCATTTATAGTGTTTCTTTCTCCCAAATGAAGAAATATGACCCTCCTCACAATTATTCATCACTTGTATTCATTTTTACATCATTTTAATCTCTTTTTTAATTTGATTTATGATTATAGATCTAGAGTTATGTTGTTTGGAGAGAGAAACCAATGTAGTTAATTTATTTAATATTTTTTCTACTTAATACATAGTTTGAATTAAAGCATTTTTAATTAATGTTGTTATGAGAGATAAATCAATATATTTTCAATTTTTAAATTACTTAAATTAACAATAATGAATTTATTAATATTTTTTAAAATAATATGTTTTAGATGGAGCACAAGTCCTCGATGTACTCGTCCGACAATGGAGATGTGGTTGCATATTTTAACAGAGTAACTGAATTTACTAAAGCTGCCGCACAATATGCTTCCCGTCAGAGTAAAGCGGCAATATATTATCCTTGTAAAGTTTGTAAGAACGAAGATACGATTTCACTTGTTGAAAAATGGTTTCGTGAAGAACTACTATATATGGACAAAACGCGGTGAGATGGGTGAAAGACCTCCTGATGATTTTGATGTGTCGCAAGATGCTCATCAACAATGAAGAGGTTGTGATCATACATCCGACATAACACATGATGTTGATCAACATGATGATGATGATGCCTTTGATGTGGAGGAACTGATGCAAAATGTTGTACCCGAGGTGCTGTTGCAGAGAACTACAACAAAAGGCTACGATAACTTTGAAGCACTTGACAAAGCATCGAAAAACCTTCTTTACGAGGAATGCCACGGTTGCGGTAAGCAATATAATGTGTTGTACACAACTCTTGAGCTTATGATACTGAAGGCCAGCAATGGATAGTCCGACACTAGTTTTTCAGATCTTTTGCAGCTCCTAAAAAAGGTTTTGCCGAAAACCAATGGTCCGCCATCTGATACATACCAAGCAAAGAAGATGATTTGTCTGTTGACTTTGGGCGTTCAGAAGATTCATGCATGCCCGAACCACTATATCCTATATCGAAAAGAGTATGAATTGTTAGAGAGTTGCCCGCAGTGCAACACAAGTTGATACAAACGTGCAAATGACTGTGTTGAGGACTACAATGACCACCGGAAGAAGAATAAGAGGTTGCAGAAGAGGAAGAAGAATGTTATTGCAGACCAGCACGGATATAAGATGGAGAGGAAAGTTCTAGCCTTAGTAATGTGGTACCTACTGGTGATTAATCGCTTGAAACGTATATTCTCTAATCCCAGAGATGCTGAACTATTAATCTGGCATTTCGCTGGGCGAAAGAAGGACGAAAAACTTCAGCACCCTACGGATGCTAGGCAGTGGAAATCATTTGACCTAGCCCATCCAGATTTCTCGAAGGATCCCAAAAATATCAGGATGGGACTTAACACGGATGGAATGAATCCCTTCGGTGAGATGAGTAACCCACATAGTACGTGGCCGGTTTTTCTATGCTTGTTCAACATTCCATCATGGTTATGTCATAAAAGAAAATACCTTATGCTCACTACTCTAATTTCTGGTCCAAAACAACCTGGCAATGACATTGATATCTTTCTAGAACCTTTGATAGAGGATATGAAACGTCTATGGGAACATGGTGTACGTGTTTGGGATGAGCACAAGAAAGAGCACTTTAATATAAGAGCCATGATCTTTTGCACCATAGATGACAACCCGGGGTGTACGTCCCTAACAGGACAGGTTAAAGGAAATACAACATGTGTAGTGTGTGTGGACCAGACAGAATCTGTGCATCTTCCATTATTTGTTAAGACGATATATATGCGACCCCACATATTTTTACCAAGAAACCACAAATATCAAAGAAATAGAAACCATTTTGATTGTACAATCGATCTTGGACAGCCGCCACGACATCGAGATGGCAAATTTATATTCGAAATGGTGAAAAATATCAAAATTGAAATCGGAAGAAGAGGAATCAAACATTCATTTTGAAGATGGTGATCACACGCGTGTGTCACTTCTTCAACGTCATATCAAAGAAGGTGTTCGACATTGAAGATTTAAATGAATTACGTAAACAAATGAGATAAACTATGTGTTAGCTTGAGATGTGCTTTCCTTCTTCATACTTTGATATTATGGAGCACTATATGATACATATAGCAGACCAAATCTTTGTTCTCGGTCCAATGTACTTGCACAATATGTATGCGTATGAGCGTTTCATGGTTTTCTTGAAGGGTTATGTATGAAATCGTGCTTATCAAGAGGGTTCCATGATAGAGGGCTACACGACTGAGGAAATCATTAAGTGCTACGCAGATTACATAAGAGATGGAAAACCAATAGGAGTTCCCGTGTCCTGGCACCATAGAAGACTCACCGGTAAAGGAACTAAAGGTAGGAAAATCATACGAGACAATAGCTACCAAATATTAAGAGAATCACATTACAGTGACATGCATCAATTGGCAATTATGAGACCATATGTTGAACAACACCTACAAGAGCTTCATGAAAAAAAAGAAGATCGCGATGAACAATGGATTATGAAAGAGCATAAAATTCATTTCACATCATGGCTAAGGGATCTAAACCTTTTGATTGGAGAAACCGACGAAGAGATGATGATAAATAAATTGTCTTATGGTCCATTGAGCATGGTTAAAACATGGCAAGTGTATGACATCAATGGTTTCACATTCTGTACCAAAGAAAAGGATCAAAAGAGTCAGCACCAAAATAGTGGTGTCAGAGCAGATGCAGAAGACAACACTGGACAAAAGAATGCTTGCTATGGATACATCGAAGAAATATGGGAACTTAACTACGGGAACTCTATAGAAATCCCCGTATTTAAGTGTCAGTGAGTCATACATCTAGAAGGTGTGGAGGTGGATGATTATGGGTTTATGATAGTTGAAATTAATAAGGTGGGTTATAAAGATGACCCTTGGATACTCGCTCAATTCGTGGCTCAAGTATTTTACATACTTGATCCTAAAGATGAGAAGAAATACATCGTTGCTCCAGGAAAACAAACAATTGTTGGAGTTGATGGAGTCGAAGACGAAGAAGAATACAATCAGTTTGATGAGGTGTCGTTCTTCGTTGACATATAAAAGATCAATGTGGTTGAAGCAAAACTATCATTTGGCAGTGTGATTCCTTATCTACGCACCAATGTCGATGGAAAATTAGTGAAATGCTAGATAATTTATGTTTAGCTTAAGAGATTGTGCGTATTTGTTAAATCAATTATGTCATTTGGTAGTGTCATTTATGTTTAATGTGTATAAAACTAGCAGGCCATCAGTGTCATTTTGTTTAAGATATTGGTAATATAGGTTATTATTTAATTATAGTTAATTATTGTCTAATCTAATCAAAAAATTCCATAAGAAAATTAATAATAAAAATAAAGTATAAAATATATATTGAAATATTTTTTTAGTAGTGGCGGTTGGGTGTAATCAGTGTCGGGAATGCTGACGTCACTAGCCCACCACTACTATTCCTTTTAGTAGTGGAGGTCGGGTGACGTTAGCGGCCCGCCACTACTAAGAGGAATAGAAGTGGCGGGCGGATTAGTAGTGGCAGGTTGGTAACATCACCGCCCACCACTACTAAGAGAAATAGCAGTGGCAGGCAAGATGGCGTCATCTTGCCCGCCACTGTTAATACACCTATATATAGTTTTTTGCTCTCGCCCGAACGAAACCCTAGTTCATTTGCAAATGAAACTCCCGATGTCTAGTAGCCCTTCGCCGCACGCCATCCCTGTCGCCTCCCCGGAGACCGTCGATGCCGTCGGGGACCGCCACCGCCATCAGGGACCGCCGCCGCCACCGGAGACCGTCGCCACCACTGTTTCTCGTCGCCATCACCGGAGCCGCGCGCCATCCCCGTCGTCGCCCTAGAGATCACCGACGCCCTCGGAGACCGCCGCCGCCACTAGAGACCGCAGCCGCCCTCGGAGACCGTCGCCACAACCATTTCCCGTCGCCGTCACCGGAGTCGGCCAGTCGCCGCCCTCGGAGCCCGCCGCTGCCCTCCCGAGCCCTTCGCCGCCATCCCTGAGCCCTTCGCTGCGCGTCGTCCCTGTCACCGCCCCGGAGACTGCCGCCGCCACCGGAGCCCATCGCCGACACTGGTATGACAAGTTAAATTCATACATATAATTAACTTGCATCGAATCTTATGCATACAAAATGTAAAATCAAATTAATAGAATATATAACAAGTTAAATCAGAATATATTTACACAATTATAATCACAACACATTTAAACAAGCATGTATATATGTTCATTAGTTTGTGTTCTTTTTACTGTATTACTCCCCTATAGATAAATTGGCTATTGACATTGTATAAAAATATGGTGTGAATAATTCAATTGTAAATATAGTAATTACCTGATATCATATGTACCTGCTTTTCCAAAGTTATGTGCTAGATGTGTATGTTTCGGTCTTGTATCTTCTCCTAAACAATGACGTCAAAATCGTTATACAAGCAGGATTTTTTATAAAAGAATAGATAAAGATTGCGACTTGACGTGAAATTTGGGAAGATTGAACTAAAAACACCAATTACCATATCACTTACAGTGCACATGATAATAAACAAATTCTTTTCAAGCATTTACAATCAAGTAAACAACTGATACATCCATGATTTTTTTCAGATGATATGCAAAGTGTGTGGTCTAGAACATCGTTTAACATGATATCCATATGACCAAAATTAAGATCTGCCTTCCACAATATGATCACAACAAAGTTTAATGCACTAGAACAACAATGGTGGAAGCATTTTCACTCTAGCATAATTCGAAAGCAACAAATAATGGAAGGTAGCATATTGTAATCACATACGATACAGTATGTTGAAATTTGGCCTATGAGATGGCCCAATTATTTAATTCTAAAGCATGTGTACATGATTAGTACCATAATTAATTTGGTTGATATTGCATACATACCTCTTATTGCCCAAATATTCTCAAAGCTCACCAATGACATCCCTTTCACTTAGTGCTCCTTTAAGCTCAATTAGGATGTCCTTGAGAACTTGCATGATGTTTGGGTTTCTACCGACCGAAACAAAACTGTAATAATCAAATTGCAAATTGGATTCTGCAATTTCTTTTAGAGGCCTATGATGCAAATTGTTATTGAGTTATCTCATGTATGTCATCAAGCCATGTGACATGTCCATTCCCTTCAACAACTTCTTCTTCCTTGTGCTACTAGCAGGGAATGGATGTGACCATGGTTCCATGGTAGCCATGAACATATTTGAAATACAACACAAAATATGCTGAGGCCTCAACAACACTGGAGAGAGAGAACAACTAATAGTAAACTAACTAGTTGTTATATGATGCATACATAACACAAGCACTATACTTGAGGATTACTATAGTAACTTCAGAAGTAATAGCTGACTACTGTAGCCAAGAAGAGTTTTCATCCATTTCCCACCTTTGACACTGTGATCAGTTTACTACTGCTATTATTTCTAAAGCTACTATACTAATCCTCAAGTGCATCCGGCATGTAGAGTCATGTGATGATTTTGTAAATAAGCTCGGAGATTTGAAATGGATGAAGACCAACATTGGATTCTGCAATTTCTTTTAGAGGCCAATTATGAAAATTGTTTTTGAGTTATCTCATGTATGTCATCAAAGCAGTGCGACACATCCATTCCTTGCAACAACTTCTTCTTTCTCGTGCTCCTAGCAGGGAATGGATGTGCCCACGGGTTCCATGGCATCCATGAACATATTTTAAAAACAACACAAAATATGCTGAGGCCTCAACAATTTTGTGCATGAGTGGCGCTTACAACTGTGGATGCAGACATCTAGTTGCAACCAGAAAAAACTAATGATTATGCATAACCAAAATTCTGATACATTAGCCTCTTAACTATGAATAATTCATCTATGGCAGAAGAAAGACGTCTCGTCGAGGAGCTCATCTATGAGTCTCCTGCAAAAACAAATAAAGAGGGTTCATATGAAGGATCCTCCGATAGCGAATCTTCACTACATTATGCATTTTTTCACTACGGAGAGAAGGTAGTCATTCTCACATTTCAATTTTTCCGCTTGCTCTCTAGCAGAGCTGAGTTGGTCCTTAAGGGTGACACAGGTGGGACATGCCGGCTGCACATCCTTAGAACACTCAGCACTCTCCAATCTAGCCTTAAGTTCATCAACATGCCTATCTCTCAAAATGATGCTCTCAACAAGCAAAGGGCAGTTTAGGCATTCGTTAATGACCGCAGGACTAGACTCCACCAACAAAAGCTGCTTTTCAGTTAATTCAAGTTTTTCAACAGTTTGAGTATGTATAAAACACAGCTGAGCAAGCTCATCCATAACAGTAAGACATGACTCACAATCGGCAACATCAGACTTAGATTTCAAAATAGCAAGTTTAGTGGAAATAGCTTCAAGTCTGAGTTTTAGTTCTTTACGTTCTTTAGTAGCAAGTTTAAGCAATCTATCATGAGAATAAACAGCATCATGCAATTCATCATTCTGAATAAGAAGCTGATCATGGGATAGATATAACTCAGAAGTGTAGAGCTCGTCGCTGTTATCGTTGTCGTCGACCGCGAAGCAATGGTCGGTGAGGTCCACTGTCTTCTTCTCCTTCTTCTCCTTCTTCTCTTTCTTGGGAGCCTCCCCTTCCTCCGAACATGGCTCCTCGCTTGACGTGCTGTCGATGTCGCTGAGGGCGGCCACAAAAGCTCTAGCTACTCTCTTAGCCAATTTTCCTCGCTTTCCTCTGAAATAGGGTTTCTTGTTCCATTTTTGGTGCTTGTGTTCATTTTCATTTTTAATTTTCAGTTTAGGGCAATTTTCTTTTATGTGAGACGTATCTCCACATTCAAAACACCCCTATGACCCTCCTCTCCTTTGGTCTCGTCTATCATTGTAAAAGCGAGTAAACTTCCTCACGATGAGAGCTAGCTCCTCATTATCTAGGGCATCCACTTGTTCTTTTGTGATAGATACAAGGGAGGACAAGTCAAAAGCACCAGAGAAAACACAAGCTCCAGAAAGGCTAGACAAATTACCTCCAGATGAGGTACCACTGCCAGGACTAGAAATCAAAGCAATCGAAGGCAACAAGGCTTCTCCAGCTCTTGGTCGAGATGCCTTGGCAATCTCGGTGAACTTAAGCTTACTAAAGAGTTCGTCGCAACTCAACGTGTCAAAGCTTGCCGACTCTTCAATACTAGAGATCTTCACCTCCCATATGCTACGATCAAGAGCATAGAGAAGTTTGATTGCCCTATCGTGGTCAGAGTAACCCAAAGTCCCAGTGGCGCTCAAATTACTGACAATTCCATCAAAACGCGCAAACATGGCATCTACCGATTCGCCAGGGTCTTGCACAAACATTTGGTATTCTTGATTATATGTGCTCTGCCTCCTAGCCATAATCTGGGTAGTGCCCTCATGAAAAGTACTCAAGGTCATCCAGATTTCTCGAGCAGTACGAAGGTGCTGGTCCCTGTGAAACTCGTTGTGACTAAGACTGATAAAATGAATGTTTCTAGCCTTGCTATTACATTCATATTGTGTCTTCTCAGTCTCTGAGGTACGAGTGTCAGGAATCACATACTGGGATGCAACAATGTCCCAAATCGCACTTCCTTGGCTAAGCAAATAAGCCTCCATGCGCACCTTCCAATAAGCATAATCCTGACCATCAAGCATTGGGATCTTGGTGTTCCTTTCCATGTCGCCAAAACAAGGATCACAACCGGTTAAGGTCAACTCGTGATCAAACTGGCTCTGATACCAATTGTGGGATCGGAATGGCGACTAGAGGGGGGTGAATAGGCACCTCGATACTTTCTTTCGAACGTGATGGCCTAGTCAAATCACCCAACGCACCTCTAAACACTCAATTTCAAGTTTTAAACCAATCAGTACAAATTTGAGCTCAACTAGATTCAAAAACCCAAAACAGCTTTGTTTCAAGATTTTTAATCAACACAAATCAAAACACTCACACACAAGATCAATTCATGTTTGTAGTAGTAAATCAACTTGATTCAATTCAATCTCAAATGTAATCTCTACACTTCTGAAATTTGTCGGACGAAGAACAGTAATAATGTATTTCAATGATGTCCATTATCCATGTGATAAACCACTTTGAGTATTTCAACTTCAGGTTAATTCCAATTCAGCATATTCAGCTTTCATGATTTGAATCAAATTGTATATTTCAAATACATCACAATTTAGATTTCAGCACACATGTTTCAGTTTTTGTACTTCTAGAATTTTGTCGGACGATGAATAGTAAAGTGTATTTCAAGAAGGTTCATTGTTCATGATGTGGATCAAAATGTGTATTTCAAATTCAGATCAATTTTAATTCAGCACAAAAGATTCAGAATAATAACTAGACAGATTTGAATGAACTACAATAGCTAAAAACAGAATAACTAATCTTGGACTAAAGTGAGCCAAACAACACAGCAGCAAATATAAAACACAAATTCAGAACACCGATTCAATTTAGGACTCAGTTCTCATAGGATTTAATCTGAACTAGGATTGAACAACAGAGATAAAATTGATTCTTCTCTTTTAGATTTTACAAAGATTCAGATCATACAACAGCAGAACTTCTCAATCAGTGCTTATTCATTTAATCTGCATTCAACTCTTGAACTCAGTACTGAAATTTAAATGAACTTCAATCCAAACACAGTGCATACACACAATAGAAGCAACTGAACTGAATCAAACCTATTTCCCTTTTAGAAACACTAGCTTCAAAAAAATAAATAGTTCAAACAGAAATATAAATCATATCTGAATTTAAGATTTCAATTCAATTGATTCAAATTCTTAAAACTGAAATCAGATTTTTAGATCTGAAAATATACAGGACAGTAGTACAATTACAGTGAGTCAGTTTAGATCACTGAACTGAAACTTGGATAGATTTGCTGCTCAAACAATTCAATCAGTACTGAATATTAAGTTTCATCTTCAGATACCTTTTCAGCACTTAAAATAGTTTTGTTAGAACAAATTTTAACATGTAACTCATGAGTTGACAGCATCAACAGTACAGAACAGACAACTTCTGCAGCTAAATTCAAACCAGATTAACAACAGTCTATTCTTGACCACACAACCAAAGTTGTATTGAGTTTCAAACCACATAGTATACACAGCTAAACAGCTTCTGGACAAACCAATTCAGAAAATTCAGAGAGCTTCAAAGTGAAGATAAAAATGTTCTTGAGGAATATAACAAATCTGTAAAGCTGGTTTCAATTCTTGGTGAATATCCTTTAGCAGTTAACCATAGTCCAACCAGATTAGAATTCAATGATGAAACAATTTAGAAATCAGCAAATGGAATCCAATAACAAAATTTCCTGAATCATTCCTGAACTCAAACAGTACTGAAAAACTGAATTCAGTCAGTTCATATGAGAGCAAAAACTGAAACTGAAATCCAGCCAATCTTCTCAAAAAACACACACTGAACATGTATCCATATCAGACCAAGACTCAAATAGATCTCAATAGTAAACAGATCAAGGTGTTTAACAATTCAGCATAGCAGAAACAGTAGTAAATCACAACAGAGACAAGTTTCTCAAATCTTTCTAGTTGAAATTCAGAATTAACTACTTGATCTTTACACAAAATATTTAGTTCATCATTCAAACATGAAATCACTCAAGAAACAACTCAAAGATCAACCAAAAGCCTGATGAACACTTGATGAAACATTTCATCAAACATGTGGGGAGCAAAAACAAAAACTGAATCACTTTTCTAGAAACAGTTTTCAGTACAGTGGTGCCTACTTTGATCAGCAAAAGAAATACGAAGAAATCACAGAAATCCTTTGAAACATTTAAAAATGGATCATGCAATTCATGCACAACAAAAGTTACTTGGACATCTAGATCAAGTTCTGCACTAGATTTTCCAGAAAACGCAGTTCAAAATCGATTTCGATCACAAAGAGTACCTGCACTGGAAGGAGTTACAGTGAATAGTGTTGTGGAAAACACTGCTGCAGATCCGAAAATTCGCTTGAAACTCCTGTTCCTCGTCCAAAGCAGATTCAAAGCCATGTTTTCTCTGGTATTTTCATTGCAAAATTTTTCTCTAAGGGCTGGTTTAGGAGCCCACAATCCCGGCCCATTCCCTGGGGATGGGCCGGGATTTTGGGTTCAAAATCCCGGCCCATCCCCAGGGAATGGGCCGGGATTGTGGGCTCCTAAACCAGCCCTAAAGTGCTCAAATGGTTCAGCCAACATGGGGGGATAATATCCTATCAACTCCTCTTCTAGAAGCCCCCATTTGACAAATAGACCCTTAGTAAGCCAAATTTTCTCTGGTATTTTTCATTGCAAAATTTGTCTCTAAAGTGCTCAAATGGTTCAGCCAACATGGGGGGATAATATCCTATCAACTCCTCTTCTAGAAGCCCCCATTTGACAAATAGACCCTTAGTAAGCCAAATTTTCTCTGGTATTTTTCATTGCAAAATTTGTCTCTAAAGTGCTCAAATGGTTCAGCCAACATGGGGGGATAATATCCTATCAACTCCTCTTCTAGAAGCCCCCATTTGACAAATAGACCCTTAGTAATTTCAGAATTAGCAATTCTGAAAATTACCCTATAAAAACTAAAATTAAAATTACAAATTGACTCTCCTTTTAATATAATTTCAGAGTAGAACCACTCCAAAAATTATACCAAAAGGTTACACTACTAAACTGAAAATTTAAACTAAAACTAGACGTCTATTTATTGAATTAACAAAAATAATAAATGTTTCGACGGTTTTCAGCAAAAACCGACAAAGCCTCTCAGCCCTTCGACTCGTGACACCGCTTTGCGACTCCGAGTGCCAGCAAGCCACTTCCGCTCTCGATCCCCTCGAGCCGCCTGAATGCTCGACCTGGCCTCCCTCTCGCGAACCCGGTCGACACGCCATCGCAGTCAACCGTCCGTCGAAGTCTCGCTCCGTCTCTTCGTGCACTCTTGAGATCTTCCCAAACATCGCCCGGCATCCCTGATCCTCTGGCATCAAACTCCCCGCTCGACCCTCGATCACCCACCGTCGATAGTCGGTCAGCATCTCCTCCCTGCACAAACAAGACAAGCCAAAACAAGGACACGACGTACCACCAAAACCCTCGGCAGCCAAACCTCCATTCCACATCGAAACCCTCGATGCACTCAACCTTATCTCAACCACTCAACCGCTCATCCTTGACAATCACTCATCATTCAGACCGAAACCACCCTTGGTTTCTCATAACAAGTCAGAGAACCTTCTAACCGAGGATTACATTCCTGAAGCTCACATTGTCTATTGTCGTAGGATCGTCCAAAGCGAGGAAGAAAGCGTCGATTATTCCATGTCAAGAAAAGAACATCTATTGTCCCAACTATTGAGTCATCTGAGCCAATAGCTGTTGAGCCCGCTGCCACTACATCCTCTGCAAATGCAAAGAGGAGAGGAAACGGGAGAAGAACAAGATGCATACAACTATCTACGAGGTTGAAGAAATGTGTGCTGATGGGGCTCCAAAGAAGCCGAAAGAAATCATAGCTAAGTAGCGCAACGACTGTGGATGTCTCACCAGAGAGCGATGTAAAATAGTTTGGAAAAAACGGAAGAGTGTCCCTCAAGTTACGAAGAACGAATTGTGGAAGCATATAAAAGCGCATTATAAATTCCTGGAAGATCTCTTAGAAAACGCTAAAGATGCCATATTGAAGACTGTCGGGAAATCTCTTCGTCCATTCACTACTAAACTGAACACCCAGTCCCTTCAGAAAGGAGAGTCGTTGCTCAACAACTATGGCTTTATCACGCCAAATGAATGGAACAAATTCAAATTGCAGCATTGCTCGGAAGAAACCAAACAAGAGAGCATTATGTTCAAAGAGCTTAATAAAAAGAATAAGTTCCAATATAATTTGTCCCAGGTGGATATAAGGCCAAGTAGGATGAGTGGAGTAGAAAAGACGAGGAGGACTGTGCGGCTGGGTTACCTGAACAGTTTTCAGGTGCTGATCAGCAAACTAATAGATGGCTCCTAGTGTGAGATCGGAATGGCGACTAGAGGGGGGTGAATAGACGCCTCAACAATTTCTCGCGGATATGATGGCCTATTCAAAACACCCCAACGCAGCTCTACAAAATTCAAATTTCAAGTCTGAATCAAACAATGTAAATCAGAGAAAAAGCATGTTTCAAAATTCAGTTCAGACCAAATCGGAGTTTGAACAGTCGAAATAGCTCAGTCGGAGTTTGAATCACTGACTTCCTCAAGAAGTCAGAGTATGAGATGCCGACTTGAGCAATTCAGTGGATGAAACGCCAACTTGCTCAGAAATTCACAAAACAAAGTCTAAAGCCTTTGATTGATCACTTGAGTACGTTCTGACAAGGTTCACACACTTTGAAGTGTGGTCAGTACAGAAAACAGTACTCAAATCAGTCTTTTTCAGAATTTTACTCAAACACTTCAGTTTAGTATTTCTCAATCAAAACACTTTAGCTCAATTCAACTTTTTGTATATTTGAACACAATTCAGAGATATGTTAAAATGATCAACAACAGTAACAAACAGTATTCAATTCAGTTTGAATCAATTCTCAAATAATCTGCAAATACAATTCAGAGAAACAATTCAAATTGTTGAAACCAGGAGACCTGAAATCAGCAAACTGAAAAACATTTCAGAATGAACACTGATCAGGATGGGAACATGGAATAGATCAGAACCATGTGAATTTTAATTCAGACCATACACTGAATTTAAGTACTGATTTTAGTTCAGATGAAACATTTAGTTAGATCAAAACAGATTGGACAAATTCAGGAAAAGACTTGCTTCTATAATACTCAGAAGTTCAATTGACACTACACTGATTTAAAAGTTTAAACAACATCTGAGTCTTCACAGCAACTAACTAACAGCTATAACTTCATTTAAATCAGAGCTGAATCAGATAAGCAATTATATTTCTACTCTGATGAAAATAGTACTCAATAGAACAGCTATCCAGTTTAAAACAGATCAGATTCAAATTAGAAATGACAAATTTCAAAACACTGCTAAATTGATCATAAATATGTAGCACACATCAGAATATATCCTGTTAAACAATATATATGAAACTCATGCAGAGAACAGACAATCTACAACAATTACTAATTCAGTACAATACCAGTCTTGTTATTTCAAAGAAACTTAGAGATCAAATTGAAACAAAAGTTCAGAGAGTAAAACTGATTTGAATTAATTTCGTTCTAAACAGTACACATGTTCCAGACATTCAGTTTCAATTCAAATTACAGTTTTGAAATAATTTCAATTCAGAATTCAGAGCAAATTTGATTTTAGAACATCACTCTTCAACAACACAGAATACTCACTGATTTCAGAATGAACTTTGTTATGGATCAATCTTTCAAGGAACAGCAAAATAATCACAGAAACAGACAGCTGACAATTCAGAACACTAAAACTGAAAACCTGAAAAACTCTTGATGGAAAACAGTGAGGGTCTTAGTTCAAAACTGATTCAGGTTGAGAGAATTCAGAACATCTTTCATCCAATGAAGCAAATGGCTAAAACAGTCTTGTCTACAGCATTCAAACCTCAAGATCACATTCAAACAGGATATACTAAAGAACTAATCAGATTAAATTCAGAACAGTACATATTCAAATTTGTTTGCTGCTGTAAATCAGAATGAGATCAAACAGATTCTATATGATTTCACAATCAGATTTCCGATCTTTCTCAATTCAGACTTGCTAGGTAATATCAGACTAAGATACTAAAAAGATTGATGCAGATCACTATTTCAAATGAGAAACCTAAACAGCAAAATAATTCTGATTTCAAATATCAATTTCAAAACAGGTTTAGATTTGATTATTACTCCAAAATAACTTGACCATCATTCAACCATGAGATTACTCAAGAAATACTCCAAGAATCAGCCATGATGTTGATGAACACTTGAGGAACCAATTCATCAAACATGTAGAGGGCTAAATCAAAAAACTGAAACACAGTTCTAGAAAATATTTCAACATTGTGATGCCTAGTTTGATCAGCCAAAAAATTAAGAAGAAATCACAGAAATTATTTGCAACTTTAGAAAATGGATCATTCAAATCATGCACAACAAAAGATGTATAAACATCAATATCTACTTCTGCACTAGATTCACCAGAAATTGCAACACAAAATTGATCTCAGCAAAAATAGCACTCTGCGCTGGAAACAGGATTCTTACCGTGAATAGTGTTGCCGAAACTAATGTATCAAATTCGAAAATCCCATGCAATCACTGTTCATCATCAAGCTTTCTTCAAAACAAATTTTTCAGTGTGTTTCACATTGCAAAATGGCTGTCTGAAGTGTTCCCATTGGCAGAGAGATGACATGAGGATAATATCCTACCAACCCATGTTCTAGAAGCCCCCTATTTACACATAACCCCCTAGTAATTTCAGAATTAACAATTCTGAAAAATTACTCTTTGAGACCTAAAGTAAAAATTACAAAAAGACTCTCCTCTTAATATATTTTTAGAGTAGACCAACTCTAAAAAATATACCAAAAGGATACACTATGAAACTGAAAATTTTAAACTAATACAAGACACCTATTTATTCAATTAACAAAAACATTTAACGTTTCGACGGTTTTCAGCAAAAACCGACAAAGCCTCTCAACCCTTCGACTTGTAACACCGCTTCGCGACTCCGAGCGCCAGATAGCCACTTCCACTCTCGATCCCCTCGAGCCGCCTGAATGCTTGTCCTAGCCTCCCTCTTGCAAACCCGGTCATCACGCTGTCGTAGTCAGCCATCCGTCCAAGTGTTTCTCGGTCTCTTCGTGCACTCTTGAGATCTCCAACTCCGCAAGGCCTCCCTGATCCTCCGGCATCGAGCTCCCCGCTTGACCCTTGATCACTCGCCATCGACAGTCGGTCAGCATCTCCACCCTGCACATCCAAGACAAGTCAAAACAAGAACGCGACGCACCGCCGAAACCATTGGCAGCCAATCCTCCATTTTACATCGAAACCCTCGATGCACTCAACCAACCTCAACCACTCATCCTTGTCAATCACTCATCATCCAGATCGAAACCACCCTTGGTTTCACAATCTCCCTCTTGATGAGTGCATTGACAACCTCAAAGCAAAGACATGATGAGGATTGCAAGTTACGCGCACAAGTGACCATAAAAACTCATAAAAGAGCAAAATATTTCACTCGGTAAAAGATCTCCCCGCATGGGCAAAAACCTTATGCAAGGCAAGGCAAAAGCAACTTAATGCAACATGAAAGCCATTACTCCCCCTTAATCAAGCAATCATCCAAAAGGCTCCAAACGCATCATGTAGATTATTTCTCCCCCTTTGATAATGCAGGCATCAACGAGATAAAAAAATGCAAAGAGGGAAATGAAGGTAGAGCAAAGATGTGAGCTTCTGAAACATGAGAAGCTGCCATTACAGTGGAAACAAGTATTCGCCTTGAATATCATCTAAAAGTACTGTATGACAACCTCAAATAAATACCATCTAAACAAAAGGCATGAGCAAGCATTTTCAGATTTTAGAAAATAAAAGCATCACCACTCAGACTAGTATACTAGACATGTCAAGGAATGAGATGCAAAAGCTAAACAAGCACACACTAGATAAGCGTATCCCACTTCAAGGTGCTTCAGCAAACATTATATGCAATGAATTTTAAATTTTTCATTTTTGTGCCAGGGGTTATTTGCATGTCAACCTTATGCTAACCGACCATGCTAAGCCTAGGTTGAAACTATCAGAAGCTTAAAGCAATGGTCTCAGCAAACACTTCAATGTCCCTGTTCATACCAAAGTGCCATGGTAAGTCATCCAGAACAAAGTAGTGCGACAAAGCAAACCCACCTAGATCTTTTCAATTTTAGCACACAACAGCATGAATATCATTCATTTTCATTTTCATTTTCATTTTCATTCATTTTTCATTTTCATTTTCATTTTCATTCATTTTTTATGAACTCATGTTGCGTATTAGCATCCAAGTGAAAAGGACCTAGCTATCAGGTGTGTAAAAGATATCAAGAGCACTCAGCCAATTCATGCTAGTTTCTAGCCTAAGCAGTGAGTATTTTCAAATTTTCACAAATAAAAGCCATGCTCATTACAATTATCAGATGAAGACATGCCAAGAAGTCAACAGTATTAAAGACAATAGTTCAAAGGCAATACAAAGCATGTACTTGTAAAAGCAATTAACCATATGTCAGAAGCTCATGCAATGCTACACAACTCCCGGATGCTCAGTGAGAGGGTGAGTTAAAACTGTTTTGGAATCCAGTATTGCACAACTCGAGAACCAGGAAAAGTAGTAGACTGACCATGCATAGGATATGAACCATGATAAATAGTGTGTGGTCTACCTACAAAGCGTGAACTTGGAAATCGACGAGGTCTCCCAACCTGTTGAGCATCAAAGCCTCTTACACGTGGTCTATCACCATATTAAGCATGGTGTACACTACGAGGGGCATACCCACTCACAAACCCATGGGGAGCCTCAAAATCAGAGCAAGAATGATAGCCACAATCATGCAAATCAAGTGAAGAATAATCATGAAAGTTTAAAGCATGAGCACGACATTCATCTTTCATGCGTCGATAGCAAAAACCAATCAAATGACCTACACGATGACAATAAGTGTAGTGAAAAACTTTCTTGGGTGTAGGTTTATAGGTTTCTGGCGCAAACCTTACAGTTTTCCTAGGTTTTTGCTTGGAGTCTGTCTTGGGTGATGAAATGATTATCTTTTTGGGTTGGGTAGGATTTTTGCCTTTTTGAGGTGTGTCTAACTGGGCTCTCTCTTTCTCAAGGGTAGTAGGTAGAGTGAACACAGTTTGGCTTGGGTTATTAGAGGAAGTTCTCTCATAACCTAACCCAAGAGCTAACCCTGCCCTATCAGCGCATATTTTTTTGTCCAAAAGCAAATCCATTTTCCCTTTCCCTTCAGTGCATTTGATTACCATGGAAAGCAGATAATCATTCTCACACTTAAGATTTTCTACTTGCTCTCTAGCAAAGCTGAGTTGGTCCTTAAGGGTGATGCAGGTGGGACATGCTGGCTGCACATCCTTAGAACACTCAGCACTCTCCAATCTAGCCTTAAGCTCATCAATATGCTTATCTCTCAGATTAATGCTTTCAATCAGTAAAGAGCAATTTAAGCATTCATTGATGACACAAGGACTAGACTCCACCACCAAAAGTTGCTTCTGGACATTTTCATGTTTTTCAATGTTTTGAGCATGAATCAGACGCAACTGAGTAAGTTCATCCATAACGATAAGACAAGACTCACATTCAGCAATTTTAGACTCAGACTTCAACAAAGCATGTTCAGTAGACAGTGATTCAATTTTAAGCTTTAGTTCCTTTCATTCTTTAGCAGCAAGTTTAAGCAGTCTATCTTGTGAAATAATTGCATCGTGTAATTCATCGTTTTGAACTAGTAATTGGTCATGTGATAGACTAACCTCAGATGAGTCAAGCTCATCGCTGTTGTACTTGTCATTGGTCATGAAGCAGAGGCTGTGGAAGTCCTTCGTCGTTTCCTTCTTTTCTTCACTCTTGTAAAATTATTTTTCATCAGAGCTTGCCTCTTCACTCGAGGTGTTGTCGATGTCGCTGAGTGAAGCCACGAAAGCTCTAGCCATCCTCTTTGCCACTTTTCCTCTTTTGCCTGTGAAGAAGAATTTTTTGTCTCTTTTCTGGTGTTTGAGTTCATGTTCATTCTTTGAGTTCAGTTTTGGGCAATTTGCTTTAATATGATTAAGATCACCGCACTCAAAACACCCTCGAGAGCCTACTCTTCTTTGATCTCTTCTATCATTGTAGAACTTAGTGAACTTTTTGACTATAAGAGCAAGCTCTTCATCTTCCAATTTGTCCACTTGTTCCTTTGTGATAAAGACCAATGAAGACAAGGCAAAACTCCCTGATAAAGCACAAACTCCAGACACACTACCTCTAGATGAGGTGCCACTGCTAGGGCTGGAACACAAAGCAATCGAAGTCAACAAAGATTTTCCAGCTCCTAGTCGAGACGCCTTGGCAATCTCGATGGATTTAAGCTTACTAAAGAGTTCATCGCGAATATGATGGCCTGTTCAAAACACCCCAACACACCTCTACAAAATTCAAATTTCAAGTCTGAATCAAACAATGCAAATCAGAGCAAAAGCATGTTTCAAAATTCAGTTCAGATCAAATCGGAGTTTGAACAGTCGAAATAGCTCAGTCGGAGTTTGAATCACCGACTTCCTCAAGAAGTCAGAGTATGAGATGTCGACTTGAGCAATTCGGTGGATGAAGCGCCAACATGCTCAGAAATTCACAAAACAAAGTCTAAAGCCTTTGATTGATCACTTGAGTACGTTCTGACAAGGTTCCCACACTTTGAAGTTTGGTCAGTACAGAAAACAGTACTCAAATCAGTCTTTTTCAGAATTTTACTCAAACACTACAGTTTAGTATTTCTCAATCAAAACTCTTTAGCTCAATTCAACTTTCTGCATATTTGAACACAATTCAGAGATATGTTAAAATGATCAACAGCAGTAACAAACAGTATTCAATTCAGTTTGAATCAATTCTCAACTAATCTGCAAATACAATTCAGAGAAACAGTTCAAATTGTTGAAACCAGGAGACCTGAAATCAGCAAACTGAAAATCATTTCAGGATGAACACTGATCAGGATGGGAACATGGAATAGATCAGAACCATGTGAATTTTAATTCATACCATACACTGAATTTCAGTACTGATTTTAGTTCAGATGAAACATTTAGTTAGATCAAAACAGATTGGACAAATTCAGGAAAAGACTTGCTTCTATAATACTCAGAAGTTCAATTGACACTACACTGATTTAAAAGTTTAAACAACATCTGAGTCTTCACAGGAACTAACTAACAGCTATAACTTCATTTAAATCAGAGCTGAATCAGATAAGCAATTATATTTCTACTTTGATGAAAACAGTACTCAATAGAACAGCTATGCAGTTTAAAACAGATCAGATTCAAATTAGAAATGACAAATTTCAAAACACTGCTAAACTGATCAGAAATATGTAGCACACATCAGAATATATCCTGTTAAACAGTATAGATGAAACTCATGCAGAGAACAGACAATCTACAGCAATTACCAATTCAGTACATTACTAGACTTGTTATTTCAGAGAAACTTAGAGATCAAATTGAAACAAATGTTCAGAGAGTAAAACTGATATTAATTAATTTCATTATAAACAGTACACATGTTCTAGACATTCAGTTTAAATTCAAATTACAGTTCTGAAATAATTTCAATTCAGAATTCAGAGCAAATTTGATTTTAGAACATCACTCTTCAACAACACAGAATACTCACTGATTTCAGAATGAACTTTGTTCTGGATCAATCTTTGAAGGAACAGCAAAATAATCACAGAAACAAACAGCTGACAATTCAGAACACTAAAACTGAAAACCTGAAAAACTGTTGATGGAAAACAGTGACGGTTTTAGTTCAAAACTGATTCAGGTTGAGAGAATTCAGAACATCTTTCATCCAATGAAGCAAATGGCTAAAACAGTCTTGTCTACAGCATTCAAACCTCAAGATCACATTCAAATAGGATATACTAAAGAACTAATCAGATTGAATTCAGAACAGTACATATTCAAATCTATTTGCTGCTGTAAATCAGAATGAGATCAAACATATTCTATATGATTTCACAATCAGATTTCGGATCTTTCTCAATTTAGACTTGCAAGGTAATATCAGAACAAGATAATAAAAAGATTGATGCAGATCACTATTTCAAATCAGAAACCTAAACAGTAAAATAATTCTGATTTCAAATATCAATTTCAAAACAGGTTTAGATTTGATTATTACTCCAAAATAACTTGATCATCATTCGGAGTGAAGCAGAAAGCAAATGAGAGCGTGGGCAGAGCCATGGTACGGTGAACCCATTTTATAAGCGGTAAAAAACATCCACGCGCCCCGCGTCGAAGCCTTTTTTCACCAATTACTCCGGCCTCCGCAGTCTATGACAGGTGGGCCCAGGGTTAATTTGAAGCGAACCATCGTGCCTCCCCCCGCACTGCAACGGTCAATTTTCGCACCGTTGCAGAGTCGCTTGGGCTCCCCGAGGGTGTCCCGTCAATCTGACCAGGTATTTACTGCTTGCGTAGTTCGAAGCCAACCATCGGACCAGGTTCCGAAGGCCTGCCTTTTCCGAAGCTTCATTTTCTCTAGGTCATTTGTCCTGAGATGCACGCACCCCTTCGCTCCGAAGGGCTACGTGCGAGGGGCTACTGTTGGGTGAATTAGTTTTCCCTTGAACAGGGGCCAAATGACGTCAGCCTCCGAAGACCTCGGGCTCGGAGCCTGTCACCGTCGAAGCCTAAAAGCGAAGTCCGGCCTCCTCTGATGAAGTAAATTCCAAGAACAGCCAGGCTTATCCCTCCGGAGCCCTCTGGAGCCAAGCCTTCGGGACCCCTCCCGGAGCCCTCTAGAGCTCTCCAGCGCCAAGTCTTTGAGACCCCTTCGGTCTCGTTCGGAGCCAAGCCTCCGGGACCCCTCTGGTCCCCTTCGGAGCGAAGCCTCCGGGACCCCTCCAGTCCTCTTCAAAGCCCTCTCCGGAGCCTCTTGGAGCCCACTCCGAGAGCCGGCTCAGGGCCCACTTCGGAGCCCTCTTCGGGGTTCGCTTCGGAGTGCCATTCGTAGCATCCTCAACTGCCTCCGCCTGAAGGATTCCGACAAGTACTCCGGACCAGAAGAAATATCCAAGCATCGCTACAGTGTAAAGCCATACCAAGGCCCCTTCGCCCCTGGTATGCCGGATACCTACTCAGAAGTAACGTTTATCTACTACATCTGTAAAGTCAAATGTACAATACTCTAGCCTTTTTCCTTTCATGCCCCTATAAAGCCTATGGCTTGTAGAGGGCAATTTGGTCTTTTCCTTTGGCCTGTGAGCCTATAAAAGTAGGGCCATGCCCTTGTAATAGATGGGTTCAGTAGAGGAAAAACTATGCCAAATCCACTGTAAACTGGACATAGGGCTATTATCCCTCCGAGAGGCCTGAACCAGTATAAAATCTTTCTCCCTCTATGAGAACCCTTCGAGGTTCATTCTATACACCATACATTAATACACAAAAACCTGCTGTAGCAGCCTCAATTGCTACAACAAACGTTATAAACATGCGCTTTTTCAAGACTTAGGATGTAAAGTCCATTCAGTAATGGACAAGCGCCATAAAGCAAACCATTCGACAATATCGAACAACTCTTGTTCTTTATTACAAATTCAAAATATCTTCTCCTAAACATGAAGAAGAGATTATGTCTTTGCCTAAGGCGGGAATGAAATAACAATTATTCAATTCCTAAACTAGTCATGATAGTAGTGGCAGTGAATAAACGTCGATGGCTAATGCTGCAACACTTGCACCATTTCCGACGCGGGCATCCATCTCGCCACTAGCACACTTCCTTGCCCTACTCAGCCCCTGCAACAATTTGCAAGTATGAATCATCGAACTGGTATCATATACCCATAAACCATTTGGACGAGTAGCAAGTTAAATCGTAAATACCTGAAGCAAAAGTCATACTTCCCTTCCTTTTTTGCTCTTGCAAGTATACCTTGCAGTTGTGCTTCCAATGCCCAGGCTTGTGGCAATGGTGGCACTCATCAGAGTTGGCAAGACCTGATCTGGACTTTCCAATTGGCTTAGTACTAGAGATCAAATCTGTAGACTTAGCCTTTCTCCTCCTTCTCTTTTTGTCCTCCTTCTGAACAACCACACATGGTTCGGAGTCTTCCTGATACTTCCTCAGTAGCTTTTAGCATCCCATGTAACTCAGCTAGAGTCTTCTCCAGTCCAACCATGTTATAGTTCATGATGAATGACTCAAAGCTTAGTGGGAGCGACTAGAGAATAACATCAATAGCATGGTATGGATCGAGTGGAGTGCCCAGTCTCTCTAGAGTCTCTACGCAACCAATCATCTTGATCACGTGAGGGCTCACTGAGCTCCCTTCAGCCAGCGTACTACCAAACAAGCATTTAGACATATTGTATCTTTCTGCCCTAGCTTGGTCCTAAAAGATGCCCTTAAGCCCTACGATCATATCGTAAGCATCACGTTCCTCATACTATTTCTAAAACTGAGAGAACATGCAGGCAAGCATCAGGCAGCTGACATCCACGGAATCACAAGCATGCTTCTCATAAGCATGCTTATCTGCTGCAGAACCATCCTCGCCTAGTTCATCAGGGTGAGGTTCCTCTTGAACATAATCCTTTTTCTCTTGCTTGAGAACAATTCTCAAGTTTTTGTACCAGTTCATAAAATTTGTTCCAGACAATTTACCTCGTTCAAGAATAGATCGCAAATTAAAAACTGGAGTGGTCTTAATAGTAGTAGGTGGTGCCATGATCTACAAAAGATTAAATGCAAGGTTCAGCACTATGCAATGTTTATCTTCTATCCAATAAAAGATGTTCCACTATCTAAACCAGTCACTTTCCCTCTCATGACTAATAGTGGCGCAAGATCCATGGTCACACTATCTCCTAGTGAGCTTTGGCATCACTGCTAGAAGCTAGTTGACATAGGTAAGCAACTCCTTGCTAATCACATTGTATGTGACTCTTGTCGTTGGAGAAGCAACCAATGCTCGACCCCAACTACTATGATCCAAGGCCCAAAACCATTTTGTTAGCCTCGTCAAGTGAACCAACACTATGTGTGCAGAAGTTTGACTTCTGCCCCAACTGGTCGAGATAAAAGATAGCACCCTGTTTTGGCAGACCAACTATCGATGAGCACGAACCTTGGTTGGTGCAGCAATTGGGAAGAGTATCAACACTTAATTTTCTAAGGGAAAACTATTCTAGCACTGTAATGTCCCTAGTGCACACGGAACATGCAAGAATAGAATAATAGGAACATAAGAAAGCATCACAGGTAATCATATTAACTGTGACATAGCATAGCCTTCTTCACATGGCGATCTCCATCTCCATGGCTCCCGTCATCGAGTGTGTGCTCCCGGCCTCCATGAAGAGTACTAGTCCATCTCGCATAGGCTATACTAATTACATCGGCTGAAGCACCGCGGAAACGACATGCAAGCCGTAATGAATTTTACATCAACCTTGGGCTGTAAATAACCATGACACGCAGGCCATATTTAATTTACATTCATTGCATGCACCTCATACATTACATTTAAACAAGGCCATGCAAGTCACGACATTCTGTGCAAAACAAAGTTAGGAGAGAAATCTACAAATGACTAGATTCTGGATCTAAAAAACCTGGGTCAGCAAGCTTAGTTTTTCAAAATCGCGCGAGTCGAAACATCTGATCTAGCATTGGAACTTCCGATATGTTGGAACTTCCGATCAATATCAGAATCACACATCGCAACAATTTCCTTCTGTATCGAATCATTATTCGATATCTAAACATCCGATCAGTATCGGAACTTCTGATCCGCCATCGGAACTTCTGATCTGCCGTGGATAGAAATAGATCTAATCTATTTTTTCACCATATATCTCCATACATGAGGGATCCAGATCGAACACTACGCACGTAGGCTCTGATACCACTATTGGGGAAAAGGAAAGCTACGCTAGCTGGCAAATTCAAAATTTCCACCCTATGGCCCTAGGCTCATGCACGTGTGAGATCATAGTTTGGTACCTTCTAGCACTTAACGCGCTAGGTGCAGTGGAAGAAGAGGTTGATGAAGCGCGTCAAGCCTATCCTCGCTTTGTCCCGGCCTTCCTCGCCGATCCAATCGATGAAGAAGTCACCTTCCTCGTGGTGATGGCCACGAGCGTCGCTTATGGAGCAACGCCTCCATGGAGTCCACACATACAGGGATGGAGTTCCTCCCACATTAGCGTGCTAGCACCACACGTGAGAGACAGAAAATCCTCGATCTCAACGTTTGAGATCAAGAAAGGGAGGAGAGGAATCTTGGGTGGCTAGGTCTAATCTAGGCTTATTCCATGTTTCAAGACCTCCTCCTCCTCGACTTATATAGGGCTGAAAGCCTCCTTGGTCGTGCACATCTTGGAACCCATAAATTAGTTACAACTAATCCATATTCGAAACAGATCCAATCTGATACCCCACAACGGAACTTTCGATCCTGGATCAAAACTTCCAACAAGGTATTTTTCAGGTCTCCAAATTCAGCATGACATGCAACAGATCCAATATGTTTTCGCCCACCTCGGAACTTCCGATACCATATCGGAACTTCCGATCAGTACAAAAATTGCCCGATTATGAATCGAAACTTCCAGCTCGTCGGAACTTCTGATACCATATTGCCACTTCCGAAGCAACAATTGTTCTCTATATCGAGACTAGATAATAATCGGAACTTCCGATCCACAGAATTTTCTTGGGCATATCCTTCAGTTTGTTATGTCACATTGCATTGTTCTGGACTGCTTACCATAGCACTTTGGTATGAATTAGTACATTGTAATGTATGCCAAGACCAATGTCTTAAGCTTCTGATGGTCCTGTTCTGGCCTAGGCTTGACTTGGTCGGTTAGCATAAGGTTGACATGCAAATAACCTTTGCAAAAATGAAAAAGGAAAAGAAAAAGCCCGAAATTAAAGATAACAAGTTTTCTAAAGCTCTGAGTTATTGACAATCCTTATCTTGGTATATATCAGTTAGCCTTTGCATTTCATGCTTTACCTTGCTTGTCGACTAGAAAATGCGGTGATGCTTTTATTTGCAAAAATCTGAAAATGCGTGCTAATGACTTTCTTTAGATATCCACTATTGCACTCATCATGTCATGTGTCTTAGACAATGTTTCTTGCTATACTTGCTAGAATTTGTAATAGTAGTCAATCATATCTGAGAAGCATTTGTTTTACACTCCACTTGCACACCAGTTGCATTCATTGCATATTTTATGGATTTGTATGTCAAGGGGATTTTTAGTTTGTGTCTCTTTTGAGTGCCTTTAGTCTCACTTGATGAGTCTAATTGTCAACAATGGAGAGAAATTTTGGGTTACTTGATCTTTTAGAAGAGTTTAAGGGGGAGTTTTGACTCTCTTGGATTTGTTTCAGGGGAGTTTTAGTCTCTTTTGCCTTTACTATTTGAATATCCTTGTCAATAATTTAGAGATAGCACTCATTTGAGCCTTTTATTTGAAATTTTTGATTGATTTCTTTTCTGCTTAATCATAATGACTATTTTCTGGTTTTTGTTTGGCTTTTGGTCATTAGGGTTAAACCTTTTGTTTGATTTTCTTCATTGTGTTCTCTTGTGCTTTATTTTTCGTGTTTCCACATGTTTTGCAGGATCCTAAGCGTTGATGAAAAGGGTGTTGACAATGCACCCATCAAGGGAGAGATTGAGGAGTCATGTTGAATATCATTAGCCTCATGGCTCCAGAAGTGATAAGTGATTGTCAACGGAAGTCAAGAGAGAAAAAGAGATGAGGATAAGAGAAGAAATATCGTGTGTTGACCGCACGTGACTCAGGTACACGGGCGACGAGCGACTGCCAGGCAGAGGGAGCCACCGAGTCGAGTCAGCTCAATCCGAGTACATGGGCCAGGAATGGCAAGAGACTTGTCATGGTTTGACCGAGTTTGACTCAGGTAAACGAGCGGCAAGCGACTACTGGGCCGAAGGGGTCGAAAAGTCGGGTCAGCCCAATCCGGGTGGGCAGAGGCGACGAGCGTTTTGATTTTTTCGGTGTAAAATCGATGAACAAATATATAGCATTGATCGGAGATCCGACGGTCCTGAAGCAAAGCCATAGCTTCTATGAAAGCTCCGCATCCGGACATGTTATCTTTAGATAGTATTTTACTATTTTTCCCATTTGGCTCATAGTTTTATTTATTCGTCTGTGTGTAATTTACCCTTAGGGTAAATGTGTCTTTTCCAGTTTTTAAACTGTCTATATAAATGTCTTGTTTTCCCCTAGGGTTTTCAACTCACTTTATTGCAAAATCTGAGTTCACTTTTCTGAAATTATTTTAGGGATTTTGAAGTTACCCTTCTTCTTGCCCTAGTCTTCTCCTATTCCAACCAATTTTTCTCTCTCCTGAAGGCGGCTGTGCTTGGTGTTCAACCCAGGGAATCGACTCGAACTGTTGGCCAGGGAGCCCCCTGGCGCACGGGGCGTGGGGCTCTGAAGGCGGAGACCAAGAGGCAGTGGGCTCTGCATATAGGAATAGTGGCTGGATTGGTTTTTCAGATGGTTTTTTATTCCTCTCAAAAATTGTCTGCAACATTCTGCCTTCTGGAGTCTTGCCGTGAGGAACAGCGCTGGGCAGCCAGCTGGCGTTCTCTGTGAGTAGTATCACAGGCGGCTGTGGACTGAAGAATCCTAGCGTGTGAGGGCTCCTAACGTGTGGCACGACGATGTTTGGCGTGGTCGGTGCTGAGGGCCACCAGGCGCGGTCGGCGCAGGGAGTGGTGACATAGAATCTGCTCATGGCGATGGAAGCTACAGGAGCACATGAACAGTAATCCGTTCTCTTGATTCATGTGCACGGCAGAATTTAATTCTGAATATTCCATGAAAAAATCAATTTCTACGAGCATTTTATTTTCAGATTGTATTATAATTAATTATTGATATATCTTTGTTTCCTTAGTGTATTTTGAATCATATGTCAGCATAATTAATCATTTGCATTTATTTTATTTGATTAAATGTCTTAGTATTGTTGATGATTACACTTGTGCTCTTTGAAATGCTTGTGAGTTAAATGATTTTTAATTTGCCTTGAAATACTATAGTGGTGTCTTTTTGTTTGGGACATCGGCCGTTTTTAGGCTAGATTATTTTCAGTGCTTATGATCTCTCACACTGTCACTTCATATCATATCAGACAAGAGAGTGATAGCATTAGGCTTTCATCAGTGTTTTTAGTCTGAATTTTTGGTTATCTCTTGAGGAGCATTGGGTATTGGGAGAACGCCATCGATTCGAAAGAATTTGTCAAGGTGCCTATTCACCCCCTCTGGTCGCTACTCTCGGGCCTACACAGAGCTCTTGGACTGTAATTCCAGGTATCATCAGAACTTCTGATACCTCCTATCGGAACTTCCGATCAGTGCAATTTTTCCCAATATGCATCAAAACTTATGGTTTCAACTCTCTGGTTCTAAATTAGAAAATATCGAAACTTCCGATATCATATCAGAACTTCCAATTTGATCTCTGTGTTTTGCAAATAATAAATTATCGGAACATTCGACACCATATCGGAACATCTGATTTGATCTCTCTTTTTCCAATTCAGAAAATAATCGGAACTTCCAATCCAACTGGAATTTTCTTGGGCATTGTTCCTTCATACATATAGTCAACAGGGCCTCCCTCACCATGCCTTTGATAAGCTAGCAGTATCCCATATGGTGTTAACCAAGTCATTTAGAGTGTGATTTTTCCTCTCGGTAACCCTGTTTGATTCGGGCGAATAGGGAGGCGTCCTCTCATGAATTACATGTTCCTCAAAGAATTCATCAAATATTTTGGGAAAATATTCACTGCCACGATCAGACCTTAAACGTTTAATCTTTCTCTCTAGTTGATTTTCATCTTCGGCTTTATTGATTTTAAAGTGTTATAATGCCTCATCCTTAGATTTCAACAAATATACATAACAAAGTCTAGATGCATCATCAATCAATGTCATGAATGATCTATTTTCACCCTTTGTCAACACACCATTCATCTCGCAAAGATTAGAATGTATTTATTCTAGAGGTGTCATGTTTCTCTACACAGCCGCCTTGTTAGGTTTCTGAGATTGCTTTGATTGCACATAAATATGGCACTTAGAACCTTTGGCAATGGTGAAATTCGAAACTAAAATCATGATGGACAGTCGAGACATCAAGCCAAATTAACATACATAAATGTTAATAACAAACACTTGCATCAACACTAATATTGCCACAAATACGGTTCACTTACTTATTGTAAAATTTGAAAGTGAAAAATGGAACAATCCTCTGCAATCGTAGCCTTAACCAATGAATTGTCCATATTTTGACAATACTAATTTATTGGACTCTAAGACTACCTTAAACATATCCTTGCATAGAATGGAATTGCTAACAAGATTCTTGTTGATAGTAGGGACATACTGCATGTTCCTCAGATACACGATCTTTCCAGAAGTAAATTCAGATCTACCGTGCAAATACCATGAAGAGAAGCATGTGGACCATTCTCCATTAAGACGAAAGAATCCTGGATAGACTAATAAGAAGTAAACATAGATATATCAGCACACACATGAACATCGGCACCCGTATCATACCACTAGCTGGTAGTCTGAAATACTGAAAGTACAATAAATGATTTACCATATCAGCCCATCATTAGTATTTCTGATGTTCACCATGTTGATATTTTTAGCCTTTTGCCCTTTGTGGACTGCATGATCTGGACAATCCTCGGAGAAATATCCCAATTCACCACAAGTGAAGCAACTCAACTCAGCTATGTTTTTCTTCTCCTTCTTAAAGGTAGTGGTTTTCAAAACCTTGTTAAGCTTATATTTTCCTTTACTCTTGATATGTGGGGATTTCTGCACCAAGTTGGTGCTAGACTGGTCCTCACCTCATTTCTCATTAGCATATTTTCTCTTAGCTTTCTCTTCAACATAGTTCACCAAAAACATCAAGTGAATGTGCACATTCACATATTATAGCTAGCAGGAATGAATGTACTGACATGCGGGAAGGTGTGCAAAGATGATGTGAGAGTTGGGGATGAGGCGTCGGTCGAAGGATGAGCGTGGACATGACAGCCAGCCTCCGACGAATCTTGCTATGGAATAACACCTCTGTCGCACTCTCCGCCATAGCCCCTATACGCACCAGGTTTGGAAACCTGTTCTGGTACCACACCCCCTTAAACCTGATTGCGCCACCCTTGCTCACCAGCACTACGGAGGACGACACGGCGGACACGTAAGCTCTAGCAGTATGGAGAAGGCAAGGTGAGTGAAGATGTGGGTGATTAGGTTTATGAATTACGAGGGTTTCATGGGATGCGGGATTAGGCGTTGCGGGGATGGCTTTGCCAGGAAGGGTGATTTGCAGTGTGCCTACACTACAATCGAACGAATGAAATAATCTAGATAGTTGATGAATGACCAAGATTTATTTGATGGTAGATGATGGTAGAGTAAATAACTCATCAATTATATAGTAGGGTAGATGAGCTAAAATGCATGCTCAACTCATTAGGAAAATAGAACGAGCCGAGCCGACCTAATCACGAGCTAATGAGCTACAGGTTATTTTATCTAGCCCTATATGATATTTTATCCTTGTTTATAATTATGTAGGATTTGAGCTTCATTGTTTATTTCAAATTTGAAGGTAGGATGTGTAGAGCTTATTTCATCCGTCTACTTGCTATGTCCTAATTCATGTTATATTTGACAACAATGAAAAATACTTGCGCAAATATATTAACAAAGAAAAATATTCACAAATTCACTAAGCAACATATACACTAATCATGAATAAAATATAGGAATAATAATATTAGCTTGTAATGAAAGATCTGAAGGAATTGTGCTAGTAGAATTATGGGTAAACCGGAAGTTCCGGTTGGACCGTAAGTTCGGACCAAACCTAGGAATTCATGTTCTAGACGAATAGAACGTATATATTGGAAGTTCCATTTGTGAACTAGAAGTTCGAAATCAGACATAGAACGTCCAAATCGGAAGTTCCGATTGTGAACCAGAAGTTTCGGTCCATAATTAATTCGATAAAGAAATTAAACTAGAAGTTCCAGTTCCGAACTAGATATTTTGGTCTAGATGAAATAGATTGGATCTATTGGGCTTTAATCCGGATTAGGGCCCAAGGCTTGGGCACTATATAAAGGGAGAAGGAGGAAGGTCATGGGTGGTTGTTGCTATTGCTGAAACCCTACCCACCATGCCTCTCCTCTCCCTTCCATCATATCTCAAGAGTTGAGATCAATTTTTCCCCGGACTCATGATTTGTGCTAGCACACCGTCGTGAGAAAATCTCATCCTTGTACGTGTATACTCTATGGATGCATTGCTTGAATAGTGGCGTTAAGTGTCTTCTCACCGTGGAGATCGTCGGACTTCATTGACTTGATCGTCGGTGAACGGGCAAAGCTAGGCGAGGTTGAGCGAGGACATGCTTCCTCAATAACTTCTTCAACTGCACTAGCACATCTCTTGTTAAAAATATTATGATCTCTTGCGCACATGGTTCCTGGGCTAAGGGTTTAAAAATTAAAATTATCAGCTAGTGTAGCTTCCTCATATCCTAAAAAGATCATTGTATGAACAGAAAACCTAAATTGTCACACACATTCTTATACTAATAACATCATCATCATTGAGAAAAAATTGAAACAAATTATCCACAGTGCAACAAGGAGGTCGACCTTAGGAGGAGGAGGATGCAACCGAGGTGGCGACGAGTAGGGTATGCGTTGGCCACGCACGATGGAAGGACGGTGGAACGGAGGTCATGCTGACGGAATGGACAGTGAAACATGAAGCCCACGTGGAACTAAATGGATGGCCGCATGGAGTGGACCATAGTGGTGCTAGCGAGGAGCTCGACGAAGGCGACGACGGTGGTGAGAGGCTAGGGTTAAGTTTGTGTCGAATGAAAACGTGTTGATTTACTTTAGGGGCCGCCTATTTATCTAGACATACACATTATCACTGACGAGCGGTAGTTTCTTCCAGTCACTAATGATCTAGCCATTAGTGACAGGGAAACTACCATCTGTTACTTCAGTAGTGATGGGTGATAATTCGACCTGTTACTAATAGAGGTGCCCTCTTTCTAGTAACGGGTCACATTACGACCCAACACTAATAAGACAACATCAGTGACACATCAAAATGATCCGTAATTAAAAGTGTATAAGCGATGTGCATCAATTATCCGTTAGTAAAGTGAGGAGCCATGCTGAAGAGCGTGGGCCTCATGGCTCTAGATGTGATGAGTCATTGTCAACGGAAGTCAAGAGTGTAGGACCGAAAGTAGCGACCAGAGGGGGGGTGAATGGGCGCCTAAAAAATTCTTTCGAATCAATGACCTGCTCCCAAAACCCAACGCACCTCAAAAGACTAAACAGCAAAGCGAGAACAAATTGCCTAAGTCTACAGATTCGAAGTCTGCTGATTCGAAGTCTGCAGATTCTAAGTTTGCAGATTCTAAGTCTGCAGATTCGAAGTCTGCTGATTCGAAGGTTGCAGATTCGATGTCTGCATATTCGAAGGTTGCAGATTCGAAGTCTGTAGATTCGAAGTCTGCAGATTCGAAGTCTGCTAATTCGAAGTCTGCAGATTCGAAGCCTGCAGTTTCGAAGTCTGCTGGTTCGAAGGTTGCAGATTCGAAGCCTGCAGATTCGAAGTCTGCAGATTCGAAGCCTGTAGGTTCGAAGTCTGCTGATTCGAAGGTTGCAGATTCGAAGCATGCAGATTTGAGGTGTGCAGATTCGAAGTGTGCAGATTCAAAGTCTGCTACACAGAGTTGGACTTCACACAATAAAAGGGACTTTGGCCCTACCAATTCGATCAAAAAGCTATGCAGTAAAAAGCAAGCTTTAATACTAGTGTACTGTTGCTACATAGAAGTAGTACTACTTGCAACAGCAAGAACTAGTACTACTTGCGTGAAGAACAGAGGCAACAGAAGCACCAAAACTCAGGAATAAATTTGTTGTGCGCAACAAAATGAAATAGCAGAGCTAATAATGAGATGCTACACATGAAGCAAAAGGAATAGAATCATCCAAAACAGAGAACAAATAGGATGAACAGCAGCAAGCAGCCTGGCAGCGCACACACAGGAGAGAGAAACTTCAGTAAGCAAAAGTGACCCAATAGATTGAAAAGTGAATTCTGGAAGGGTAGTCCAACCCTAGGGATTGGGGCCCTATTTATAGGTTGCCCAATGATCTAGAATATTCCACCAGCCCCTTAGGGTTTTTACAGACGCTAAAATAAAGGAAATGACTCAACTGCCCTTAGGTATTCTTACAGATACAACTGACTGACTGTGGGCCTAGAGATACAGATGACTTATCTGGAAGCTAAGCTTTCGTAGCGACTACGACTTCTCTTCTGGACAGTCGGATACAAGATAGATGGTTGTCAGTTTTGCGCCGAAACTGACAAAGCCTCCACCGGCCTTGCACCAGGTACCCGGATTGGGCCGGCCCGACTCCGCAGCTCTCTCAGCCCGGCAATCACTCACCGCCCGTGTACCTGAGTCAATCCTGGTCAACAGCCCAGTGGGTCTTCTTCTGCTTCTAGCCCATGTACCCAGATTGGGCCAGCCCGACTTCGTAGCCTCCTCTGCCTGACAGTCGCTTGCTGCCCGTGTACCTGAGTCACACGCGGCCCATGAAACAGCAGATCTCTTCTTCTTTTGTCCTCTTTGACTATCGTTGACAATGACTCATCACTTCTGGAGCCATGAGGCCCACGCTATTCAGCATGGCTCCTCAATCTCCCCCTTGATGAGTGCATTGTCAACACTCCTCTTCTTCAGCTCTTCAGCACCTGCGAACAAATGTGGAAACACGAAAACAAAGCACAAGAAAAACAAAAAAGAAGAAAAATAAGGTAAAAGTTTAACCCTAATGACCAAAAGCAAAATAAAAGCAAGAAGCGGTCATTATGGTTAACCAAAGGTAAAGGCTCAAACACGAGTGCAAACTTAGGAAATTTAACAAGGATATCAAAAGAGTAAGCGAGACAGAAAACTCCCCCTCATACTCTTATCAAAACATTCTCCCCCTTGTTGACAAGTGAACTCATCAAGCACTCGAAAAAGAGACAGACTCCCCCTGGAATGAAACTCCCCCTCAAAATATGCGATGAATGCAACTGGGGTGCAAGTGGAGTGAATAAAGCATGCTTCTCAGATATGATTGACTGCAATTACAAAATCTAATAGATACAGCAAAAGACATATTGTCTAAGATACATGGCATGATCAGTGCAACATATGATATCTAAAGAAAGTCATTAGCACACATTATCAATTTTTTGCAAACAAAAAGCATCACCACATTGTCTAGTTGACAAGCAAGGTAAAGAATGAGATGCAAGGGCTAACTGATATCTACCAAGATAAGCATTTGTCCAAAACAAAGTGCTTCAGCAAACTTGTTATCAGTTCAATTTTCAAGCTTTTTCTTTTTCCTTTTTCATTTTTGCCAGGGTTATTTGCATGTCAACCCTTATGCTGACCGACCAAGTCAAGCCTAGGCCAGAACTGGACCATCAGAAGCTTAAGACATTGGTCTTGGCATACATTACATTGTCCTAGTTCATACCAAAGTGCTATGGTACGCAGTCCAGAACAATGTAATGCGACAAAACAAACCCACCTGGATCTATTCAAGTTATGCATAAAAAGGCATGGAATTTTCATTTTTCTTGATTTTTCATCATTTTTATAGCACATATCCATGTTTTAAAGCAGAAAGATGTCCAAGTTGCATATTTGCATCTAAGTCAGGAACTAGCTACAAGGCATGTAACAGATAGCAAGAACATTTAGTCTACGCATGCTAGTTACCAGAAGCAATGGTGATCATTTTTTCAAGTTTTAAAAACATAAAAGCCATGCATATGACAGATATTAGACATATCAAGTGAACTGAATCAAAGCATGTTCATTGACAAGTAATCAAAAGCATGTACCAGCTAGAGTAAGTAAAGCAGTTTAATCATATAACAGAAGCAAGCTCAAAAGTGTGATATGTGAATATGCAAGATATGAACACACACAAAAAGACACAAGAAAAGAGTAAAGAAGAAAGAAAACTGACGCAAAATATCCTAGAAAGGATACACAACACCCAAATCCCCTCGTAAACGCTCAAATTTAGACTGATCTACGGGTTTGGTAAAAATGTCAGCCAACTGATGATGGGTATCAACATGAACAAGGTCAATGACACCTTTCTCATATTGATCCCTCAGAAAGTGAAAGCGCACATCAATATGTTTGGTTTTTGAATGGAGACATGGGTTTTTCCCTACACTAATAGCACTAGTGCTGTCGCAAAACAATGGAACCCTGGTAGGAAAGAACAACCCAAAATCTCGCAGAGTGGAAATCATCCAAACCAACTGTGAGCAGCAGCTAGCAGCAGCTACGTACTCAGCCTCTGTGGTCGAAAGAGCAACTCCAGATTGCTTTCGAGAAGACCAAGAGACAAGAGAAGAACCAACAAACTGGCAAGTACCGGAAGTCGACTTGCGATCCAACCAGCACCCACCAAAGTCGGCATCCGAAAAGCCAGATAAATCAAGAGATGATGATGCTAAATAGTAAAGACCGAGATCAGGCGCATAAGTGAGATACTTGAAGATGCGCTTGATAGCCTGCCGATGAGACACGCGTGGTGAAGACTGGAAGCGCGCGCATAGTCCCACGGCGAACTGAATGTCCGGTCTGGTCGCCGTCAAGTACAACAGCGAACCGATCATCCCTCGAAACTCCCTTTCATTGAACTTGATGCCGCTCTCATCCTTGTCCAGACCCCAGAAGTGCCCATCGGGGTCATCTGCGGCTTCAATTCACCACCAAAGTCAAATTTCTTTAACATATCACGAGTGTACTTACCTTGGTGGATGAAGGTGTCGTCCTTGGTCTGCTTGATCTGGAGCCCTAAGAAGTACTTGAGCTCACCCATGAGGCTCATCTCAAACTCACTGTGCATCTGCTCAGAAAACTTGGACACAAGAGAATCAGTAGTACCGCCAAAGATAATATCGTCCACGTAAATCTGAGCGACTAAGAAATCTGAAGCATCTCTGAGAAAGAAAAGAGTTTTATTCAAAGAACCCATCACAAAGCCCTTCCCCAACAAAAATTGCTTTAACCGGTCATACCAAGCCCTGGGGGCTTGCTTCAACCCGTATAAAGCTTTTTGCAATTTAAAAACATGTCGAGGAAACTTGGGGTTCTCAAAACCGGGGGGCTGCCTAACATAAACTTCCTCCTTTATAAACCCGTTCAGAAAAGCACTCTTAACATCCATTTGAAAAAGCTTAAAACCCTTCGAAACGGCAAAAGCTAAAAAATATGAATGGACTCAAGATGGGCAACAGGAGCGAAGGTTTCTTCAAAGTCAATACCTTCCTTCTGGCAATAACCCTGGGCAACTAGTCGAGCTTTGTTGCGCACCACAACCCCATCTTCACCTTGTTTGTTTTTGAACACCCACTTGGTGCCTATAGGGTTGCATCTTTGTGACGGCTCAACTAGTGTCCAAACCCGATTGCGGACAAAGTTCTCAAGCTCTTCTTGCATGGCATTAATCCAATTAGAATTAGAAAGAGCATGAGAAACATCTCTGGGCTCAAAAGATGCAACAAAAGCAGATTCAGCAAACACAGCAAGAGAGGCATTAGACGAACGCAATGTTCTCTCAGTCAAATCACCAATGATGAACTCTGAGGGATGGTTACGCTGAACTGCTCGGGTTCCCTAGTGATCTGAAGTCACCTCACCGAAGTCAGCAGCTGGCACCTCTGGACTCGACTGAGGGCGCTCGATCGAAGTGGAAGAAGTGATCAGAGGTCCGCCCTCGTCCTCAGTCGAAATCTAAGAAGGTGTGGGCTCTGCAGGGGGTGCAGAAGGCCCACCCTCAACAGCAGCTGGAGTATCCTCATCTTCCTCGAAGATGGACTCTCCGAGCTATCAGAAGGCTCAAAAGAAGGAGTCAAAGAAGGCAAGGACTCATCAAATGAGACCTCACAAGTTTCGACAAGCAACTGGGATTCGAGGTTCCAAACACGGAAGCCTCGAGAATGCAATGCATAACCAAGAAAAACACCATCCTAGCAACGAGACTCAAACTTGTCCAAATGCCCTCCCTTCTTGAGCACAAAGCACTTGCAGCCAAACGCTCGCAAGTGGCTCACCTTGGGTTGTCTGCCAAATCGCAACTCATATGATGTCTTACCAAGGTAAGCTCTAAGAAAAATGCGGTTGGCCAGATAGCAAGCCGTGTTCATGGCTTCAGCCCAAAAACGCCTAGGAGTCCTGTGCTCATCGAGCATCGTCCTGGTCATCTCGACTAGCGTGCGGTTCTTTCGTTCCACAACGCCGTTCTGTGGGGGAGTGTAAGGAGAAGAAAACTGATGGTCAAGACCTTGATCACTACAAAAGCTGATGAACTGAGAGTTCTTGAACTCAAAGCCATTGTCGGAGCGAATTGCTCGCATCCGACCATTGTTCTCATTCTTCAGCTTCAAAATCAGGTCATGAACAAACTGAAAAGTTTCATCCTTAGACTCCAAAAAGAAAACCCACGAAAATCGAGAGAAGTCATCAACAATGACAAGCGCGTACCACTTTCCACCGACTGAACGTACCCGAGCTGGACCAACAGTGTTCAAGTGTAAAATCTCGCCCGGATACGAAGTCATCACCTGAGTTACAAGTGAGTGAGAAGCGGCAACCATTTTCCCATGATGACAGGGATGACAAACTAGATCCTTCTCCATCTTAAGCTTGGGCAATCCTCGGATGAGGTCCATAGAGCTTAATCTGACTAGCAGATCAAAACTCAAATGACCTAACCTCCTATGCCACATCCATAGCTCAGAAGAAGATCCAGCTATCAAACAGCGAGAAGGGCCAAATGAACTAGAGAAGTCAATTTGAAAAACTTTACCGAAAGGTAAGATCTGACAAATCAAAGACCCTCTAGAATCAAACACAGAAGAATTACCCTTCTTAAAACGTACTTCCAAACCATCCTCAAGAAGTTGCGAAACAGAAATAAAATTTAAGTTCAAATTTTTAACCAAAGCAACATTCTTCAAAGAGAAATGATCTGAAATGCGTATTGAGCCAATGCCACTTACTTTCCCTTGACAACTGTTCCCGAAAGTGATGTACTCTTTGGAGCTCGGGGGAGTGAGACTGGAGAACCATCTGCGATGTCCCGTCATGTGACGAGAGCATCCTGAGTCCATGATCCAAACGTCCTCCAGTCCCCGATCCTGCACAATCAGTGGATGTAAGTGGGAGCAAATGGTCCGGCACCAGGTTTAGCAAAAGAGCTAAACCAGTGTCGAGCCATCTGCTCAAAAGACGGAAAGCAGAAGTCATCATGAGAGTTCGGACCAAAACGCGGCTCAAAGCGCGGTCCTAGGTTCTGCCTAAAACCTCAGCCACGAGGTCCAGGACCGTAGCAAAAACGGCCTGGAGCTTTGCCGGAATGACCACCACCAACTGGAGCATGGGCAAGAAAGTCGTCTCCTCTACCACCACCTACACGACGCGGCCTGGCCTCCAGCCTCTCCCCGCATCGAGGAACACGCAGTTTACCACCCTGCTGGTAAAACTGCTCCTGACCACCATGAGCTCTCTCTGCTCTCTCAACCCGCTTCCTCCTGAAGCAAAACTCTACAAGATGCCCGTCTCTCTGACAGTACTCACAATGATAGGTGGGCTTCTTGGGATGTGGTTGAGGCTTGGTGTTCTTGGTCTTAGTGGTGTTCGGTGTAGTCTTTTTGGGTTGAGAGGGTCCAGGAAGAGAGTCAAGAGAAGTGTGGAGGTGTTTGGGCTTTGGAACCCATATAGGTTTCTTGGGTGGAGCTTTAGGTGGTTCATGGATCACTCCATTCTTGGGCTGACAAGCCTGGGAAGACTCAGTGGAGTGAGTCTTGGGATAACTCTGCTTTGGAGTCATTTTACTCCATTCCACTGCCCGGCTGATGGCACTCTCAAAGTCAGCCTTGGTGTAGGTGTAACCTACTCCAAACCCATCCTGCCTTTTGCACTGCTGGATCATCATGCCGAGCTGTGCCTCTCTGGCACTGATCCAACTCAGGATAGAACAGAGGTAAAAGTTCTCATTCTGAGAATCTGCTAGCTCCTCTCTCAAGGAAGCTAGAACCTCCACCTGAGACAAGCAGGTCTCACACTCACTCTCTACTTGAACAGACTTTTCGGCTTTCAGCTTGATCAACTCCATTCTAAGAGACAGACAGTTCTCACAAACAGTGGGTGGAACTGACAGTGTCTCAAGCTCTAGCCTAGTCTGTGCTAGCTCAGCTCTCACTCTCTCCAAATCCCCTAAATGCTCATCGCCCTTGGCTTTCAGCTCAGCTAAAACAGCTAGATGAGATGGGCAATCAGCACAGGGTGCGACGACAGTGCTTGAGCATCTTTCAGCTCCAGCTGAGCGCTTTCAAGCTCAGTGGCCAAAGTGTCCCTCTCATCAACCCTTTCTGTGTACCTGGACTTCAAAGTTGACAGGTCACACAGAAGCATCTCACACTTTGGGCACTCACTGCTATCACCCAAGCAAGGGGAAGAAGATAGACTCTCAATTCTGCCGTTGGCCACGACAAGCTCACTCTCTAACTCATCTATCCTCTTCTTAGCCCCCCTAAGCAGTTTTTCCCGATATTTCAACTCCTGACCATTGCTTTCAAGTAAATTAACGATTTCGCGTTCATAAGATGATATCTTTTCGTTGTCGTCGTCGTCGGAGTCATCGAAGGAGCTCTTTTCTTCCTTATCCCCAAGAGCCATTGAACAGAAGCTCTTGTGGGATCTTCGGCGCTGGTGTGAGCGGCTCTTCGGCTTGTCCCCGAAAGCCATGAAGCAGAGGCCCGCCGGATCGTCCTTGTCCTTCCCCTTCCTGATGGCGATCTCCTCATTACTTGAGCTCGATGAAGAGGAAGAAGACGTGGACCGCTTGGAGTAACTCTTCTCCATCTCGGCGAAGAAGGCCTTGTCGCGCTTCTTGTTCTCTCGCCGGTAGTCCTTCAGGGACTTCTTGAAGAACCTGGTCTTCGGCTTGCCCTTGTTGAAGGAGGAGCTATCGTGCTTGCCGGAGTCATGAAAGCCACCACCGGTGCCCTTCTTGTGTCCATTGCGCTTGGGGCAGTCGGCGATGAAGTGTCCTGGATCACCACACTCAAAGCACCTTAATTTTGTGCCGTGTCTTTTGAACATTCTCTTGTCATAAACACGACGCACCCGGTTGTTAAAAAGACACAAATCATCATCTCCCAAAGATTCAAGCTGGTCCTCAGTGATAGACATCAAAGAGAACTCAACACAGCTCACAGAAGAAAGATCAACAGAAGGTGTAGCAAGGGCCAGAGACTTTGATCCAGAACCAGTGAGATTTGATCTCAACTGGATATCAACCTCGGTGGCCTTCAGCTTGCTAAACAACTCAAAAATGGTCAAGGTATCATAAGATGTACTCTCAATGATAGAGGATACCTTGATCTCCCAGATCTTTGGGTCCAAGGTATGGAGAACCTTGAGCGCCTGCTCGTGATCTGAGATTAACTGAGCACCCTCAGCCTTGTTGTCCCGAAGCTTGTTTATGATCAACTAAAAACGACCAAACAAAGCCTAAACAGATTCACCCGGCTTCTGTGTGAAATTTTCATATTCACGCCAGTAGGTCTGATAGAGCCGAGCCTTGACCTGAGCTGTTCCCTCATGGTGTGCCTTGAGGGTAGCCCAGATCTCTCTTGTAGTGGAGAGATGGCTGACACGCTCAAATTCAGTGGGACCTAAACCAGAAAAAAGAATGTTCACAACCTTACTGTTGCTCAGATGCTGGGCAATGATACCAGCAGTACCATGCTCAGCAACTGGCAAAATGACAAACGTGGTGTGAACGCAAATGTCCCAAATGTCCGAACCCTGGCTCATGAGATAGGCTCGCATGCGAGTCTTCCAATAGTTATAGCCATAGGCTTCCAAGGACGGGACCTTGCCAGGAGACGTCATGGTCACTACTGGGGTTTAGAACCGGTTAAGGTATGAAAAACCCTAACTAGGCTCTGATACCACTTGTAGGACCGAAAGTAGCGACTAGAGGGGGGGTGAATGGGCGCCTAAAAAATTCTTTCGAATCAATGGCCTGCTCCCAAAACCCAACGCACCTCAAAAGACTAAACAGCAAAGCGAGAACAAATTGCGTAAGTCTGCAGATTCGAAGTCTGCTGATTCGAAGTCTGCAGATTCTAAGTCTACAGATTCTAAGTCTGCAGATTCAAAGTCTGCTGATTCGAAGGTTGCAGATTCGAAGTCTGCAGATTCGAAGGTTGCAGATTCGAAGCCTGCAGATTCGAAGTCTGCTGATTCGAAGTCTGCAGATTCGAAGCCTGCAGTTTCGAAGTCTGCTAGTTCGAAGGTTGCAGATTTGAAGCCTGTAGATTCGAAGTCTGCAGATTCGAAGCCTGTAGGTTCGAAGTCTGCTGATTCGAAGGTTGCAGATTCGACGCCTGCAGATTTGAGGTGTGCAGATTCGAAGTCTGCTACACAGAGTTGGACTTCACACAATAAAAGGGACTTTGGCCCTACCAACTCGATCAAAAAACTATGCAGTAAAAAGCAAGCTATAGAACTAGTGTACTGTTGTTACAGAGAAGTAGTACTACTTGCAACAGCAAGAACTAGTACTACTTGCGTGAAGAATAGAGGCAACAGAAGCACCAAAACTCAGGAATAAATTTGTTGTGCGCAACAAAATGAAATAGCAGAGCTAATAATGAGATGCTACACATGATGCAGAAGGAATAGAATCATCCAAAACAGAGAACAAATAGGATGAACAGCAGCAAGCAGCCTGGCAGCGCACACATAGGAGAGAGAAACTTCAGTAAGCAAAAGTGACCCAATAGATTGAAAAGTGAATTCTGGAAGGGGTAGTCCAACCCTAGGGATTGGGGCCCTATTTATAGGCTGCCCAATGACCTAGAATATTCCACCAACCCCTTAGGGTTTTTACAGACGCTAAAATAAAGGAAATGACTCAACTGCCCTTAGGTATTTTTATAGATACAACTGACTGACTGTGGGCCTAGAGATACAGATGACTTATCTGGAAGCTAAGCTTTCGTAGCGACTACGGCTTCTCTTCTGGACAGTCGGATACAAGATAGACGGTTGTCAGTTTTGCGCCGAAAATGACAAAGCCTCCACCGGCCTTGCACCAGGTACCCGGATTGGGCCGGCCCGACTCCGCAGCTCTCTCAGCCCGGCAATCACTCACCGCCCGTGTACCTGAGTCAATCCTGGTCAACAGCTAAGTGGGTCTTCTGCTGCTCCTAGCTCATGTACCCGGATTGGGCCAGCCCGACTTCGCAGCCTCCTCTGCCCGACAGTCGCTTGCTGCCCGTGTACCTGAGTCACACGCGGCCCATGAAACAGCAGATCTCTTCTTCTTCTGTCCTCTTTGACTATCGTTGACAATGACTCATCACTTCTAGAGCCATGAGGCCCACGCTATTCAGCATGGCTCCTCAAAGAGGACACAAACAGAGGAGAAGACCTGCTGATTCTCGGCCGCATGTGACTCAGGTACACGGGCAGCGAGCGATTGTCGGGCAGAGGGGCCGCGAAGTCGAGCTGGCCCAATCCGGGTACATGGGCTAAGAACAACAGAGGATCCACTGAGCTGTCGACCAGGATTGACTCAGGTACACGGGCGACAAGCGATTGCTGGGATGAGAGAGCTGCGGAATCGGGCCGGCCCAATCCAGGTACCTGGTGCAAAGTCGGTGGACGCTTTATCAGTTTCGGCACAAAACTGACGACTGCTGATCTCTGATCGGACCGTTCTGAGGCGAAGCCGTAGTTGCTACGAAAGCTCCACTTCAGGATAAGTCATCTGTAATTAGGAGTTTACCTTTTTGTCCTTAGGCCCACAGTCAGTCAGTCGAGTCTGTAAAAACATCCTAAGGGAAGTTTGGTCTTTTCTATTTTATTTCAGCGTCTGTAAAAACCATAATGGTCTTTTGGTATTTTCCTAGGCTATTGGGCTTCCTATAAATAGGGCCCCAATCCCTAGAGTTAGGGTTGCCCATCCGGTAATCCACTTTAATCCTACGAAAAGGTTGGGTCATTTTTCTCTGTTCCTCCTGTTTGCGCCGCCGGTGAGTTTTTATTCTTTTGTTGCTTTGAAATCATCGCCGTTGTTCATCTCGATTTGTTTCTCTGGTTTCCTGAGAAATCACTACTTCAGGAGCTATCTTTCTTCTCTCAGTCATTAAACGTAACGCTATGAAGCTTTTGTTCTGTTTGGCTCGGTTTGCGTGTCTTATTTGATTGTTTGCTCCGAGTTCATCGCTGGAAGCTTGATCTGCCTCGTAGCCATTAGAATCTTTTGGCTGAGTATAGTTGGTTTTCTTCCGAATATTTTTTATCTGGCTGTATGATCTGTACTCGGCAGCTAGGTGTACTGAGCCTACAACCTATTGCTAGCCACATGCATGCAGCACACCAGGAAAAATAGTACTAGTACATTGAACCTGTTGCATCTGTGCTTAGGGTGCCACGTAGTGTCTCACAAATAGATTGACATCAGCAAGCAGCTCAGCAGGCTATGGCGTAGCTTGTAGCAGCATCTAGATCCTGTTTTTATTTGCTGCAGCCGAGGCATAAATTTCGCACAGGAAAACGTGTGTTTGGTGTCCAGGCGAAGGAACCAAGATTCGAATTCGATGGAGTGGGCCCCACAGTACGTTGATGCAGACTTCGCTTGATTTCGAACTACATCAGAGGCTGCAGAGGATTTTTCGTGCGAAGCTCCGTCGTCCAGGTATTTAGGCTTCGACTGTTCAGGCTTTGGGTGTAGGCTCTGAGCTTCGCAGCCCTGTTTCGAAGTGTGGTCACGGTAGACTTCGCCGTCGAAGTCAGTCTTCAAAGATTGCCTGTTGGCTTCGATGTTTTTATGTGAACTCCGAAGCGTGGCAATTTCGATGCATACTTCGGAGGGATTCGAAGTAATTTCGAAGTTCATCTTTACACTTCAAATTTTGTGTCACATACTTCGAACCAGAGACATTTTTCGAACAGTAAACTTCACCTTGGTTTGCGTGCACTTGAATTTAAATACCCGTGATGTTTTTATTTTCATGAAGCTGGAATACTCTTATCTTGATTGATCTTTTAATCTGCCTTCGAACACTGTGTTGGTGTCTTTTCACTTAGGACACCGGTTGTTTTTAGGCTAGATTATTATCCTCGTATAGATCCGCTAGATTCAGCTAGTTGTTTGTTGAGGTGCGTTGGGTGTTGGGAAAAGACCATTGATTCGCAAGAATTTTTTAGGAGCCCATTCACCCTCTCTCTTGTCGCTACTTTCGGTCTTACATAAAGCTCTGTCACTAAAGACTGCTTTTGATACTATATCATTAAGCTACTTGGAAAAGTAGAGTTTACTAATCACATAAATTTCTATTGATTTTGAAAAAAATACATAAGTTATTCTTGAGCTGTTCATCAAACCTAAGTTTATTGAGTACTACCTAGGTTATTTGTGAGTGGGTCATCAAACCTATATTTATTGTACTAGGTTATTCATCCAATCACTAAGTATACTGTTGGCGTAAAAGATTACGCTAACAGGTTTCTGTAGAAAAGAAACTAACAAACGAAGTGTTTGTGAAGCAAACTGTTCTAAGCCTCCGAAAGGATAATAGCTTAGAAAAGTTCGAAAGTGTGTATTGAATCACTTGTAATCGGTCCCTATTACAGGGTGAAATGGGGGGTATTTATAGGCCTAAACATTAAGGAAAAGACCTATTTACCCCTCTATTACAACCGACATTAAGGAAACTATTTGGTTTCCTTAATAGGGCTAAAATGGTAAAAGACTAATCTAATAGGATAGAAGATAAGTCTTCCATCTTAGCTGGCAGAAAAGATCTTGAAGGGCTTTGGTTCGAAGACATACTTCGAACCAATGCCTGCCTTCGGGCTTCGAACTAGGTTCCAAGCACCTTCGAAGATGGCCTTCGGACAATCTTCGAACTGGTTGGCTATCTTCATGCTGCTTTGGCAATAACCCCGAAGATGAGATATTTTCCCCCAACAGTAGCCCCTCGAATACGCTTCTCCGTTTGACCTGTAACGTTAGGAGAGCAGTATACGGAAAGAAAAGATAACCAATCATAGGGGTTATTGATTTTTGTTTTATCTCCGAAATACATGAAGATATGAACTTCGAATCAGTCATAAGGTAATTACTTTTCGAACTATTTTAGAACTGACTCAGGAAGTTCGAAAGTCTTTTTAGACTTAGAAAATATAGCCGTTAGTTTCTGTTTCTAACGGAGTTATACGAGGCGTTATTTTCGGAGGAAAATAACAGGCGCGAATGCGAAAGGGCAGAGCCCAAACGGTAACAAACGGAAAGTTTAGGCTATAAATAAAGGACTCCAGAACTTACTCGATTACCTTTTCACCGCTTGTTCTCAGTCAAAAGCCTTCTGAGCCCTTTGAGTTCTTGAGCCCTAGCTTTCGAGTTCTTGAGCCCTAGTTTCCACTCTCTCAGATCAATCCAGCGATTGCGATGGCGAAGACCAAAGGCTCTGCACCTCCTTCGACCTTGGCTCGTCAACAAGCGGCTGCGGCAGCGGCAGCGGCAACAGTGACGGCGACGCCTTCGATCCAGGCGACAACTTCTATGGCGGCAAAGGGAAAGAATCCCCAAATCGCCGATGATCAAGGTCTGTGCCCTCCATCGACCAAATATCTGGATCAATCCTTTGAATTAGGACCTTCAACCTGCAAAAGAGATTCCCTGGCAATGGCAGTAGGAGGAAATATAGGTGCGGGAGTTATGATTCGAAAACCAGGGAAAGAAGCAATCCCATCACCAAGACTCGGAGAAGTCGTAGTGTTCGAAGCTTTTTTCGAAGCAGGCTTGGGCCTCCCCGCTGTAGATTTCTTGGCTGAAGTCCTCGACTTGTTTCATGTAACCCTCCCCCAGTTGTCTCCGAATGCTGTAGCTAGATTAGCTATCTTCGAGTGGGCTTTGAGAGCCGAAGGTTGTGAGGGGAGGGCCGAAATCTTCGCAGCATTGCACAGAGCAACTTGTCAGCCGAAGACCTTCATAGGCTCCGGAGGTGAAAAAGTAGTGGTTGCCTTCGGAAGCATCAATTTTAGGCTTCGAGATGAATACGCTCTGCGATTCCCTGCTAAGGCCATCAATGCTAGATGGTATACTGATTGGGTGCTGAAATGGTTCTATGCCGAAGTTGGGGCAAGAAATCCTCTGGCCGGACCTCTTAGAGAAATCCAGTTCCGAAAAGAAGCTTTGGTGCGTCCTGACGAAGGTCAATTCGAAGCCCGTCTGAACTTGCTTGAAAAAGTTAGCCGAAGACTCAGTATGCGGGATTTGGCCGAAGAGTTCATCGGTCTTCAAATTCCTCCGTTGATGGCTGACTGGCCTATTATCTTCGAAGATGATTCCGAAGGTGGTCTTCGCAGAATTAACTTGACTTCAAGTCCTACAGGTAACTTCGAAAACAACATGCATTAAACATATTTACTTCGAAGAAAAACTGACTTGAATTATTTATTTTGTAGAATCTTCAGCCCCTGTTACTTCAGAACAGATTATAAGGGCTTCGGAAAAAATCTTGGGTGCTCCAACTCCGACCGAAAAAGAGTGGCGAATTAAGCTGGTTGGGAGTTGGGAAAGATTTAACAGAGTATGGGGAATGCTGAAACTCACTCCTCCCCCTCTGATGGATTGGGCGCCTTTGGAGAAAGGGCCTCAAAAAAGAAAAGCCGAAGCTGGAACTTCAAGTTCAGTAAGAACTCCGGTGAAGAGGGTGGCTCGGAAGCCGAAGAACCTCGCACCTTTAGACCCTATACCTTCGAGCTCAAGAGTTTCGGTTTCCGACTCTCAAGAAGAAATGGAAAGGTTACTTGTGCAGCTAATGGAAGAAAATGAAACTCAAAAGACTGCACAAGCCGGAGTACCTGCAAACATACCGGAGTCCGAAGAAAATATTGATCAACCAAGGACTTCGGTAGTTCAAGAAGATGTAGCTCAGGACGAAGTTCCTGTGGATGAAAGTGGGGTTGAAGTCCCTATGGCTTCGATTCCCGAAGAAGCAGCAAGGACTACCCAGGACGATGCTCCTGTAGTCCATGATTCAACGGCTGATTCAGATGAAGAATTAGCTTTCGATCCACCAATCAGTCCGACAACAACTCCTCCACGGACTACCGAAGGTAGACTTCGAAGAACTTCTGTATTTATTTGAATTTTTATACTATGTATAATACTTTTGATTACTTTGCAGAACCCACTCCTATGGAAGAAGTCCGTCAGGAGGAAATAATTCCTGAACCTTCGACGACTTCGGAGCCAGCCCCAAGAGTTACTCAAAAGGGGCCTGGAAGAGGCAAAAGACAAATAGAGCCCCTGCCTGCTATAAGCTCCGAATCAACTCCGTCTGATTCAACAGACGAGAGCCAATCTTCCAGGGAAATTCAAACTCCAGTGGCTCCGAAGGCCGCAGGCCAAAGCTCCGGTCCTTCATTGAACGAAGATGACCAAGAGGCAATAAGCATGCTCCCCTTGCTGGCTCCTTTCTTAGGGCAAACAACTGGTCTTCGGACTTTGCTCGAACCTTTGGATCGAGCTAGTCGTGAGATAGGGGAGACCGAATTAGTGGCCATCCTGCGCAAGGCTAACAGGACGGAGCTTAATGCCATTATTGAACGTACAGCTTATCAGGTATGAAACAACTGCAAATTATTATAGAATTTATCTTCGAATGAATATTTACTTTGATTTTTACTTTGGCAGCAAACTGTCTTGGCCCGAGCTGCAAGTCTATGCAATGACGAAGAAATCGCTCGGCTTCGGGAAGAAAATAGCACTCTTCGAAGGAATTTTAACATCTCTGAAAGTCGAGTGACTCAAATGGACAATATAATATTAACAGAGCGAAGGGCCAGGCAAAGCTTGGAAGCTGTAAAGAAGGAGCTCGAAGCGGAAAGGATTGTGCTTCGAGCAGAAGTTGACAAACTGCGGGCGGAGCACGCTACTGCAGGGTCTAGGGTCGTCCGGCTTGAAGAGGAAGCTAGCCAATTGTTGACACAGAAAAACACTTTGACCACTGAGAATGCTAGGCTTTCTGGGGTTTTGGACGAAGTTACTTCGGCGAAGGATGCGCTGAACGAAGATAAGTTGAGGTCTGAGAAGGTGGCTGCGGAGATTATGAATCAGTTGTTAGAAGTCCTGGAGTACTTCGGTACTACTGGAATTCTCCCTTCTGATGATAATATCAGCCTTCTGCGCCGGTTGAAAAGGATCCAAGGGGTAGCGAAGCAGATGAAGACAGCGGGCATTAGATACGGAGAACTCTCCGGACATGTGTCTGCTGTTGGTCTACTTCGCTATTACGAGGATTTGGGCCGGTCAATAACTCCGGACGCAGGAAGAGGTCCAATCACCTTCGACGACGACCGACTTCTCAAACCTTCCGAAGGCGTAGCTGCTGCTTGGCGGGCCTTCCAAACTTCGTGGAGAGCCGAAGGTCGGTCTGCGATCAAGGCTTGGATTGATGAAGGCCAACGCCAGAAGCATGTTCGAAGCCAAGCTTCAAGCAGCCAACCTCCTTCAAACCCACAGGTTTAGGAATGTTTTAGGATTTTTAACCGTGTAAAGCTTTGTGCTTGTAATCATTTATCAATGAAAATCTTGTTTGTTATATTTTTAGGCTTTGCCTCTTATCGAAGATATCGAAGTGTTAGAGCTTAACAGCGAACTTCGCTCATTGTGGAAAACCTTCGAACTTCTCAAGAGTTATAAACGTCCTCGATTCCTTATCCCTCGAGATGACTCCGGCGTTATTGCGCCCGAAGTAATCAAAGACATATTGTCTTATATTAAAGAGGAAGATAAAGAGAGCGACGCAAACACCTCGTCTTCTGAAGACACTAATTGGTCCGAAGACGAAGGTGAAGCCCAAAATAAAAGATCTGAAGATCTTAGAAGCTGGGAGAGAAGCCCCGAGCGGCTTCGAACTTGGGCCGAACTTCAGCAAGAACAGAAGGATTTTAGAGCTTCGAAGGGGAGGAAGAGAGTTAAACGTAAAGTTCTTAGAACTTCCGATGTTGGAACTAGTCGTTCCACCCCTAGCTCTCGGGACCGAAGAGGTCTCCGATTCCTTCTTGGTATAGATACCAATTTTTCATAATGTAATCTGTAAATACATTTGTCTCGATAATGAATGCCGATTTAAAATTGTCTCCATATTTACTAGCCCCTCTTTGGGCATAAGCAACTTCGAACTGTATTCAAAGATGGTTATGGGCAAAGAAAAAACTTCTGAGTACAATTTTGTGGGGGTTCGGAGCCCCTCTGTCATTTAAAGATCTTTTGAAATCTTATGAAATATCTTCGACCTTTGTAGTCAGAAGAATGGTAACTTCGTACCTTTGTTTGCTTTACGAAAGAAATCAATTAAGATAACTTCGATGACACTTTAGTGTCTTCAAAAATTTTGTCACTTTGGACTTATAAGAACAAACATTCGAAGCTCATGGCTTAAATGCTGTTTTACTTTAGCCACCTTCGGCTATTTTTTGCAGAAGTCTACCAGCCGGAGCTTGGACTTCGCAGAATTTGTAGCCACCTTCGGCTATTTTTTTGCAGAAGTCTACCAGCCGGAGCTTGGACTTCGCAGAATTTGTAGCCACCTTCGGCTATTTTTTTTGCAGAAGTCTACCAGCCGGAGCTTGGACTTCATAGAAATTGTAGCCACCTTCGGCTATTTTTGCAGAAGTCTACCAGCCGGAGCTTGGACTTCGCAGAATTTGGCCACTATGGGCTCTTTTTGGCAGAAGTCTACCAGCCGGAGCTTGGACTTCGCAGAATTTGGCCACCTTCGGCTCTTTTTACGGAAGTCTGACAAGCTGCAGCTTGGACTCCGCAGATTTTGGCCACCTTCGGCTCTTTTTACGGAAGTCTACCAGCCGAAGCTTGGACTCCGTAGAATGTGGTATTGGCTCTTTTACGGATGCCTACAAGGTATCAGCTTGGGCTCCGGATGGATTTCAGCCACCACGCCGGAGGCTTCGACTTTATGGGTACGAAGTCCGGAAATACAGCCAGCTTGATGACACTTCCCTCTCGATCGACTTCCGTCCCAGCGCGTCCGCTCGGGAAACTAGGAGTGTCAAGGGGAAGGGCAAACCACTGGTGTATGTTTTATTAATTTAGAGGTGATTACAAGCAGATTACAAGGAGCCCTTATGCGAAGTATCGCTTTAGGTGCTCCGCATGCCAAGTGTGTGCTAACTCTTCACCTTCTAAATTAGCTAATTTAAATGAACCAGGGCGCCCCGAGCGGACGATTAGATATGGACCTTCCCATTTATTGCCTAACTTCCCTGGTGCTATAATGCTTCGTAGAACAAGATGACCCGGTCTTAACTCGCTGAGCTTAACCTTCGGGTCATACCAAGTCTTCGTCTGCTGATGATACTTTGATAAATTGGCTACAGCTCGAAGCCTTGTTTCTTCTGACAAATCTAACGAAGCTTGTCTTTCTTCTTCGATGTCTGGTTCGGTGCTGCGAAGTGATCCTCCTTTGAGCTCCGTTGGAGTCATAGCTTCATCTCCGAATAGCAGTCTGAACGGAGTAAAACCTGTGGACCTTGTTTGTGTAGTCCGAATGGACCACAGAATCTTCGGAAGCTCTTCGGTCCACAGTCCCTTTGATAGTCCTACTATTCTTCGATTTAGCCCTAATAAGATATTTCCATTGGCTCGCTCAACGGCTCCATTCGACTGAGGATGTCTCACTGCAGCAAAACATAGTTGAATGCCTAGGTCTTCGCAAAACTTCCTGAAGGGTTCTGCGTCGAATTGTGTTCCATTATCAACTGTGAGATATCTAGGCACTCCGAACCGACAAATAATGTTTTTCCAGAAGAATTTTTGTACATTATTCGAAGTGATAGCTGTTAAGGGCTCTGCTTCGACCCACTTAGAAAAATATTCAATAGCTACCACTGCGAACTTCAGATTTCCCTTTGCTAACGGAAAGGGACCAATTAGATCCATACCCCATCTGGCCATAGGCCATACCGGAGCAATGACTTGAAGAGCTGTTGGTGGGCGATGACTCCGTCGACCCATCCACTGGCATCCTTGGCAAGTGCGGACCAGGCTCTCCGCATCAGCTGTTATTGTGGGCCAATAAAGCCCCTGGCGAAGTGTTTTTCCTGCCAGAGCTCTAGGGGCTAAATGACTTCCACAAAGGCCTTCGTGAATTTCTCGAAGAATTTCTTGGCCTTCGGCTTGAGATATACATCGGAGTAGAGGGGAACATACTCCGGCCTTGTATAATATGCCGTTGATTAACTGATAGTTTCTTGCTCTGAGCTTTAACCTTGACAATTGGGGCTCTTCGGGCAAATTCGTTCCTCCTTGCAAGAGTTCTATGATTGAATCTTTCCAATCTGCACTAGGAATGCAGAGAATCTCTGCAGAAGCAACTTGTGGCACCGAAGGTATATTGAGCTCCTCATAGAAAGCTTCGTCAGGCACATCCACAGCTCCGGCAGCAGCCTTCGCTAAAATGTCCGCTTGCACGTTTTCAGCTCTTGGTATACTCCGAATGGAAATACCCTTGAAATGTGCTTCGATCTTGCGAATTTCTTCTAAGTACTTTGCAAGCTGTGGATGTCGGACTTGAAAACTTTTGTCTACGTGCCCTGCTACTATCTGAGAATCTGTTTTTATAATTATCCTTGTAGCCCCTAGAGCACGTGCTTTCCGGAGTCCCAATAATATTCCTTCGTACTCCGCTATATTATTGGTAGACTTAAAGTTGAGTCTTGCGGAGTACATTGCTCTTTGTCCTGATGGAGAAATTAATACTGCCCCAATGCCTGCTCCGGATGCTTGGAAAGCCCCATCGGAGTAAATAGTCCAGACTCCGTCATCTGATTTCTCCGGAGTCAACTTCGCAGGTGGAGTCCACTCTGCTACGAAGTCTGCTAGGACTTGAGATTTGATAGCTGTCCTTGCCAGGAAAGATATGCCGAAGGGTGCTAGTTCTACTGCCCACTTTCCAATTCTTCCAGTGGAATCTTTGCTTCGGAGCATATCTCCTAAAGGATACGAAGTTGGTACAATTACATTGTGAGCCAAAAAATAATGTCTTAGCTTCCTCGAAGCCATTATCAGAGCATAAACGAACTTCTCAAGTTCGGAGTATCTTGTCTTCGCTCCTGACAATGCTTCGGATACAAAATAGACAGGATTTTGGACCAACTTCCCATTGATATCAGCTTCTCTGACAAGGACTGCGCTGACTGCTGAGCCTGTGGCTGCAAGATACAGAAGTAGGGTTTCGTCCGCAATAGGCACCGTAAGTGTAGCAAGATTGCTGAGATAATCTTTAATATCTTCGAAGCTTTTCTGACACTCCGGTGTCCATGCAAAATCTTCGGACCCTTTCAAAGCTTTAAAGATTGGCAAGCTCCTCTCCGCAGACCTTGATAAAAACCTGCTAAGTGCGGCCAGACGTCCGGTCAGCTTTTGCACTTGCTTTATATTCTCCGGAGGAGCCATCTTCTGCAGCGCAGTTATTTGAGTAGGGCTAGCTTCAATTCCCCTGCTTGAAACTAAGTACCCTAACAACTTTCCAGCCTTAGCTCCGAATATACATTTTTCGGGGTTAAGGCGGATCCCACATGCCCGAAGGCTATTGAATGTTTCTGCTAAGTCTAGGCTATGTTGGTGCTTTAAAGCACTCTTTATTACAATATCATCCATATAGGCCTCCACATTGCGACCTAGTTGATGACCTAGAGCCTTAGCAACTAATCTTGAAAAAGTAGCCCCGGCATTTCTTAGGCCGAAGGGCATTCTTACATAGCAGAAGACTCCCGAAGGAGTTACAAAGCTCGTCTTGATTTCATCTTCGCGCTTCAACCATATTTGATGATATCCAGAATACGCGTCGAGGAAGCTTAGTAACTCCGAACCTGCAGTGGAGTCGACTAGTTGATCAATTCGGGGCATGGGGTAGGGGTCACGTGGGCACGCTTTATTCAAAGATGTGAAGTCAATGCACATGCGCCACTTCCCGGAAGACTTCTTCCTGACGAAGACTGGGTTGGCTAGCCATTCTGTATGGGCCACTTCTCTGATAATCCCAGCCTTCAACAGTTTTTCAACTTCGTCCTTAGCTAGAGCAGCTCTCTCTGCGGACATCTTCCGGAGCCCTTGTCGAACAGGCCGGGCCTTCGGGTTTACAAGCAAACTGTGCTCAATAATATCCCGATCGACTCCGGTGATATCTTCGTCAGACCAAGCGAAGACATCCAAATTTTCTTCTACGACCTTTTCCAAGGAAATTGCAACTTCGGGAGGTAAATCTTTACCAAATTGAAAAGTGTATTCTTTACCATCTTTGACAATGACCTTCGTTGCAATCTCTCCTTCGGGACTTGGTCTTGGAAATGACTTCTTCGAAGCTTCGGAGGAGGCTGAAAAAATTTCTCCATTATCTTGGACATTGTTTACCTGCCTCGGATCAAGAGGAGGACCGTGACCATATTCTGCCCTCCGAGCCATGGCTTGATCTCCGAAGATTGTTAGAACTCCTAACTGTGTGGGCATCTTCATGCACAAGTAATTGTGATGCGCCACAGCTCCGAACTGATTCAACATGCCTCGCCCAAAGATAACATTATAAGCGTACGGGGCATCTACTACATCAAAGATAACTTCCTCAGTTCGGGCTAGTAAACCTTCTCCGAAGGTTACTTCCAGGCCTATCTGGCCAAGTGCATCTAGCGGAGGTCCTGCGAAGCCTTGCAGAGGACGAGCCGCTGGGAGGAGATGCTTTCGGGAAATGCATAACTGATCGAAGGCTTGCACAAATATGATATCTGCCGAGCTACCTCCGTCAATTAGCACCCTTCGGACTTCAGTCCCTGCAATATCAGCAGTGATAACCAATGGATCTGCATGCGGGAACTTGATACCAGCTGCATCCTCCGCAGAGAAAGATATTGGAACATGAGACCACTCCGGCATTGCAGCTGCAGATGACGAAGTTCCAATGTGGCCTACTTCTCGAACGTACTCTCTTCGCTGTCTCTTGGACATGCTTCCGAGAGTACCTCCTCCGGAGATAGGGAGAACTACTCTCTTTCCTCTATCTTGCCCTTCTTCTTGCTTCGGAGGTGGCATAACATTGGCCACCGGAGGATGCCTTGCAGCATCTAAATTTTCTATCCGCGCCACAGCCTGGACCGGCTCCGAGCGCACTGCTGCTGCTGGACTTCGGTCGGTACTACCTCGACCCGAAGTTCTCTCCAAGTATTCTCCCCGAAGGGTAAGAATAGCCTTGCAGGTGTCAGTTGCATGGCTTCGATTCTCTCCATGAATACAGCAAAAAAGGGGCTGGCCCTTGCCAGCCGTTTTCCCTGGCGGCCTCCAGCCGCTGGACTTGTTCCCCGCAGACTGTGAAGCTCTTGGTGCAAACTTCTGTGGGGGTGCAATGTTTAAGACTTCAGAGCGAGGGTGCTTTTGCCCTCTTCTTCTATCATGTTGCACTTCGGAGACTGGTTCTTGCGGTTGAGTCGAAGTCTTCACCTCTGCTTTAACTTCTGTTAACACTGTCGAAGTAGCAGTAGTCCTCCGAAGCCAACCTTCTTCCGACTTCGAGTACTCCTCGAAGTACGACATCAACTGTGATACTGTGGTGATGCTCTTCCGATGCAATTTATCCAGAAGGCCTTTATGACTGACGCCTTCCCGAGCCGCATCAACCACCGAGGATGTGGACAGCCCCCGAATTTGCGACTTCGTGTGAGCGAAGCGCTTGAAGTACTGCCTCAATGTTTCTCCGGGGAGCTGTTTCACTTGGAAAAGGCTTCCTGTCGACATGGGGGGCACGAAGGTGCCCTGAAAGTTACTTATGAACTTCCTCTTTAACTGTGACCAAGAATCGATTGATCCTGGCTTTAAAGACCAGAACCATCGCAACGCCACTCCTTGAAGAGCTAACGGGAAGCACTTCGCCATAGTCTCTCTGTCTCCGCCGCTAGCCTCAATCGCTAGGGCATAAGAACGCACAAACTCACTGGGATCTTCGTCTCCAGCATACTTGCAGAGCTTCGAAGTTTTAAACTTCGGATTGAAGCGAATCTTCTGAAGCTCAGGATGCAACGGAGATTCATTGTCGTAAGAAGCGTTCTCCGGGGCTTCGGGATAATCAAGATCGTCGTCTTCGTGCACTTCGGGGATAGCTGGAGTGGCTTGAGGGCGAAGCCTGTTCGCAGCCTCCTGTCGCCACCTCGCTACCTCGGCTTGAAGATTGGCCATTTGAGTGGCCATGTCTCCAAGGCTATCTTCATCTCCTCCGGAAGGACCTTCCGGGTCTTGAGAACTGGTATGATCAGTTCCAATCGGAATGGAGGGTGGCAGAGTGGCTCCGGGCGGTCGGAGTGTAGAAGGGGTTGGTGGAGAGGTTTCGTATCCTCGAGGGATAGAAGCCCCTTGCGGAGTTGGAGGTGGAGGGATAGTCGAAGACCCTCCGACTTCGACTGTGTCGAAGGGTATCTCTCCGGAGATCCGAGAGGACCTCCGAGTGGGATTGCGAGGTGCGCTCCGCTTAGGAGGCATGATGCAAAAGGTTGGTAGAGAACGAAGTTTTTTGGACTAGGTTCCCCACGGACGGCGCCAACTGTTGGCGTAAAAGATTACGCTAACAGGTTTCTGTAGAAAAGAAACTAACAAACGAAGTGTTTGTGAAGCAAACTGTTCTAAGCCTCCGAAAGGATAATAGCTTAGAAAAGTTCGAAAGTGTGTATTGAATCACTTGTAATCGGTCCCTATTACAGGGTGAAATGGGGGGTATTTATAGGCCTAAACATTAAGGAAAAGACCTATTTACCCCTCTATTACAACCGACATTAAGGAAACTATTTGGTTTCCTTAATAGGGCTAAAATGGTAAAAGACTAATCTAATAGGATAGAAGATAAGTCTTCCATCTTAGCTGGCAGAAAAGATCTTGAAGGGCTTTGGTTCGAAGACATACTTCGAACCAATGCCTGCCTTCGGGCTTCGAACTAGGTTCCAAGCACCTTCGAAGATGGCCTTCGGACAATCTTCGAACTGGTTGGCTATCTTCATGCTGCTTTGGCAATAACCCCGAAGATGAGATATTTTCCCCCAACATATACTAATTAAACTAAATTAAATATAGTACATTACACTACAACTAAAATAGAAAATTTATACTACATACTACAAAACTAAACTCACCAAATTAATCTATATAACTAAACAAAGTAATCTATATTACAAATGTAGAAATGATTAAAAACATATATGAAGTTAGAGATCCACAACCCCTTCGCTCGCTTCCCTCACATCCTTCTTCTTCTCTTTCCTCTCTGTGCTCCTGAATGTGAAGTAAAAAAGTGAATTGATGAACCCATTCTTAAATAATCCATTGTTGACTGATAGATTAACAACATGATTGTAGGATTCCTCTGTCACCAAACAAATGATTGATTTTGCCCAAATCGATTGTTGGTTTAGAGACAAAATTGTGGAAGGATTTTTGTCGCTAATATAAATTATCGGTCGATTGGTGGCCTACGGTTGGATTTGCCTCATGTTGACCATTCATTTAGCAACAAGAACCATGCTGCTAAATCATGGTCGATGGAGTTCTACTTTTGTAAAAAAAGAATAAAACTGAACTTAGAAATATAATTCTTAATAAAAAAATTAATTATTAAAAAAATCACCGAGGATTGTCAATGCCGCCGCGGATGCACATAGTTTACATGGTGCTAGCTGCTGCCCACATTACAGTTGTTCTGTTCGTGTTGGATGCTTGCAAGATTGTTGTTTGAAAAGTGTACTTGTGGTGTACAGTACGTGCATTGTATTGTTAAAAGTTTGGCAAAAGAATTGATTTTTGTGCTCAAAAGTCTGGATTGGCACATGAATGACAGTAGGTGTACCGGAATGGTGTAGAGAAATTTACCTCTAGGTATGTCAATACATAAAGAATTGATCTGAACTCATGCTTGTCAACTTGTGTAAAGACAATACCTACCATGAATCTTGATGAAAACGCCATGGTATGGTCGAGGTTGCATTTGCAGGTTTCAGGATTCTTTTTGTAACTTTGCCAGGTGTCAGCCAGCCGGCTTGCTTGTAGGAGCATGTAACTGTATGAACAGAGCATTAATTAATTACACAGCTTAACCAACAATTTATTCATCGAATTGTAGACATTGCTTAATCAACACTTGGAACACATTGATCTGTTCTCGAAGGATGAAGGCAAGTGAAAAACGCTAGATCCAAGGTAAGTAGGCAATAGTAAATCTTGCCCATCACCGTATCCCTTCTCCCGTACTTCTCGCTCCTTTGGATCAAGTTCCGCCAACCAATGTGCGAGCGTGCGATGTGCAAACGGTTTGTGAAAAATAAAAAATTTTGGGTAGGCAAAACGGATCAATGCTGGTTCCTTTATGTTTCCATATTTATAACACGATATATGTATACTCATTTGTATGATTTTCAAAGAATATATATTATATTTTTTCGGACTGTCATGCACTTCAGTTTCTTTTTTGACTTCGGACGATCCTGTGTCGAATTCAACTATGTCCTTTTTTTGGTAGAGCTCAACGCTTCCCTCTTCAATTATTTTTTTTCCGAAAGTAAGATAGTTATACGCGTACATGACAAAGTCAATAAGTTTCGGCTTTCAATTGACCAAAGCATACTCTTTCGCCGAAATGTCTATATCACTGCCCTTTGTCTGACCTTACCCCATCCGCTCGACACTTCTTTCTATCAATTTTCTTGACGCGACGAAGCTTTTGAAATATCCTGGCACGGTTTGGTCCAAATAAGGATGAATTAATTGTTCATAGACCTTTCAGTGAAATTGCTTGTACATGTTTAGAATGTACCTAACCGGATTACAAATGTAATATACTGATTAGAATGGCTGCCGGATGCTATTTACTTTGGACGGATCGAACTTCTGACCGTTGATTTTATTGACTCCCAGATAAATTCCCTGGACTCTTGCATATTCCGAACTAAATATCACACTACAGATACTTCCGTGGAAGAAGAATTGTATTAATTTAATTTGTTAGTCAATTCCTGCGCTTGTGAGATATTGATCAATCCAGCGTGCTTTTTATTGGAATGCTAGCGTGTAAAATTTCTTTGATAAAGCTTACGCGCGTAAATGCATGTCAACGTCAGCTTAACTAGCTAAAGCTTACCCAGAAAAAGACTCCGGATCAGTGACAAATCCAGGATAAAAATGAAGGGCGGGGGTAGAGATAAAGTTAAGACTAAATAAATGTGTTTTGAGTGCACATAATTAACTTGCTTAAACGGTAAATGCATTTTGGTTTCAATGGTGTGTCAAACTGCCAATATCAGGCACATGAGTTTGCCCATTGCAGATCAAGCATACCAATATGAGTGAGACAGTGAGTTACTTATGCAGTACTGTGCGAGGGGAGCTATAGAGTTATTGTTGTATTTCTATCTTGCTGATAACAAATCAAGGAAGGCTGAGAAGCCATTTTTCATTCCATCTTATTTACATCCTTGCACAACATACATTACTTATAAACTAATATCGAATAAAAAACTATTCATCTAATAATTGATGGCTTTACATTAAGCAAGTTATTTTGATCAGTCAACAAAAACTTATTTTCCATTTTAGCTACTTAGCTAGTTCCTGAAAGAAATGTCTACTTTTATGTATAAGAAGCAGAAAAAGTTTGATTGGCAGCAGAGAGATATACATGGTACCCATGCTGAATAGCGTGCCTCATGGCTCCAGATGTGATGAGTCATTATCAACGATAGTCAAAGAGAACAGAAGAAGAGAGGAGATCTGCTGCGTCATGGGCCGCGTGTGACTCAGGTACACGGACAGCGAGTGACTGTCGGGCAGAGGGGCCGCGAAGTCGGGCTGGCCCAATCCGGGTACATGGGCTAGGAGCAGCAGAAGACCCACTGAGCTGTTGACCAGGATTGACTCAGGTAAACGGGCGGTGAGCGATTGCCGGGCTGAGAGAGCTGCGGAGTCGGGTCGGCCCAATCCGGGTACTTGGTGCAAAGTCGGTGGAGACTTTGTCAGTTTCGACGCAAAATTGATGACCGCTGATTCCACATCGGACTGTCCAGAGGAGAAGCCGTAGTCGCTACGAAAGCTTAGCTTCCGGATAAGTCATCTGTAAATAGGAGTTTACTATTTTGTCCCTAGGCCCACAGTCAGTCAGTCGAGTCTGTAAAAATATCTTAAGGGCAGTTTAGTCTTTTCCTTTTATTTCAGCGTATGTAAAAAACCCTAAGGGGCTGGTGGAATATTCCTAGCTATTGGGCAGCCTATAAATAGGGCCCCAATCCCTAGCGTTAGGTCACCCTTTTCTGAAATCACTTTACTAATCAAGAGTGGGTCACCTTTTTGTTTGTTCTTCCGTATTCTTCCTACGAGCGCCGCCACTATTTCGTCAAGCACACGCCAGGAGATCACATCTTCAGGTTTTAATCTCTGTGTCTCAGCCATCAAGATTCGCAGTATATTTATTTAATCGTACCTCGTTTTGCGTGTCTATAGCAATCTTCTATGTGTGATGATTTAGGTTTTATTTATTCTGTGTTTTGTGCACTGTGAGTTCTTTCGTTATAAATTTATTGTGCTTGTTTCAAAGGTGTTATGAGTTCTGCAGCTCCGCAGGACTAGCCTCGTTGCTAGGTGCCTTGTGTTAGTTTTTTATTCACTAACTTTGCATGGTTGTTTTCTCTAAGCACACCTTTTTCTTCCCTGTACTAGTTGTTTTTGTACGTTGCTAGCTTGCCTCTATTTCCTTCCATAGGGTTTGCTATCGGCTCTTTCATCAGGCCTGCTCCTCTGCTGTGCGTAGCAGTGCTCATGAGTGCCTAGAAGGAGTGCTGCAGCTATAGGTTTCAGTTCTTGCTTCTAGGTGCTAGTGTGTTAAGGCTTTTTCTGTTTGAGAGAGCACGTAGCATTCAGATTAGCTAGGCCAGCTAGCTCCTGTTCTCTGTTTATTGTTTATGCTGTTGTTCCACAAGTAGATGCCTAGGCTCTTTTTGCACGGTAGTCTTTGCATAGCTATAGGTTCTGTTTTTTTTCTTGCTCATTGCCCATCACTCGGCAGAAGGAGTGCATCGCTTGCATGTGTGATAGTCCAAACGCCGGGCACATCTGCAGTCTTCATCCTTGTGTCTTGTGGGTCCCGCATGCTGTCTGAATGCAGCTAGTTCCTGTTTCGGTTGTCACGCTCAGCTGTAGTCACGGAAGTTCAAAGTCTGCACAGGGACTCCACTCAGGTCAGGCGAAGGGTTCAAAGCTGAGCATGTGAAGTTGGGGCAGTTGCGCGTGGGTCCACTCTGTTGTTGCCGAAGGTGCTTCCTAGACTTCGCTTTCGGAGAGTGTTTTGCTTCGGAGATTGCAGCGCTTGCTTCGAACTAGCTCCGTCAAATTCGAAGTCCAGTTCTCAGAAAACTCCGTAACCGGAGTCTAACTCCGCTGAAAAATTGCAGGCTCCTCTTTGTACTCTTCGAACAATTTTTTTTAGCCTCCGAACCAAAGACCAATTTTGGAACAGTAATATGTCATCTCTTTTTGCATGAATTTTTCATGCCTTGAATGATCTGCTAATCTATCTTTTGAACACTATTTTGGTGTATTTTTAATTTAGACACCGGTTGTTTTTAGACTAGATTAGTTTAAGCACTTGTGATCTATTAAATTCCAGCTGGTTGTTTGTCGAGGTGCGTTGGGTGTTGGGAGCAGGCCATTGATTCGAAAGAATTTTTTAGGCGCCCATTCACCCCCCTCTGGTCACTACTTTTGGTCCTACAAGTGGTATCAGAGCCTGGTTAGGGTTTTTCCATACCTTAACCGGTTCTAAACCCCAGTAGTGATCATGACGTCTCCTGGCAAGGTCCCGTCCTTGGAAGCTTATGGCTATAGTTATTGGAAGACTCGCATGCGAGCCTATCTCATGAGCCAAAGCTCGGACATCTGGGACATTTGTGTTCACGATACGTTTGTTATATTGCCAGTTGCTGAGCGTGGTACTCCTGGTATCATTTCCTAGCATCTGAACAATAGTAAAGCTGTGAACATTTTGTTTTCTGGTTTAGGTCCCACTGAGTTTGAGCGTGTGAGCCATCTCTCTACTGCAAGAGAGATCTGGGCTACCCTCAAGGCACACCATGAGGGGACAGCCCAGGTCAAGGCTCAGCTCTATCAGACCTACCGACGTGAATATGAGAACTTCACACAAAAGCCGGGTGAATCTGTTGAAGCGTTGTTTGGTCATTTTCAATCGATCATAAACAAGCTTCGGGACAACAAGGCTGGGGGTGTTCAGTTAGTCTCAGATCACGAGCAGGCGCTCAAGGTTCTCCATACCTTGGACCCAAAGATCTGGGAGATCAAGGTATCCTCTATCATTGAGAGTACATCTTATGATACCTTGACCATTTCTGAGTTGTTTAGCAAGCTGAAGGCCACCGAGGTTGATATCCAGTTGAGATCAAATCTCACTAGTTCTGGATCAAAGTCTCTGGCCCTTGCTACACCTTCTGTTGATCTTTCTTCTGTGAGCTGTGTTGAGTTCTCTTTGATGTCTATCACTGAGGACCAGCTTGAGTCTTTGGGAGATGATGATTTGTGTCTTTTTAACAACCGGGTGCGTCGTGTTTATGACAAGAGAATGTTCAAAAGACACAGCACGAAATCTGAGTGCTTTGAGTGTGGTGACCCAGGACACTTCATCGCCGACTGCCCCAAGCGCAATGGCCACAAGAAGGGCATCGGTGGTGGCTTCCATGACTCCGGCAAGCACGACAGCTCCTTCTTCACCAAGGGCAAGCCAAAGAACAGATTATTCAGAAAGGCCCTGAAGGACTACCGGCGTGAGAACAAGAAGCGTGACAAGGCCTTCTTCGCCGAGATGGAGAAGAGCTACTCCAAGCGGTCCACGTCTTCTTCCTCTTCATCGAGCTCAAGCGATGAGGAGATCGTCATCAGGAAAGGGAAGGACAAAGACGATCCGGCGAGTCTTTGCTTCATGGCCTTCGGGGACAGACCGAAGAGCCGCTCACACCAGCGCCGAAGATCCCGCAAGAGCTTCTGCTCAATGGCTCTTGGGGATAAGGAAGAGAAGAGATCCTCCGATGACTCTGAAGATGACAACAACGAAAAGGTATCATCTTATGAATGCGAAATCGTTGATTTACTTGAAAGCAATCGTCAGGAGTTAAAATATCGGGAAAAACAGCTTAGGGGAGCTAAGAAGAGGATAGATGAGTTAGAGAGTGAGCTTGTCGTGGCCAACGGTAGAATTGAGAGTCTATCTTCTTCCCCTTGCTTGGGTGATAGCAGTGAGTGCCCAAAGTGTGAGGTGCTTCTGTGTAACCTGTCGACCCTGAAGTCCAGGTACACAGAAAGGCTAGATGAGAGGGACGCTTTGGCCACTGAGCTTGAAAGCGCTCAGCTGGAGCTGAAAGATGCTCAAGCCACTGTCGTCGTACCCTGTGCTGATTGCCAATATCATCTAGCTATCTTAGCTGAGCTGAAAGCCAAGGGCGATGAACATTTGGGGGATTTGGAGAGAGTGAGAGCTGAGCTGGCGTAGACTAGGCTAGAGCTTGAGACATTGTCAGTTCCACCCACTGTCTGTGAGAACTGTTTGTTTCTTATAATGGAAGTGATCAAGCTGAAAGCCGAGAAGTCTGTCCAGGTAGATAGCGAGTGTGAGACCTGCTTGTCTTAGGTGGAGGTTCTAGCTTCCTTGAGAGAGGAGCTAGCTGATTCTCAGAATGAGAACTTTTACCTCCGTTCTATCCTGAGTTGGATCAGTGCCAGAGAGCCACAACTCGGCATGATGATCCAGCAGTTTAAGAGGCTGGATCGGTTTGGGGTAGGTTACACCTACACCAAGGCTGACTTTGAGAGTGCCATTAGCCGGGCAGTGGAGTGGAGTAAAATGACTCCAGAGCAGAGATACCCCAAGACTCACTCCACTGAGTCTTCCCAGGCTAGTCAGCCCAAGGATGGAGTGATCCATGAATAGCCCAAAGCTCCACCCAAGAAGCCCATCTGGGTTCCAAAACCCAAACACCTCCACACTTCTCTTGACTCTCTTCCTGGACCCTCTCAACCCAAGGAGACGACACCAAACACCACTAAGCCCAAGAACCCCAAGTCTCAACCACATCCCAAGAAGCCCACTTATCATTGTGAGTACTGTCAGAGAGACGTGCATCTTGCACAGTTTTGCTTCAGGAGGAAGCGGGTTGAGAGAGCAGAGCGTGCTCGTGGTGGTCAGGAGCAGTTCTACCAGCAGGGTGGTAGACTAAGAGTTCCTCGACGCGGTGAGAGGCTGGAGGCTAGACCACGTCATGTATGTTGTGGTAGAGGAGATGGTTTTCATGCCTGTGCTCCAGATGGTGGTTTCCGTTCCGGCAGAGCTCTAGGCCATTTTGGCTACGGTCCTGGACCTCATGGCCGAGGCTTTAGGCAGAACCGAGGACCGCGCTTTGAGCCGCGTTTTGGTCCAAACTCTTCTAATGATTTCTGCTTTCCGTCTTTGAGCAGATGGCTCGACATTGGTTTAGCTATTTTTCTAAATCTGGTGCCGGACCATTTGCTCCCCCTTACAACCACTAATTGTGCAGGATTGGGGACTAGAGGACGTTTGGATCATGGATTCAGGATGCTCTCGCCACATGACGGGACATCGCAAATGGTTCTCCAGTCTCACTCCCCCGAGCTCCAAAGAGTACATTACTTACGGGAACAGTGGTCAAGGGAAAGTAAGTGGCATCGGCTCAATTCGCATTTCAGACCATTTCTCTTTGAAGAATGTTGCTTTGGTCGGAAATTTGAACTTTAATTTGATTTCTATTTCGCAACTTCTTGAGGATGGTTTGGAAGTGCGTTTTAAGAAGGGCAATTCTTTTGTGTTCGATTCTAGAGGGTCTTTGATTTGCTAGATCTTACCGTTCGGTAAGGTTTTTCGAATTGACTTCTCTAGTTCTTTTGGCCCTTCTCGCTGTTTGATTGCTGGATCTTCTTCTGATCTCTAGAAGTGGCATAGGAGGTTAGGTCATTTGAGTTTTGATCTACTAGTCAGGTTGAGCTCTATGGACCTCATCTGAGGATTGCCCAAGCTTAAGATGGAGAAGGATCTAGTTTGTCATCCCTGTCGTCATGGGAAAATGGTTGCCGCTTCTCACTCACCTGTGACTCAGGTGATGACTTCGTATCCGAGCGAGCTGTTACACATGGACACTGTCGGTCCAACTCGGGTACGCTCAGTCGGTGGGAAGTGGTACGCGCTTGTCATTATTGATGACTTTTCTCGATTCTCGTGGGTTTTCTTTTTGGAGTCTAAGGATGAGACTTTTCATTTTGTTCATGACTTGATTTTGAAGCTGAAGAATGAGAACAATGGTCGGATGCGAGCAATTCGCTCCGACAATGGCTCTGAGTTCAAGAACTCTCAGTTCGTCAGCTTCTATAGTGATCAGGGTCTTGACCATCAGTTTTCTTCTCCTTACACTCCCCCACAGAATGGCGTTGTGGAACGAAAGAACCGCACGCTAGTCGAGATGGCCAGGACGATGCTCGATGAGCATAGGACTCCTAGGCGTTTTTGGGCTGAAGCCATGAACACGGCTTTCTATCTGGCCAACCGCGTTTTCTTAGAGCTTACCTAGGTAAGACCTCTTACGAGTTGTGGTTTGGCAGACAGCCCAATGTGAGCCACTTGCGAGCGTTTGGCTGCAAGTTCTTTGTGCTCAAGAAGGGAGGGCATTTGGACAAGTTTGAGTCTCGTTGCTGGGACTGAGTTTTTCTTGGCTACGCTTTACATTCTCGAGGCTTCCGTGTTTGGAACCTCGACTCCCAGCAGCTTGTCGAGACTTGCGAAGTTTCATTTGACGAGTCCTTGCCTTCTTTGACTCCTTCTTTTGAGCTTTCTGGTGATGATGAGCTCGGAGAGTCCATCTTCGAGGAAGATGAGGATACTCCAGCAGCTGATGAGGGTGGGCCTTCTGCACCTCCTGCAAAGCCCACACCTTCTGAGACTTCGATTGAGGATGAGGGCGGACCTCTGATCACTTCTTCCACTTTGATCGAGCCCCTTCAGTCGAGTCCAGAGGTGCCAGCTGCTGACTCCCGTGAGGTGACTTCAGATCACCATGGATCCCGAGCAGTTCAGCGTGATCACCCCTCAGAGCTCATCATTGATGAATTGACTGAGAGAACTTTGTGTTCATCTGGTACCTCTCTTGCTGTGTTTGCTGAATCTGCTTTTGTTGCATCTTTTGAGCCCAGAGATGTTTCTCATGCTCTTTCTGATTCTAATTGGATTAATGCTATGCAAGAAGAGCTTGAGAATTTTGTCCGTAATCGGGTTTGGACACTAGTTGAGCCGCCACCAGGATGCAACCCCATAGGCACCAAGTGGGTATTCAAGAACAAACAAGGTGAAGATGGGGTTGTGGTGCGCAACAAAGCTCGACTAGTTGCCCAGGGTTTTTGCCAGAAGGAGGGTATTGATTTTGAAGAAACTTTCGCTCCTGTTGCCCGTCTTGAGTCCATTCGCATTCTCTTAGCTTTTGCCGCTTCGAAGGGTTTTAATCTTTTTCAAATGGATGTCAAGAGTGCTTTTCTGAACGGGTTCATAGAGGAGGAAGTGTACGTTAGGCAGCCCCCCGGTTTTGAGAACCCTAAGTTTCCTCGACATGTTTTTAAACTGCAGAAAGCTTTATATGGGTTGAAGCAAGCCCCCAGGGCTTGGTATGACCGGTTAAAGTAGTTTTTGTTGGGGAAGGGTTTTGTGATTCGTTCGGTGGATAAAACTCTCTTCTTGCTTAGAGATGCTTCAGATTTTTTAGTTGTTCAGATTTACGTGGATGATATTATTTTTGGCGGTACTTCTAGTGATCTTGTGTCCAAGTTTTCTGAGCAGATGCACAGCGAGTTTGAGATGAGCCTCATGGGTGAGCTCAAGTATTTCTTAGGGCTCCAGATCAAGCAGACCAAGGACGACACCTTCATCCACCAAGGTAAGTACACTCGTGACATGTTGAAGAAATTTGACTTTGGTGGGGAGTTGAAGCCTCAGATGACCCCAATGGGCACATCTAGGAGCCTGGACAAGGACGAGAGCGGTGTCAAGGTCAATGAGAGAGAGTTTCGAGGGATGATCGGTTCGTTGCTGTACTTGACGGTGACAAGACCGGACATACAGTTTGCCGTGGGACTTTGCGCGCGTTTCCAGTCTTTCACCACACGCGTCTCATCGGCAAGCTGTCAAGCGCATCTTCAGGTATCTCACTTATGCGCCCGATCTCGGTCTTTACTATTCAGCATCATCTCTTGATTTATCTGGCTTTTCGGACGCCGACTTTGGTGGGTGCCAGTTGGATCACAAGTCAACTTCCGGTACTTGCCAGTTTCTTGGTTCCTCTCTTGTCTCTTGGTCTTCTCGAAAGCAATCTGGAGTTGCTCTTTCGACCACTGAGGCTGAGTATGTATCTGCTGCTAGCTGCTGCTCACAGTTAGTTTGGATGATTTCCACTCTGCGAGATTTTGGGTTGTTCTTTCCTACCAGAGTTCCTGTATTTTGCGACAGCACCAGTGCTATTAGTGTAGGGAAAAACCCTTGTCTCCATTCAAAAACCAAACACATTGATGTACGCTTTTACTTTCTGCGGGATCAATATGAGAAAGGTGTCATTAACCTTGTTCATGTTGATACCCATCATCAGTTGGCTTACATTTTCACCAAACCCCTAGATCAGTCTACTTTTGAGCATTTACGAGGGGATTTGGGTGTTGTGTATCCTTTTTAGGATCTTTTGAGTCAGTTATTATTTCTTATTTACATTTTTATTAGTCTTTTTGTGTGTATTCATATCATGCATATCCACATATCACACTTTGAGCTTGCTTCTGTTATATGATTGAACTGCTTTACATAGTCTAGCTGGTACATGCTTTTGATTACTTGACGATGATCATGCTTTGTTTCAGATCACTTGATATGTCTGATATCTGTCATATGCATGGCTTTTATGCTTTAAAATTGAAAAATGATCACCATTGCTTCTGGTAACTAGCATGTGTAGGCTGAGTGCTTTGCTATCTGTTACATGCCTTGTAGCTAGTTCCTCACATAGATGCAGATATGCAACTTGGACATCTTTATGCTTTAACATGGAAAATATGCTATAAAAATGATAAAAAACAAAAATTAATGAAAATTCCATGCCTGTTATGCTTGAGTTGAAAAGATCCATGTGGGTTTGCTTTGTCGCATTGCATTGTTCCGGACTGCTTACCATAGCACTTTGGTATGAACTAGGACAGTGTAGTGTATGCCAAGACCAATGTCTTAAGCTTTCGATGGTCCAGTTCTGGCCTAGGCTTGACTTGGTCAGTTAGCATAAGGTTTGACATGCAAATAACCCTTGGCAAAAATGAAAAAGGAAAATGAAAAAGCCTGAACATTAAAAAGATAACAAGTTTGCTGAAGCACTTTGCTTTGGACAATGCTTATCTTGGTAGATATCAGTTAGCTTCTGCATCTCATGCTTTACCTTGCTTGTCAACTGGAAAATGTGGTGATGCTTTTGTTTGCAAAAATTGAAAAATGCGTGCTAATGACTTTCTTTAGATATCATCTATTGCACTGATCATGCCATGTGTCTTAGACAGTATGTCTTTTGCTATACTTGTTAGATGTTGTAAATTGCAGTCAATCATATCCCAGAAGCATGCTTTCTTCACTCCATCTGCACCCCAGTTGCATTCACTGCATATTTTGAGGGGGAGTTGCATCTCAGGGGGAGTCTGTGTCTCTTTCGAGTGCATTTAGTCTCACTTGATGAGTCCACTTGTCAACAAGGGGGAGATATTTTGGGATAAGATTTTAAGGGGGAGTTTCGGCTTTCTCTGGGATTTGTTTCAGGGGGAGTTTTTGTCCCGGTTGTCCTTACTCTTTTGTTATCCTTGTTGATGTTTCTAAGATCGCACTCATTTTGAGCTTTTACATTTTGGTTAACCATAATGACCGCTTCTTGCTTTTGTTTGGCTTTTGGTCATTAGGGTTAAACTTTTACTTTATTTTCTTCTTCTTTGTTTTCTTGTGCTTTGTTTTTCGTGTTTCCACATGTGTTCGCAGGTTCTGAAGAGCTAAAGAAGTGAAGTGTTGACAATGCACTCATCAAGGGGGAGATTGAGGAGCCATGCTGAATAGCGTGGGCCTCATGGCTCCAGATGTGATGAGTCATTGTCAATGATAGTCAAAGAGGACAGAAGAAGAGAGGAGATCTGCTGCGTCATGGGCCGCGTGTGACTCAGGTACACGGGCAGCGAGCGATTGTCGGGCAGAGGGGCCGCGAAGTCAGGCTGGCCCAATCCGGGTACATGGGCTAGGAGCTGCAGAAGACCTATTGGGCTGTTGACCAGGTTTGACTCAGGTACACGGGCGGTGAGCGATTCCAGGCTGAGAGAGCTGCGGAGTCAGGCTGGCCCAATCCGGGTACCTGGTGCAAAGTCGGTGGAGGCTTTGTCAGTTTCGGCGCAAAACTGACGACCGCTGATTCCACATCGGACTGTCTAGAGGAGAAGTCGTAGTCGCTACGAAAGCTTAGCTTCCAGATAAGTCATCTGTAAATAGGAGTTTACTATTTTGTCCCTAGGCCCACAGTCACTCAGTCGAGTCTGTAAAAATATCCTAAGGGCAGTTTAGTCTTTTCCTTTTATTTCACCTCTATAAAAAACCCTAAGGGGCTGGTGGAATATTCCTAGCTATTGGGTAGCCTATAAATAGAGCCCCAATCCCTAGGGTTAGGTCACCCTTTTCTGAAATCACTTTACTAATCAAGAGTAGGTCACCTTTTTGTTTGTTCTTCCGTATTCTTCCTACGAGCGCCGCCACTATTTCGTCAAGCACATGCCAGGAGATCACATCTTCAGGTTTTAATCTCTGTGTCTCAGCCATCAAGATTCACAGTATATTCATTTAATCGTGCCTCGTTTTGCATGTCTATAGCAATCTTCTGTGTGCGATGGTTTAGGTTTTATTTATTCTGTGTTCTGTGCACTGTGAGTTCTTGCGTTATAAATTTATTGTGCTTGTTTCAAGGGTGTTCTGAGTTCTGCAGCTCCGCAGGACTAGCCTGGTTGCTAGGTGCCTTGTGTCAGTTTTTTATTCACTAACTTTGCATTGTTGTTTTCTCTAAGCACACCTTTTTCTTCCCTGTACTAGTTGTTTTTGTCTTCTCACTTTGCTAGCTTGCCTCTGTTTCCTTCCATAGGGTTTGCTGTAGGTTCTTTCATCAGGCCTGCAACTCTGCTGTGCGCAGCAGTGCTCATGAGTTCCTAGAAGGAGTGCTGCAGCTATAGGTTTCAGTTCTTGCTTCTAGGTGCTAGTGTGTTAAGGCTTTTTCTGTTTGAGAGAGCACGTAGCATTCAGATTAACTAGGCCAGCTAGCTCCTGTTCTCTGTTTATTGTTTATGTTGTTGTTCCACAAGTAGATGCCTAGGCTCTATTTGCACGGTAGTCTTTGCATAGCTATAGGTTCTGTTTTTTTCTTGCTCATTGCCCATCACTCGGCAGAAGGAGTGCATTGCTTGCATGTGTGATAGTCCAAACGCTGGGCACATCTGCAGTCTTCATCCTTGTGTCTTGTGGGTCCCGCATGCTGTCTGAATGCAGCTAGTTCCTGTTTCGGTTGTCACGCTCAGCTATAGTCATGGAAGTTCGAAGTCTGCACATGGACTCCGCTCAGGTCAGGCGAAGGGTTTGAAGCTGAGCATGCGAAGGTGGGGCAGTTGCGCGTGGGTCCACTCTGTTGCTGAAGGTGCTTCGTAGACTTCGCTTTCGGAGAGTGTTTTGCTTCGGAGATTGCAACGCTTGCTTCGAACTAGCTCCATCAAATTCGAAGTCCAGTTCTCAGAAAACTCCGTAACCAGAGTCTAACTCCGCTGAAAAATTGCAGGCTCCTCTTTGTACTCTTCGAACAATTTTTTTAGCCTCCGAACCAAAGACCAATTTTGGAACAGTAATATGTCATCTCTTTTTACATGAATTGTTCATGCCTTGAATGATCTGCTAATCTATCTTTTAAACACTGTGTTGGTGTCTTTTTAATTTAGACACCGGTTGTTTTTAGACTAGATTAGTTTAAGCACTTTTGATCTGTTAAATTCCAGCTGGTTGTTTGTTGAGGTGCATTGGGTGTTGGGAGCAGGCCATTGATTCGAAAGAATTTTTTAGGCGCCCATTCACCCCCCTCTAGTCGCTACTTTCGGTCCTACATACTAGAGCATTGAACAACAAACTTGCACTTCCACCTCAAACCAAAGCTCGGTTTAAAACTATTAGTAGTGGACCGTGTTACGCAACAGTAAATGACAAAAAACAAATATTTGTTAGACAGTTAAATCAGAGACTTTTGACTATTTTCTAGCGGCGGAGGGGCTGGCGATGCCTCGGTGCCAGTGGGGCAGCCATGCAAGGCTGGGGCGGAGGGGTTCGGGGCCCGTGACGGAGGGTGCGGGGACGGCGTCTCCAAAGCTCAGATTCGACAAAGCAAAAATACACGGTAAACTTGCATACGAGAGTATTTCCGACTTTATCTTTTCAAAAAGTCAGTTTTCCCTTTATGTCACTACTGTTCTTCGCACAGTACATTTTGTTTTTGGTTCTTGTTAATTAACAACATTGTTCAATGTAGTGTTCTATATATTAAGATCATATCATCACTTTAGTATCTCAAGTTAGCTGACAAATTTAAAACAAGAAGCGTTAATAAATTGTAGTGAGCACAATTTTCGACTAATTCATATCACCGCTTGCAGTATACAAAGTGGTTTAGTTCAAAACCTATTATTATTAAGTAGTGCGCCCAATATAGCGCTATGGTAAAACTGAAAAAATAATACATGAGTTGAACTTGAAGTGAATAATGAGATAACTTTAAATTCATGCCAAAATAAGTCAGCAATGAATTATTATATTATTAAATTCATAACAAATATACTTAAAACAGTATCATAGCAAATTCGACTAACAATGAACACCCAAGCCATCTTATTTTCACGCGATTATACCAATTAGAAGACATATCATATATAAAACTCGAAAATTTTTGTTATGAAAAAACAATTTTTTTACATTTTAATAGCACGCGTCGTATTTTACTTTCCACTGTGGAAACATATTGTGGAATGAACCATGAGAGAAATGAACACCGATAACTTTACCATAACAAATCCACAATACATAAGTTCAACCATTCAATCAAACAATTAAAATGAGAACAACAACCATGATGTAATTATAGCTATAGGACGGAGAAATGTTTATACAATGGGTAGAAAACTTAAATTATAATATGAATGGGCATGAGAGTTTTACTTTAGTAAAAGCTAAAAGTTGTATATCACTTCTTCAGTTCAAATAAAAGAGTTAAACAATGTATAATTCACAAATTAAGACATTACCATTTCATCCCTTGCCATGGAGAGTGTTGACGCGATCCAAAAGTGTGCGGATACTTAGGGACAAACTTAAACGTAACACAACACCGACGTCGCGTTCCGACTACCCTTAATAGTGGCAAGGGGGGTGGAGTCGCCAGGTAATCAGATCACACAGAAATAATCCAATTAGCCAAAAAGAAATATATAAATAAAATAGACCAGTCAGCTGAATGGAGCCTAACTGATTTGAAGTGTATTGTGCGAAGGGTTTCACCGAAGGGAGCCTTCGACGTATGATGCGAAGGGTCTCGCCGAAGGTAGTCTTCGGCGTTCGGATCAATCTAGCCGAAGGCAGGCTCCGAACAGATATCGACACGACATCGCCTCATAATAGCGGGGTTCGGTGCAATGTGGGATCGGAATGGCGACTAGAGGGGGGTGAATAGGCGCCTCGACAAATTTTTGAGAATATGATGGCCTTTTCTAATCACCCAACGCACCTCTAAATGAACAAGCGGAAGAAGATGTAATAAAGACTCTGATAAAAACAAATGCTATCACCCTCCTAATTGATATTATGTCAAATGATAGATTGAGGGATCACCAACACTGAATCTGCACACACAAAGACTGCACTTTAAAAATAGCTCTGAAACCTTTTCTGTTCTATACAAAAGACTCACAAAAAAACAATTTCAGAATGGGCTTGGTGGAACATGTGCTCGGTAGTACATGTAGTTGTTAATGGCAAAAAGCATCACTGCATACGGTAGCATATGATCGGCAAGTTGGGAAAGAAAAAGAAGGGAGAAAAATATTTCTAGATTCAACTTTTAGCCTTCAAGATTTTCAGCAAATGACCACCTTCCAGAATTTTTATAGCATATAGATGAGCCAAAAACTATATGTAGATGTGTTCATAACTTTTTGCAAACTTCAAACATGAAACCCTTGTAACTTGGATAGCAAGAGTTATGTAGAACTCAGGTCCAAAAATAGAACCAAAATAGATCAAAAATCGCCTCAAACTTTGAATCCAGACTGAAAACAGAACACAAAACTTTGCAGAAATCAGCAGTTTCAGAACTTTTTAGACACTTTGTTGGACAGGAAAATATATGCAGGAGTGGTCAAAACCTTTTGAAAATTTCAAACATAGTGTAGGACCGAAAGTAGCGACCATAGGGGGGGGGTGAATGGGCGCCTAAAAAGTTCTTTCGAATCAATGGCCTAGTCCCAATACCCAACGCACCTCAAAAGACTTAGCAGCAAAACGTAAACAGATCGCCAAAGCCTAAAAGTATCTAGCCTAGAAACGATCGGTGTTCTAAACAAAGAAACACCAACACAATGCTAATAGGCTTAATAATCAAAGCATTCGAATCATGGCAGATCAAAACTTCATAGAAATAAATCACAACAATCGATAGAGAGATTACTGTTCAAAGTTGTCTCCAGTATGTTACTTGGCGAAGCCTGCAGTGTCGAAGCCTGTAGTGTCGAAGCCTGCTTCAAAGCCTGCAGTGTCGAAGCCTGCTTCGAAGCCTGCGGATTCGAAGCCTATAGATTCGAAGCCTGCAGATTCGAAGCCTGAAGATTCGAAGCCTGCAGATTCGAAGCCTGCAGATTCGAAGCCTGCTTCACAGAGTTGGACTTCACACAAGAAAAGGGGCTTCGACAGAAACAGCTAGAGAAGAAACTAGACACTATCTGTTCGATCAAAAAGGCTATGAGGAAAAAGCAATGCTAGGAAAAATAGCACACTGTAGCTACAGAAAAGGAGTGCTACTTGCTATCAGCCACATGAACTAGTACTCACGTGAAGAATAGAAGCAACCAGAGAGGATTCAAACACTCAGGAGTAAAACCTTTCGTACGCAGATCGATGTAGAAACAAACTCAGAAACATGCGGTGCGCAGAACAATAGAGAATCAAAACTCACAAATGATGTGAAGAACAAACAGTACACAGGAATAGAACCTGGCGGCGCACAGCAAGGGAATGAACAGGGAGCAAAGAGAATAATAGTGACCTAATTGATTAAAAAGTGAATTCTAGAAGGGTGACCTAACCCTAGGGATTGGGGCCCTATTTATAGGCTGCTCAACACTTAGGAATATTCTACCAGTCCCTTAGGGTTTTTTACAGACGCTGAAATAAAAGGAAAAGACGAAACTGCCCTTAGGATATTTTTACAGACTCGACTGACTGACTATGGGCCTAGGGACAAAATAGTAAACTCCTATTTACATATGACTTATCCGGAAGTTAAGCTTTCGTAGCGACTATGGCTTCTCTTCTAGACAGTCCGATAAAAGATCAGCGGTCGTCAGTTTTGCGCCGAAACTGACAAAGCCTCCACCGACTTTGCACCAGGTACCCGGATTGGGCCGGCCCGATTCCGCAGCTCTCTCAGCCCGGCATTCACTCACTGCCCGTGTACCTGAGTCAATCCTGGTCAACAGTCCAGTGGGTCTTCTGCTGCTCCTGGCCCATGTACCCGGATTGGGCCAGCCCGACTTCGCAACTCTCTCAGCCCGATAGTCGCTCGCTGCCCGTGTACCTGAGTCACACGCGACCCATGACGCAGCAGGTCTCCTCTCTTCTTCCGTCCCCTTTGACTATCGTTGACAATGACTCATCACATCTGGAGCCATGAGGCCCACGCTATTCAGCATGGCTCCTCAATCTCCCGCTTGATGAGTGCATTGTCAACACTTCACTTCTCTAGCTCTTCAGTACCTGCGAACACATGTGGAAACACGAAAACAAAGCACAAGAAAACAAAGAAGAAGAAAATAAGGTAAAAGTTTAACCCTAATGACCAAAAGCCAAACAAAAAGCAAGAAGTGGTCATTATGGTTAACCAAAATGTAAAAGCTCAAAATAAGTGCAATTTCAGAAACATCAACAAGGATATCAAAAGAGTAAGGCCAAATGGGACAAAAACTCCCCAAAAACTCCCCCTGAAACAAATATCCCAAAATTTCTCCCCTTGTTGACAAGTGATCTCATAAAGCACTCTAAAAAGACACAAACTCCTTTGAAATGCAACTCCCCCTCAAAATATGCAATGAATACAACTGGGTTGCAGGTGGAGTGTAGAAAGCATGCTTCTCAGATATGATTGAGTGCAATTACAACATCTACCAAGTACAGCAAAAGACATACTATCTAAGACTCATGGCATGATCAGTGCAACAGATGATATCTAAAGAAAGTCATTAGCCTGCATTTTTAAATTTTTTCAAAAAAAGCATCACCACATTTTCCAGTTGACAAGCAAGGTAAAACATGAGATGCAGAAGCTAATTGATATCTACCAAGATAAGCATTGTTCAAAACAAAGTGCTTTAGCAAACTTGTTATCTTTTTAATGGTCAGGCTTTTTCTTTTTCCTTTATTATTTTCTCCAGGGGTTATTTGCATGTCAAACCTTATGCTGACCGACCAAGTCAAGCTTAGGCCAGAACTAGACCATAACTAGCTTAGGACATTGGTCTTGGCATACATTACACTGTCCTAGTTCATACCAAAGTGCTATGGTAAGCAGTCTAGACCAATGCAATGCGGCAAAGCAAACCCACTTGGATCTTTTCAACTCAAGCATAAAAAGGCATGGAATTTTCATTCATTTTTGATTTTTATCATTTTTATAGCACATTTTCCATGTTAAAGCATAAAGATGTCCAAGTTGCATATCTGCATCTATGTGAGGAACTAGCTACAAGGCATGTAACAGATAGCAAAAGCACTCAGCCTACACATGCTAGTTACCAAAAGCAATGGTGATCATTTTTCAAGTTTAAAGCATAAAAGCCATGCATATGACAGATATCAGACATATCAAGTGAATGAACCAAAGCATGATCATTGACAAGTATTAAAAAGCATGTACCAGCTAGAATAAGTAAAGTAGTTCAATCATATAACAGAAGCAGCTCAAAAGTGTGATATGTGAATATGTATGATATGAACACACACAAAAAGACTCAAGAAAAGAGTAAAGAAGAAAGAAAATTGACGCAAAAATATCCTAAAAAGGATACACAACACCCAAATCCCCTCGTAAACGCTCAAAAGTAAACTGATCTAGGGGTTTGGTGAAAATGTCAGCCAACTGATGATGGGTATCAACATGAACAAGGTTAATGACACCTTTTTCATATTGATCCCGTAGAAAGTGAAAGCGCACATCAATATGTTTGGTTTTTGAATGGAGACAAGGGTTTTTCCCTACACTAATTGCACTGGTGCTGTCGCAAAACAAAGGAACTCTGGTAGGAAAGAACAACCCAAAGTCTCGCAGAGTGGAAATCATCCAAACCAACTGTGAGCAGCAGCTAGCAGTAGCTACATACTCAGCCTCAGTGGTCAAAAGAGCAACTCCAGATTGCTTTCGAGAAAACCAAGACACAAGAGATGAACCAAGAAACTGGCAAGTACCCGAAGTCGACTTGCGATCCAACCGGCACCCACCAAAGTCGGTGTCCGAAAAGCCAGATAAATCAAGAGATGATGATGCTGAATAGTAAAGACCGAGATCAGGCGCATAAGTGAGATACTTGAAGATGCGCTTGATAGCCTGCCCATGAGACGCGTGTGGTGAAGACTGAAAGCGCGCGCAAAGTCCCACGACGAACTGTATGTCTGGTCTTGTCGCCGTTAAGTACAACAGCGAACCGATCATCCCTCGAAACTCCCTCTCGTTGACCTTGACGCCGCTCTCATCCTTGTCCAGACCCCCAGATGTGCCCATCGGGGTCATCTGCGTCTTCAACTCATCACTAAAGTCAAATTTTTTCAACATGTCACGAGTGTACTTACCTTGGTGGATGAAAGTGCCGTCCTTGGTCTGCTTGATCTGGAGCCCTAAGAAATACTTTAGCTCACCCATGAGGCTCATCTCAAACTCGTTGTGCATCTGCTCAGAAAACTTGGACACAAGAGAATCAGTAGTACCGCCAAAAATAATATCGTCCACGTAAATCTGAGCAACTAAGAAATCTGAAGCAACTCTGAGCAAAAAGAGTCTTATCCACAGAACCCATCACAAAGCCCTTCCCCAACAATAACTGCTTCAACCGATCATACCAAGCCCTAGGGGTTTGCTTTAATCCGTATAAGGCTTTTTGCAATTTAAAAACAAGTCGAGGAAACTTGGGGTTCTCAAAACCGGGGGGCTGCCTAACATACACTTCCTCCTCTATATACCCATTCAGAAAAGCACTCTTGACGTCCATTTGAAAAAGCTTAAAACCCTTCGAAGCGGCAAAAGCTAAGAGAATGTGAATGGACTCAAGACGAGCAACAGGGGCGAAAGTTTCTTCAAAATCAATACCCTCTTTCACGCAAAAACCCCATCTTCACCTTGTTTGTTCTTGAACACCCACTTGGTGCCTATGGGGTTGCATCCTGGTGGCGGCTCAACTAGTGTCCAAACCCGATTACGGACAAAATTCTCAAGCTCTTCTTGCATAGCATTAATCCAATTAGAATCAGAAAGAGCATGAGAAATGTCTCTGGGCTCAAAAGATGCAACAAAAGCAGATTCAGCAAACACAGCAAGAGAGGTACCAGATGAACGCAAAGTTCTCTCAGTCAAATCACCGATGATGAGCTCTGAGGGATGATCACGCTGAACTACACGGGATCCCTGGTGATCTGAAGTAACCTCACCGGAGTCAGCAACTAGCACCTCTGGACTCGACTGAGGGGGCTCGATCGAAGTGGAAGAAGTGATCAGAGGTCCGCCCTCATCCTCAGTCGAAGTCTTAGAAGGTGTGGGCTCTGCAGGAGGTGCAGAAGGCCCACCCTCATCAGCAGCTGGAGTATCCTCATCTTCCTCGAAGATGGACTCTCCGAGCTCATCATCACTAGAAAGCTCAAAAGAAGGAGTCAAAGAAGGCAAGGACTCATCAAAAGAAACCTCGCAAGTCTCGACAAGCTGCTGGGAGTCGAGGTTCCAAACACGTAAGCCTCGAGAATGTAAAGCATACCCAAGAAAAACTCCATCCCAGCAACGAGACTCAAACTTGTCCAAATGCCCTCCCTTCTTGAGCAGAAAGCATTTGCAGCCAAACGCTCGCAAGTGGCTCACCTTGGGCTGTCTGCCAAACCGCAACTCGTATGAAATCTTACCAAGGTAAGCTCTAAGAAAAATGCGGTTGGCTAGATAGCAAGCCGTGTTCATGGCTTCAGCCCAAAAATGCCTAGGAGTCCTGTGCTCATCGAGCATCATCCTGGCCATCTCGACTAGCGTGCGGTTCTTTCGTTCCACAACGCCGTTCTGTGGGGGAGTGTAAGGAGAAGAAAACTGATGGTCAAGACCATGATCACTACAGAAGTTGACGAACTGAGAGTTCTTGAACTTAGAGCCGTTGTCGGAGCGAATTGCTCGCATCCGACCATTCTTCTCATTCTTCAGCTTCAAAATCAGGTCATGAACAAACTGAAAAGTTTCATCCTTAGACTCCAAAAATAAAACCCACGAAAATTGAGAAAAATCGTCAACAATCACAAGTGCATACCACTTCCCACCGACTGAGCATACCCGAGCTGGACCGACAGTGTCCAAATGTAACAACTCGCCCGGATACGATGTCATTACCTGAGTCACAGGTGAGTGAGAAGCGGCAACCATTTTCCCATGACGATAGGGATGACAAACTAGATCCTTCTCCATCTTAAGCTTGGGCAATCCTCGGATGAGGTCCATAGAGCTCAACCTGACTAGTAGATCAAAACTCAAATGACCTAACCTCCTATGCCACTTCCAGAGCTCAGAAGAAGATCCAGCAATCAAACAGCGAGAAGGGCCAAAAGAACTAGAGAAGTCAATTCGAAAAACCTTACCGAACGGTAAGATCTAGCAAATCAAAGACCCTCTAGAATCGAACACAAAAGAATTGCCCTTCTTAAAACGCACTTCCAAACCATCCTCAAGAAGTTGCGAAACAGAAATCAAGTTAAAGTTCAAATTTTTAACCAAGGCAACATTCTTTAACGAGAAATGATCTGAAATGCGAATTGCGCCGATGCCACTTACTTTCCCTTGACCACTGTTCCCGAAAGTGATGTACTCTTTGGAGCTCGGGGGAGTGACACTGGAGAACCATCTGCGATGTCCCGTCATGTGGCGAGAGCATCCTGAGTCCATGATCCAAACGTCCTTCAGTCCCCGATCCTGCACAATCAGTAGTTGTAAGGGGGAGCAAATGGTCCGGCACCAGGTTTAGCAAAAGAACTAAACCAGTGTCGAGCCATCTGCTCAAAAGACGGAAAGCGAAAACCATCAGAAGAGTTTGGACCAAAGCGCGGCTCAAAGCGCGGTCCATGGTTTTGCCTAAAACCTCGGCCACGAGGTCCAGGACCGTAGCCAAAATGGCCTGGAACTCTACTAGAACAAACACCACCAACTGAAGCATCGGCATGAAAGCCCTCTCCTCTACCACCACCTACACGACGCGGCCTGGCCTCCAGCCTCTCCTTGCGTCGAGGAACACGCAGTCTACCACCCTGCTGGTAGAACAGCTCCTGACCACCACGAGCACGCTCTGCTCTCTCAACCCACTTCCTCCTGAAGCAAAATTCCGCAAGATGCCCTTCTCTCTAACAATACTGACAATGGTAGGTGGGCTTCTTGGGATGTGGTTGAGGCTTGGGATTCTTGGGCTTAGTGGTGTTTGGTGTAGTCTTCTTGCGTTGAGAGGGTCCTAGGAGAGAGTCAAGAGAAGTGTGGAGGTGTTTGGGCTTTGGAACCCAGATGGGCTTCTTGGGTGGAGCTTTGAGCTGTTCATGAATCACTCCATCCTTGGGCTGACAAGCCTGGGAAGACTCAGTGGAGTGAGTCTTGAGGTATCTCTGCTCAGGAGTCATTTTACTCCACTCCACTGCCCAGCTAATGGCACTCTCAAAGTCAGCCTTGGTGTAGGTGTAGCCTACCCCAAACCCATCCGACCTCTTGAACTGCTGGATCATCATGCCGAGCTGTGGCTCTCGGGCACTGATCCAACTTAGGATAGAACGAAGGTAAAAATTCTCATTCTGAGAATCAGCTAGCTCCTCTCTCAAGGAAGCTAGTACCTCCACCTGAGACAAGCAGGTCTCACACTTGCTATCTACCTGGACAGACTTCTTGTCTTTCAGCTTGATCAATTCCATTCTAAGAGACAAACAGTTCTCACAGATAGTGGGTGGAACTGACAGTGTCTCAAGCTCTAGCCTAGTCTGCACCAGCTCAGCTCTCACTCTCTCGAAATCACCCAAATGCTCATCGCCCTTGGCTTTCAGCTCAGTTAAGACAGCTAGATGAGATGGGCAATCAGCATAGGGTGCAATGACAGTGGCGTGAGCATCTTCCAGCTCCAGCTGAGCATTTTCAAGCTCAGTGGCCAGAGCGTCCCTCTCATCAACCCTTTCTGTGTACTTGGATTTCAGAGTCGACAAGTCACACAGAAGAACCTCACACTTAGGGCACTCACTGCTATCACCCATGCAGGGGGAAGAAGATAGACTCTCAATTCTGCCGTTGGCCATAGCAAGCTCACTCTCTAACTCATCTATCCTCTTCTTAGCTCCCCTAAGCAGTTTTTCCCGATATTTCAACTCCTGACGATTGCTTTCAAGTAAATCAACGATTTCGCGTTCATAAGATGATACCTTTTCGTTGTCGTCATCGTCGGAGTCATCGGAGGAGCTCTTCTCTTCCTTATCCCCAAGAGCCATTGAACAGAAGCTCTTGCGGGATCTTCAGCGCTCATGTGAGCGGCTCTTCGGTCTGTCCACGAAAGCCATGAAGCAAAGGCCCACCGGATCGTCCTTGTCCTTCCCCTTCCTGATGATGATCTCCTCATCGCTTGAGCTCGATGAAGAGGAAGAAGACGTGGACCGCTTAGACTAGCTCTTCTCCATCTCGGCGAAGAAGGCCTTGTCGCGCTTCTTGTTCTCACGCCGGTAATCCTTCAGGGCCTTTCGGAAGAATCTGGTCTTTGTCTTGCCCTTGTTGAAGGAGGAGCTCTCGTGCTTGCCGGAGTCGTGGAAGCCACCACCGGTGCCCTTCTTGTGGCCATTGCGCTTGGGGTAGTCGGCGATGAAGTGTCCTGGGTCACCACACTCAAAGCACCCGGATGTCGTGTCGTGTCTTTTGAACATTCTCTTGTCATAAACATGACGCACCCGGTTGTTAAAAAGACACAAGTCATCATCTCCCAAAGACTCAAGATGGTCCTCAGTGATAGACATCAAAGAGAACCCAACACAGCTCACAGAAGTTGGAACAACAGAAGGTGTAGCAAGGGCCAGAGATTTCGAACTAGAGCCAGTGAGATTTGATCTCAACTGGATATCAACCTCAGTGACCTTCAGCATGCTAAAAAACTCAGAAATGGTCAAGGTATCATAAGAAGTGCTCTCAATAATAGGATACCTTGATCTCCCAGATCATTGGGTCCAAGGTATGGAGAACCTTGAGCGCCTGCTCGTGATCTGAGACTAACTGAACACCCTCAGACTTGTTGTCCCGAAGCTTGTTTATGATCGATTGAAAATGACCAAACAACGCTTCAACAGATTCACCCGGCTTTTGTGTGAAGTTCTCATATTCACGCCGGTAGGTCTGATAGAGCCGAGCCTTGACCTGGGCTGTCCCCTCATGGTGTGCCTTGAGGGTACCCCAGATCTCTCTTGCAGTGGAAAGATGGCTCACACGCTCAAACTCAGTGGGACCTAAACCAGAAAACAGAATGTTCACAGCTTTACTATTGCTCAGATGCTAGGCAATGATACCAGGAGTACCATGCTCAGCAACTGGAAATATAACAAACGTATCATGAACGCAAATGTCCCATATGTCCGAGCCTTGGCTCATAAGATAGTCTCGCATGCGAGTCTTCCAATAGTTATAGCCATAAGCTTCCAAGGACAGGACCTTGCCAGGAGACATCATGATCACTACTGGGGTTTAGAACCGGTTAAGGTATGGAAAAACCCTAACCAAGCTCTGATACAACTTGTAGGACCGAAAGTAGCGACCAGAGGGAGGTGAATGGGTGCCTAAAAAAGTTCTTTCGAATCAATGGCCTGCTCCCAACACCCAACGCACCTCAAAAGACTTAGCAGCAAAACGTAAATAGATCGCCAAAGCCTAAAAGTATCTAGCCTAGAAACAATCGGTGTTCTAAACAAAGAAACACCAACACAATGATAATAGGCTTAATAAGCAAAGCATTCAAATCATGGCAGATCAAAACTTCACAGAAATAAATCACAGCAATCGATAGAGAGATTACTGTTCAAAGTTGTCTCTAGTAAGTTACTTGGCGAAGCCTGCAGTGTCGAAGCCTGTAGTGTCGAAACCTGCTTCGAAGCCTATTTCGAAGCCTGCAGTGTCAAAGCCTGCAGATTCGAAGCCTGCTGATTTGAAGCCTGTAGATTCGAAGCCTGCGGATTCGAAGCTTGTGGATTCGAAGCCTACGGATTCGAAGCCTGTGGATTCGAAGCCTACAGATTCGAAGCCTTTAGATTCGAAGCCTGTAGATTTGAAGCCTGAAGATTCGAAGCCTGCAAATTCGAAGCCTGCTGATTCGAAGCCTACAGATTCAAAGCCTGCAGATTCAAAGCCTACTTCAGAGAGTTGGACTTCACACAAGAAAAGGGGCGTCGACAGAAACAGCCAGAGAAGAAACTAGACACTATCTATTCGATCAAAAAGGCTATGAGGAAAAAGCAATGCTAGGAAAAATAGCACACAATAGCTATAGAAAAGGAGTACTACTTGCTATCAGCCACATGAACTAGTACTCACGTGAAGAACAGAAGCAACCAGAGAGGATTCAAACACTCAAGAGTAAAACCTTTTGCACGCAGATCGATGTAGAAACAAACTCAGAAACATGCGGTGCGCAGAACAACAGAGAATCAAAACTCACAAATGATGTGAAGAACAAACAGTACACATGAATAGAACCTGGCGGCGCACAGCAAGGGAATGAACAGGGAGCAAAGAGAATAAAAGTGACCCAATTGATTAAAAAGTGAATTCTAGAAGGGTGACCTAACCCTAGGGATTAGGGCCCTATTTATAGGTTGCCCAACCCTTAGGAATATTCCACCAACCCCTTAGGTTTTTACAGACGCTGAAATAAAACGAAAAGACTAAACTGCCCTTAGGATATTTTTACAGACTCGACTGACTGACTATGGGCCTAGGGACAAAATAGTAAACTCCTATTTACAGATGACTTATCCGGAAGCTAAGCTTTCGTAGCGACTACGACTTCTCTTCTGGACAGTCTGATACAAGATCAGCGATCGTCAGTTTTGCGCCGAAACTGACAAAGCCTCCACCGACTTTGCACCAGGTACCCGGATTGGGCCGGCCCGATTCCGTAGCTCTCTCAGCCCGGCAATCACTCACCGCCCGTGTACCTGACTCAATCCTGGTCAACAGTCCAGTGGGTCTTCTGCTGCTCCTGGCCCATGTACCTGGATTGGGCCAGCCCGACTTCGCAGCTCTCTCAGCCCGACAGTCGCTTGCTGCCCGTGTACCTGAGTCACATGCGACCCATGATGCAGCAGGTCTCCTCTCTTCTTCTGTCCTCTTTGACTATCGTTGACAATGACTGATCACATCTGGAGCCATGAGGCCCACGCTATTCAGCATGGCTCCTCACATAGAACCCTTGAAACGTGGACAACAAAAGTTATGTAGAACTAAGGTCCAAAAACAGTACGAAAATAGATCAAAACTCGCCTCAAAGATTGAATCCAGACTGAAGACAGAACTCAACGATCAGTAGAAATAAGAAGTTTCTAGAACTATTTAGGCACTTTATTGGATTGAAAAATATATACAACAGTGGTCAAAAACTTTTGCAAACTTCAAAAATAGAACCCTGGAAACTTGAACAACAAAAGTTGTGAAGAACTTAGGTCCAAAAACAGAATCAAAACAGTTCAAAACTTAGCTCCAAAAGTGAATCTAAAAAGGATGAACAGTACCTGCAGTGCAAGCTCCAAAAGTGAATCTGTGCTTATCCGAATGATAAACACTAAGCGCGAAATTAAGAACAGCAAAAAGGCTAGTACAAAATAGAAATTGTGGTTGGTAGCCCCAAAATATTCAGCTAAAAGAGTCCCCTAAACCCTATACCTTTGGCTCCTTTATATAGGCAAGCCCATTAAAGAAATCTCCAAAATATCATTAGGGTAAAAGTTCTAGGTATTTACCTAATTTTCATAATGAATTTTCAGAATTAAAAATTCTGAAAAATCCATTAATGCAAACTCCTAATTTATTACATCATTGACACTATTCTTTTAATATTTTTTCAGAATTAAGAATTCCGAAAAATACTAAAAGATTACACTTAATCTAGACGACAAAAAAGAAAAAATAAAATCCTAATTACTGGAATTAAAAAACATTTTTTGATGCGACGGTTTTCAGCAAAAACCGACAAAGCCTCCTCGATCGCCGACATGTGACACCAATCCGCGAACTCGACCGCCAGCAAGTCTCACCCGCATTCGAACCCCTCAAGCCACCTGATCACTTGCACTTGCCTCCCTTTCGCTGACTCGACCATCATGCTATCTCGACCATCCATCCGTACATGTCTTACTTTATCTCCTCGTGCACTTCGGGGATCATCTCCAGCTTCACCCGAAATCCTTGATCCTCTAGCATCGAGCTCCCCGCTCGACCCTTGATCATTCGTCGTTGACAGTTGGTTAGCATCTGCACCCTGCATACATGAGACAAGCCAAAACAAGAGACGTAACACACACCGATCCCCTCGGCATAATCCATATCCACACATCGATCCCATCGATGCAATCAAGCCACAACTCACTCACTCATCACTCCAGATCACTCAACCTTTTCAATCACTCATCATACAGACAAAAACCACAGTGCGACCTCACTTGGTTTCACAATTTCCCTTTGATGAGTGCATTGACAACCCCAAAGAGAAACATGATGAAAGTTTCAAGTTCAGCGAACAAGTGACCATAAAAACTCAGAAAAGGGCAGAACCATGTCAGTTGATAAAAGATCTCCCCCTTTGGCAAAAACTCATGCATAGCAAAGCATCTCTGTTGGCAAAATCATCAATGCATCATGAAAGCCATTACTCCCCCTTAACCAAGAAAACACATCATTTAAACCATTTCTCCCCCTTTGTCAATGCAAGCATCAAGATGATAAAAAGATGCAAAGAGGGGAGTGAGGGTAGAGTATAGATGCAAGCTTCTGAAATATGAGCAACTCCAATTATAGTACAAACAAGCATTTCCCTTGAATATTGTCTAAAAGTACTGTATGAAAATCTCAGGTGAATACACTCTAAACAAAAGCATGAGCATGCATTTTCATATTTCAGCAAATAAAAGCATCACCACTCAGACTAGCATACTAGACATGGCAAGGCATGAGATGCAAAAGCTAATCAAATACTAACCAGATAAGCATATCCCACTACAAGGAACTTCGACAAACTTGATATGCAATTGATTCAAGATTTTTGATTGATTGATTTATTTATTTTTCATTTTAGTGTGTGGGGTTATTTGCTTGTCAAACTTATGCTAACCGACCAAGATAAGCCTAGGTTGAAACCATCAGAAGCTTAAAGCAATGGTCTCGGCATACACTTCAATGTCCCAGTTCATACCAAAGTGCTATGGTAAGCAATCCAGAACAAAGTAGTGCGACAAAGCAAACCCACATGGATCATTTCAATTTTAGCACAAAACAACATGAATATCAATCATTTTCATTTAATTTTCATTCATTTTCATTTTTTTAATTTACAGCACAATATTTTTGATAAAATCAAGTTGTGTATGAGCATCCAAGTGAAAAGGACCTAGCTATCAAGTAAGTAAAAGATAGCAAAAGCACTCAACCTATTCATGCTAGTTTTTATACTAAGCAGCGATCATTTTCAATTTTTCACAAATAAAAACCATGCTCATGAAAGATATCAGATGTATTCAAGCCAAGTGTAATCAACAGTATTAAATACAATACTTCAAATCCATAACAAATCATGTACTTGTAAAAGCAATTAATCATATAAAAGAAGCTCATGCAGTGCTACACAGCTCCCCCTCAAAATATGCTGGAAGATCTCGAATGTTAAGTGTTGGGGTGAGTGAAAAAATATTTAGGAATCCAACATTGTCAAACTCGAGAACTAGGTAAAGTCAATAGACTGATCATGCACATGGTATGAGTCATGATAAAAAGTGCGTGGCCTACCTCCGAAGCGCGAGCCTGGAAAACGATGAGGTCTCCAAAACCGTCGAGAATCAAAGCCTCTTACATGCGGTCTAGCACCATATGACACATGGTGTACACCACGATGGGCTGAATATCTCATGAAACCATGGGGAGCCTCAAAATCAGGATAAGAATGAAAAGTAGACTCATGCATACCAAAAGATGGGTAATGCATATCCTGAAAAGCACATCGCAAAAGAAGGTCGTTCATCCTTGATACGGAGAAAGCAAAACCCAACCAAATGACCCACCCGATGACAATAGGAGCAGTGATACACTCTCTTGGGTGTGTGAGCATGGGTCTCAGGCGCAAATCTCACAATATTATTTGGTTTTTGCTGAAAAGTTTCCTTTGGTAGATGATGGGCTTTCTTAATAGGTTGAGTAGGATTCTTGGCTTTTTGTGTGGTGTCTAACTAGGCTCTTTCTTTCTCAAGGGTAGTGGGTGGAGTGAACACTGTTTCGCTCGGTGTTTGGAGTGGTTATCTCATAGCCCAACCCTAGAGCTAACCCTACCCTGCGAGCACACATTTTTGTTTTAGCCAAAATCAGATCCATCCTACCCTTTGAGGAGCCATGCTGAATAGCGTGGGCCTCATGGCTCCAGATGTGATGAGTCATTATCAACGATAGTCAAAGAGGACAGATGAAGAGAGGAGATCTGCTGTTTCATGGGCCACGTGTGACTCAGGTACACGGGCAGCGAGCGACTGTCGGGCTGAGAGAGCTGCGAAGTCGGGCTGGCCCAATCTGGGTACATGGGCCAGAAGCAGTAGAAGACCCACTGGGCTGTTGACCAGGGTTGACTCAGGTACACGGGCGGTGAGTGATTGCCGGGCTGAGAGAGCTGCGGAATCGGGCCGGCCCAATCTGGGTACCAGGTGCAAAGTCGGTGGAGGCTTTGTCAGTTTCGGTGCAAAACTGACAACCGTTGATCTTGTATTCGACTGTCCAGAAGAGAAGCCGTAGTCGCTACGAAAACTTAGCTTCCGGATAAGTCATCTATATCTCTAGGCCCATAGTCAGTCAGTCGTGTCTGTAAAAATTCCTAAGGGCAGTAGAGTCTTTTCCTTTATTCCTGCGTCTGTAAAAAACCCTAAGGGGCTGGTGGAATATTCTAGGCCATTGGGCAGCCTATAAATAGGGCCCCAATCCCTTGGGTTGGACTACCCTTCTAGAAATCACTTTTTGAATCATTCATTGGGTCATCTTTTGTTCCTGGGTGCTTGTTTCTCTCTCTTGCTGTGCGTCGCCAGGCACTTGTTCATTGCATTTTGCCTTGCATTTACTCTTTCTCAGTTAGATTAAATCTTCTGTTCTTGTTGGGGTGCGTGCATAGATTTCTCTGGTTCAGAAGCATCGATTCGTTTGTGCGGTGTTGAATTTACTCCTGAGAATGTGCCTCGGTTGCGTATGTTCTTCACGCAAGTGGTACTAGTTCTTGCTGTTGCAAGTAGTACTACTACACTGTAGCAACAGTACACTAGTACTCTAGCCTTGCTTTTACTGCACAGCTTTTTGATCGAGTTGACAGGACTAAAGTCCCTTTTCTGCCTGTTTCTAGCGAAGCCCCTTCTCTCTGTTCGAAGTCCCTCAGCTCCGTGAGGCAGGCTTCGATCTGACATCCTCGAAGGCTTCGCTCGAACTTCGGCTTCATTTGCGTGCTGTGTCTCTACCTTCGCAGTACGTTTTGCACTCTGTCAGCTTCACATACTTCGATAGTATTAGCGAAGGTGTTCTCAGTCTCGAGCTGTTCGAAGTCAATACTTCGTCAGGCTTCGGAGTTAGCTTCGAAGCTAATCTCACTGATAGACTTCGCTCAGTGTTTGCATCCATCTTTTCCGAAGGTTCCTGATGTATTTATTCGAAGATAGAGTGTAGGCTTCAATTTTATCTTGCTGCCGTGTGTCGGGCTTCGCTTATCCTTCGAAGGTTGTTTTTCTGTGATCATGTTCGAACCTCTGTTCGAAGTTTAGGCTTCGAAGTACTTTGTTCGAAGCAAGCTTCGATATTCTCATACTTCGCTTCCAAGCATACTTCGCTCCCTGCCACTTCGAACTAGGCTAGATCAAACACACCTTCGGCATTTTCACAACAGCCTTCGACAGACTTCGACACTGGCCTCTGAAGCAGGCTTCGACACTGACCTCCGAAGTAGGCTTCGACACCGACCTCCGAAGCAGGCTTCGAACAGTAGAGCAGGCTTCGCCAAGTTCCGAACAGGAGACAAATCTGAACAGTAACTTCTCGTCTCACTTTATATATACTTAGATCATTCATTGAGAAGTTTGGCCTGACATGTCTTGTATACTTTGTTTATCTGCCTAGTTGCACTGCTTTGGTAGTTCTCTGTTTGACATCAGTTGCTTCTAGGATAGATACTTTTAGACAGGCTATCTGTTCATATTCTGCTGCTTAGTCTTTTGAGGTGCGTTGGGTGTTGGGAACATGCCATATATTCAAAAGAATTTTTAAGGCGCCCGTTCACCCCCCTCTGGTCGCTACTTTCGGTCCTACAAGTGGTATCAGAGCGAGGTTAGGGTTTTTCCATACCTTAACCGGTTCTAAACCCTAGTAGTGACCATGACGTCTCCTGGCAAGGTCCCGTCCTTGGAAGCCTATGGCTATAACTATTGGAAGACTCGCATGCGAGCCTATGTCATGAGCCAGGGTTTGGACATTTGGGACATTTGCGTTCACACCACGTTTGTCATATTGCCAGTCACTGAGCATGGTACTACTGGTATCATTGCTCAGCATCTGAGCAACAGTAAGGTTGTGAACATTCTTTTCTCTTGTTTAGGTCCCACTGAGTTTGAGCGTGTGAGCCATCTCTCCACTACGAGAGAGATCTAGGCTACCCTCAAGGCACACCATGAGGGAACAGCACAGGTCAAGGCTCGGCTCTATCAGACCTACCAACGTGAATATGAGAATTTCACACAGAAGCCGGGTGAATCTGTTGAGGCTTTGTTTGGTCGTTTTCAGTCGATCATAAACAAGCTTCGGGACAACAAGGCTGAGGGTGCTCAGTTAGTCTCAGATCATGAGCAGGCGCTCAAGGTTCTCCATACCTTGGACCCAAAGATCTAGGAGATCAAGGTACCTTCTATCATTGAGAGTACTTCTTATGATACCTTGACCATTTCTTAGTTGTTTAGCAAGCTGAAGGCTACTGAGGTTGATCTCCAGCTGAGATCAAATCTCACTGGTTCTGGATCAAAATCTCTAGCCCTTGCTACACCTTCTGTTGATCCTTCTTCTGTGAGCTGTGCTGGGTTCTCTTTGATGTCTATCACTGAGGACCAGCTTGAGTTGTTGGGAGATGATGATTTGTGTCTTTTTAACAACCGGGTGCGTCGTGTCTATGACAAGAGAATGTTCAAAAGACATGACACAAAATCTGGATGCTTTGAGTGTGGTGATCCAGGACACTTCATCGCCGACTGCCCCAAGCGCAATGGACACAAGAAGGGCACCGGTGGCAGCTTCCACGACTCCGGCAAGCATGACAACTCTTCCTTCAACAAGGGCAAGCCGAAGACCAGATTCTTCAAGAAGGCCCTGAAGGACTACCGGCGAGAGAACAAGAAGCGCGACAAGGCCTTCTTCGCCGAGATGGAGAAGAGCTACTCCAAGCGATCCACGTCTTCTTCCTCTTCATCGAGCTCAAGCGATGAGGAGATCGCCATCAGGAAGGGGAAGGACAAGGACGATCCGGCGGGCCTCTGCTTCATGGCTTTCGGGGACAAGCCGAAGAGCCGATCACACCAGCGCCGAAGATCCCGCAAGAGCTTCTGCTCAATGGCTCTTGGGGATAAGGGAGCAAAAAGCTCCTCCGACGACTCCGACGACGACGACAATGAAAAGGTATCATCCTATGAGCGTGAAATCGTTGATTTTCTTGAGAGCAATTGTCAGGAGTTGAAATATCGGGAAAAACTGCTTAGGGGGGCCAAGAAGAGGATAGATGAGTTAGAGAGTGAGCTTGCCATAGCCAATGGCAGAATTGAGAGTCTATCTTCTTCCCCTTGCTTGGGTGATAGCAGTGAGTGCCCGAAGTGTGAGGTGCTTCTGTGTGACTTGTCGACTCTGAAGTCCAAGTACACAGAAAGGGTTGATGAGAGGGACGCTTTGGCCACTGAGCTTGAAAGCGCTCAGCTAGAGCTAAAAGATGCTCAAGCCACTGTCGTCGCACCCTGTGTTGATTGCCCATCTCATCTAGCTACCATAGCTGAGCTGAAATCCAAGGGCGATGAGCATTTGGGTGTTTTGGAGAGGTTGAGAGCTGAGCTTGCGCAGACTAGGGTAGAGCTTGAGACACTGTCAGTTCCACCCACTGTCTGTGAGAACTGCCTGTCTCTTAGAATGGAATTAATTAAGCTGAAAGTCGAGAAGTCTGTTCAAGTAGAGAGTGAGTGTGAGACCTGCTTGTCTCAGGTGGAGGTTCTAGCTTCCTTGAGAGAGGAGCTAGCAGATTCTCAGAATGAGAACTTTTACCTCCATTCTATCCTGAGTTGGATCAGTGCCAGAGAGCCACAGCTCGACATGATGATCCAGCAGTTCAAGAGGCAGGATAGGTTTGGAGTAGGTTACACCTACACCAAGGCTGACTTTGAGAGTGCCATTAGCCGGGCAGTGGAGTGGAGTAAAATGACTCCTGAGGAGAGATATCCTAAGACTCACTCCACTGAGTCTTCCCAGGCTTGTCAGCCCAAGGATGGAGTAATTCATGAACCACCAAAAGCTCCACCCAAGAAGCCTATCTGGGTTGCAAAGCCAAAACACCTCCACTCTTCTCTAGACTCTCTTCCTGGACCTTCTCAACCCAAGAAGACTACACCTAACACCACCAAGCCCAAACATCCCAAGCCTCAACCACATCCCAAGAAGCCCACCTATCACTGTGAGTACTGTTAGAGAGACGGGCATCTTGCGAAGTTTTAATTCAGGAGGAAGCGGGTTGAGAGAGCAGAGAGAGCTTATGTTGATCAGGAGCAGTTCTACCTGCAGGGTGGTAGACTGCGTGTTCCTCGACGCGGGGAGAGGCTAGAGGCTAGGCCGCGTCATGTAGGTGGTGGTAGAGGAGACGTCTTTCTTGCCCGTGCTCTAGTTGGTGGTGTCCGTTCTGGCAGAGTTCCAGGCCATGTTGGCTACGGTCCTGGACCTCGTGGCCGCAGGTTTAGGCAGAACCAAGGACCGTGCTTTGAGCCGCGTTTTGGTCCAAATTCTCAGGATGATTTCTGCTTTCCGTCTTTTGAGCAGATGGCTCGACACTGGTTTAGTTTTTTTGCTAAACCTGGTGTCGGACCATTTGCTCCCACTTACAGCCACTGATTGTGCAGGATCGGGGACTAGAGGACATGTGGATCATGGACTCAAGATGTTCTCGCCACATGACAGGACATCGCAGATGGTTCTCCAGTCTCACTCCCCCGAGCTCCAAAGAGTACATCACATTCGGGAACAGTCAAGGGAAAGTAAGTGGCATAGGCTCTATTCGCATTTCAGATCATTTCTCTTTGAAGAATGTTGCTTTGGTTAGAAACTTGAACTTCAATTTGATTTCTGTTTCGCAACTTCTTGAGGATGGTTTGGAAGTGCGTTTTAAGAAGGGCAACTCTTCTGTGGTTGATTCTAGAGGGTCTTTGATTTGCCAGATTTTACCATTCGGTAAAGTTTTTCGAATTGACTTCTCTAGTTCTTTTGGCCCTTCTCGCTGTTTGATTGCTGGATCCTCCTCTGAGCTCTGGAAGTGGCATAGGAGATTAGGTCATTTGAGTTTTGATCTGCTTGTTAGGTTGAGCTCTATGGACCTCATCCGAGGATTGCCCAAGCTTAAGATGGAGAAGGATCTAGTTTGTCATCCCTGTCATCATGGGAAAATGGTTGCCGCTTCTCACTCACCTGTGACTCAGGTGACGACTTCGTATCCAGGCGAGATTTTACACTTGGACACTATTGGTCCAGCACGAGTACGTTCAGTCGGTGGGAAGTGGTACTCACTTGTCATTGTTGACGAGTTTTCTTGATTCTCGTGGGTTTACTTTTTGGAGTCTAAGGATGAAACTTTTCATTTTGTTCATGACCTGATTTTGAAGCTGAAGAATGACAACAATGGTCGGATGCGAGCAATTCGCTCCGACAACGGCTCTGAATTCAAGAACTCTCAGTTCGTCAGCTTCTGTAGTGATCAAGGTCTTGACCATCAGTTTTCTTCTCCTTACACTCCCCCACAGAATGGCGTTGTGGAACGAAAGAACCGCACGGTAGTCGAGATGGCCAGGACGATGCTCGATGAGCACATGACTCCTAGGCGTTTTTGGGCTGAAGCCATGAACACGGCTTGCTATCTGGCCAACCGCATTTTTCTTAGAGCTTACCTAGGTAAGACCTCATATGAGTTGCGGTTTGGCATACAGCCCAAGGTGAGCCACTTGTGAGCATTCGGCTGCAAGTGCTTTGTGCTCAAGAAGGGAGGGCATTTGGACAAGTTTGAGTCTCGTTGCTGGGACGATGTTTTTCTTGGTTATGCATTGCATTCTCGAGGTTTCCGTGTTTGGAAACTCGAATCCCAGCAGCTTGTCGAAACTTGCGAAGTTTCATTTGATGAGTCCTTGCCTTCTTTGACTCCTTCTTTTGAGCCTTTTGGTGATGATGAGCTCAGAGAGTCCATCTTTGAGGAAGATGAGGATACTCCAGCTGCTGATGAGGGTGGGCCTTCTACACCACCTGCAGAGCCCACACCTTCTGAGACTTCGACTGAGGATGAGGGTGGACCTCTGATCACTTCTTCCACTACGATCGAGCCCCCTCAGTCGAGTCCAGAGGTGTCAGCTGCTGACTCCAGTGAGGTGACTTCAGATCACCAGGGAACCCGAGCAGTTCAGCGTGACCATCCCTCAGAGCTCATCATAGGTGATTTGACTGAGAGAACTTTGTGTTCATCTAATGCCTCTCTTGCTGTGTTTTCTGAATCTGCTTTTGTTGCATCTTTTGAGCCCAGAGATGTTTCTCATGCTCTTTCTGATTCAAATTGGATTAACGCTATGCAAGAAGAGCTTGAGAATTTTGTCCACAATCGGGTTTGACATTAGTTGAGCCGCCACCAGGATGCAACCCCATAGGCACCAAGTGGGTGTTCAAGAACAAACAAGGAGAAGATGGGGTTGTGGTGCGCAACAAAGCTCGACTAGTTGCCCAGGGTTTTTGCCAAAAAGAGGGTATTGATTTTGAAGAAACTTTCGCCCCTGTTGCCCGTCTTGAGTCCATTCGCATTCTCTTAGCTTTTGCCGCTTCAAAGGGTTTTAAGCTTTTTCAAATGGACGTTAAAAAGTGCTTTTCTGAACGGGTTCATAGAGGAGGAAGTTTATGTTAGGCATCCCCCCGATTTTGAGAACCCCAAGTTTCCTCGACATGTTTTTAAATTGCAAAAAGCTTTATACGGGTTGAAGCAAGCCCCCAGGGCTTGGTATGACCGATTGAAGCACTTTTTGTTGGGGAAGGGCTTTGTGATGTGTTTTGTGGACAAAACTCTCTTCTTGCTCAGAGTTGCTTCAGATTTTTTAGTTGCTCAGATTTACGTGGACGATATTATCTTTGGCGGTACTACTAATGATCTTGTGTCCAAGTTTTCTGAGCAGATACACAGTGAGTTTGAGATGAGCCTCATGGGTGAGCTCAAGTACTTCTTAGGGCTCCAGATCAAGCAGACCAAGGATGGCACCTTCATCCACCAAGGTAAGTATACTCGTGACATGTTGAAAAAATTTGACTTTGGTGGTGAGTTGAAGCCGCATATGACCCCGATGGGCACATCTGGGGGTCTGGACAAGGATGAGAGCGGCGTCAAGGTCAATGAAAGGGAGTTTCGAGGGATGATCGGTTCGCTGCTATACTTGACGACAACAAGACCGGATATTCAGTTTGCCGTGGGGCTGTGCGCGCGCTTCCAGTCTTCACCTCGCGCGTCTCATCAGCAGGCTGTCAAGCGCATCTTCAGGTATCTCACTTATGCGCCTGATCTTGGTCTTTACTATTCAGCATCATCATCTCTTGATTTATCTGGCTTTTCGGATGCCAACTTTGGTGGGTGCCGGTTGGATCGCAAGTCGACTTCCGGTACTTGCCAGTTTCTCGGTTCTTCTCTTGTCTCTTGGTCTTCTCGAAAGCAATCTGGAGTTGCTCTTTCAACCACTGAGGCTGAGTATGTAGCTGCTGCTAGCTGCTGCTCATAGTTGGTTTGGATGATTTCCACTCTGCGAGATTTTGGGTTGTTCTTTCCTACAAGGGTTCCATTGTTTTGCGACAGCACAAGTGCTATTAGTGTAGGGAAAAACCCTTGTCTCCATTCAAAAACCAAACACATTGATGTACGCTTTCATTTTCTGCGGGATCAATATGAGAAAGGTGTCATTGACCTTGTTCATGTTGATACCCATCATCAGTTGGCTGACATTTTCACCAAACCCCTAGATCAGTCTACCTTTGAGCGTTTACGAGGCGATTTGGGTGTTGTGTATCCTTTCTAGGATATTTTGAGTCAGTTTTCTTTCTTCTTTACTCTTTTCTTGAGTCTTTTTGTGTGTGTTCATATCATGCATATTCACATATCACACTTTTGAGCTGCTTCTGTTATATGATTAAACTGCTTTACTTACTCTAGCTGGTACATGCTTTTGAATACTTGTCAATGATCATGCTTTGGTTCAGTTCACCTGATATGTCTGATATCTGTCATATGCATGGCTTTTATGCTTTAAACTTGAAAAATGATCACCATTGCTTCTGGTAACTAGCATGAGTAGGCTGAGTGTTTTTGCTATCTGATACATACCTTGTAGCTCGCTCCTTACTTAGATGCAAATACGCAACTTCGACATCTTTATGCTTTTGAACATGGAAAATGTGCCACAAAATAATGAAAGACCAGAAAAATGAAAATTCCATGCCTTTTTATGCTTAAACTTCAAAAGATCCAGGTGGGTTTGTCTTGTCGCATTGCATTGTTCTGGACTGCATACCACAGCACTTTGGTATGAACTAGGACACTGTAGTGTATGCCAAGACCAATGTCTTAAGCTTCTGATGGTCCAGATCTGGCCTAGGCTTGACTTGGTCGGTCAGCATAAGGTTTGACATACAAATCACCCCTGGCAAAAATGAAAAAGGAAAAAGAAAAAGCCTGAAAATTGAAATGATAACAAGTTTGCTGAAGCACTTTGTTTTGGACAATGCTTATCTTGGTAGATATCTGTTAGCTTCTACATCTCATGTTTTACCTTGCTTGTCAACCAGAAAATGTGGTGATGCTTTTGTTTTCAAAATCTGAAAAATGTGTGCTAATGACTTTCTTTAGATATCATCTGTTGCACTGATCATGCCATGTGTCTTAGACGGTATGTCTTTTGCTCTACTTGTTAGATGTTGTAATTGCAGTCAATCATATCTGAGAAGCATGCTTTCTACACTCCTCATGCACCCCAGTTGCATTCATTGCATATTTTTGGGGGAGTTGCTTTCAGGGGGAGTCTGTGTCTCTTTTGAGTGCTTGATGAGTTCACGTGTCAACAAGGGGGAGAAATTTTGGGATAAGAGTTTAAGGGGGAGTTTTTGTCTCACTTACTCTTTTGATATCCTTGTTACTATTTCTGAGATTGCACTTGTTTTGAGCTTTTACCTTTGGTTAACCATAATGACCGCTTCTTGCTTTTGTTCGGCTTTTGGTCATTAGGGTTAAACTTTTACCTTATTTTCTTCTTCTTTGTTTTCTTGTGCTTTGTTTTCATGTTTCCACAGTTGTTTGCAGGTTCTGAAGAGCTGATGAAGAGAAGTGTTGACAATGCACTCATCAAGGGGGAGATTGAGGAGCCATGCTGAATAGCGTGGGCCTCATGGCTCCAGATGTGATGAGTCATTGTCAATGATAGTCAAAGAGGACAGATGAAGAGAGGAGATCTGCTGTTTCATGGGCCGCGTGTGACTCAGTTACACGGGCAGCGAGCGACTGTCGGGCTGAGAGAGCTACGAAGTCGGGCTGGCCCAATCCGGGTACATGGGCCAGAAGCAGTAGAAGACCCACTGGGTTGTTGACCAGGGTTGACTCAGGTACACGGGCGGTGAGTGATTGCCGGGCTGAGAGAGCTGCGGAATCGGGCCGGCCCAATCCGGGTACCAGGTGCAAAGTCGGTGGAGGCTTTGTCAGTTTCGGTGCAAAACTGACAACCGTTGATCTTGTATTCGACTGTCCAGAAGAGAAGCCGTAGTCGCTACGAAAACTTAGCTTCCGGATAAGTCATCTGTATCTCTAGGCTCATAGTCAGTCAGTCGTGTCTGTAAAAATTCCTAAGGGCAGTAGAGTCTTTTCCTTTATTCCTGCGTCTGTAAAAAACCCTAATGGGCTGGTGGAATATTCTAGGCCATTGGGCAGCCTATAAATAGGGCCCCAATCCCTTGGGTTGGACTACCCTTCTAGAAATCACTTTTTGAATCATTCATTGGGTCATCTTTTGTTCCTGGGTGCTTGTTTCTCTCTCTTGCTGTGCGTCGCCAGGCACTTGTTCATTGCATTTTGCCTTGCATTTACTCTTTCTCAGTTAGATTAAATCTTCTGTTCTTGTTGGGGTGCGTGCATAGATTTCTCTGGTTCAGAAGCATCGATTCGTTTGTGCGGTGTTGAATTTACTCCTGAGAATGTGCCTCGGTTGCGTATGTTCTTCACGCAAGTGGTACTAGTTCTTGCTGTTGCAAGTAGTACTACTACACTATAGCAACAGTACACTAGTACTCTAGCCTTGCTTTTACTGCACGGCATTTTGATCGAGTTGACAGGACTAAAGTCCCTTTACTGCAAAGCAACTACGGAGAGAAGATAATTTTTTTCACATTTTAATTTTTCATCTTGCTCTCTAGCAAAGCTAAGTTGGTCCTTAAGGGTGATGCAGGTGGGACACACTGGCTGCACATCCTTAGAACACTCAGTACTCTCCAATCTAGCCTTAAGTTCGTCAACATGCCTATCTTTCAAATTAATGCTTTCAACAAGTAAAGGACAATTCATGCATTCCTTGATGACAGCAGGGCTAGACCACCTCCAAAAGTTGCTTTTCAGTGATTTTATGTTTTTCAACAGTTTGAGCATGTGTAAAATGTAGCTGAGCAAGTTCATTCATGACAACAAGACATGACTCACATTCGACATCATGAGACTTAGATTTCAAAATTGCAAGTTAACTGGAAATAGTTTCAAGTCTGAATTTTAGTTCTTTTCATTCTTTAGCAGCAAGTTTAAGTAATCTATCTTGAGAACAGACAACATCATGCAATTCATCATTTTGAACAAGAAGCTGACCATGGGATAGATATACCTCAGAAGTGTCGAGCTCATCGCTGCTATGTTTGCCATCGACCATGAAGCAAAGGTCGGTGAGATACATTGTCGTGTTCTCCTTCTTCTCCTTCTTGGGAGGTTCCTCCTCTTCTAAGCTTGGCTCCTCGCTTGATGTACTGTCGATGTCGCTGAGGGCGGCGACAAAAGCTCTGGCTACTCTTTTAGCCACTTTTCCGTGCTTTCCTTTGAAGTAAGGTTTATTTTTCCACTTCTGGTGCTTGTGCTCATTTCATTTTTCATTTTTAATTTAGGGCAATTCGCTTTTATGTGAGAAAGATCTCCACATTCAAAACATCCATGCGACCCTCCTCTCCTTTGGTCTCCTCTATTATTGTAGAAGCGGGTGAACTTCTTGAAAATGAGAGCTAGCTCCTCATCATTTAGAGTGTCCACGTGTTCTTTTGTGACAGAGACAAGTCAAAACGACCAGAATAAGCACAATCTGTAGAACAACTAGAAAAGTTACCTCTAGATGAGGTACCACTGCTAGGACCAGAAACCAAGGCAATAGAAGGCAACAAAGAATTTCCTAATTCTGGACGAGATTCCTTAGCAATCTCAGTGGACTTGAGCTTACTAAAGAGTTCATCGCAAGTCAAGATATCAAAGCTTATCGACTCTTCAATACTAGAGATCTTCACCTCCCATATGCTACGATCAAGAGCATAGAGAAGTTTGATAACTCTATCATGGTCCGAATATGCTAAAGTCCTAGTGGAGCGCAAGTTGCTCACAATCCCATCAAATCGAGAAAACATGGCATCTACAGATTCGCTGGGGCCTTGCATAAACATTTGATATTCTTAATTATATGTGCTTTGCCGCATAGTCTTAATCTGAGTAGTGCCCTCATGGAAAGTTTTAAAAGTGGTCCAAATTTCATGCGCAGTTCAAAGATGCTAGATCCTATCAAACTCTTTTCGACTCAGACTCATGAAAAGTATGTGTCTTGCCTTGCTATTATAATTGTATTGTTCCTTTTGAGCCTGAGTGGTGCGAGTTTCAGGGATCACATATTGGGAATCAACAATGTCCCATATAGCATTTCCTTGGCTTAGTAGGTGTTGGGGGAAAATGCTTCACTTTCAGGACTTAGAGATTAACAGTCCAAAATAAGTTGTCATCTTCGGAGCTGATGGATTTATGCACGAAGACGGAGGAATCGTTAAGCAAAAGGGTGCTCCGACTTACGATCCAAAGGAACCCTCCGCAAGATATGAAGCTCCGGAGCAAAACATCAAGGTTGATAAGATGTTTGACTTATCTACTTGTTTCAGGTAGTTTTTACCATTTTAACCCTGATCAGGGTACCGAATAGTTTCCACTAAGTCGGTTGTAATTGAGGGGTAAATAGGTCTTTTCCTTAGACTTTTTTGCCTATAAATACCCCCCTTCTTACCTTGTAATAGGCATCGAATACTCAACTATTCAATACACATATTCGGACCATTAAGCTATTATCCAATTCAGAGGCTTGAGATAGTTCCTAAACACGAACTCACTATTTGTTTGTTCTTAATCTTAGAGAACCTATTAGCGTAATCTTTTACGCCAACAATTGGCGTCGTCCGTGGGGAATCCTAGTTCTAGAAGCTAGTTCTCTATTGCTGACTGCACTTCGAAGAGCACTTACGGAGGGAGCTTCGGAGTCCCAAGATTCCGCGCACCCTTCAGTAAGGGGCTTCCTAGTGCGGTTCGAAGGCCTTCCCTCACCTTCCCAGACCAATCGAAGTCCTCGGTCTTCGGACCTCTCCATTACTAGCTATGTCTCCTAAGCGAAGCCAAGCCTCGGGTCCTCTCCGAAGCTCCCCTCGGACCAACGGAGCCGGACCCTTAGCTGTTCCAACAATTCCCGAGGGCGTCGCTGGGCATCGAGTGCCCAGAGGCCCTCGGGCTCCTCCTACGGTGCTCCAAACTGATTATGTCAGTTCCTGAGACCCGGAGCTACCCTCCGACGAAGACGAAGACCTTCCTGAGGCCGAGGCTACTCAGATAGTGCGGCTTCAGGAGGAAGTGGCTAGGTGGAGGAAAGAGGCCGCTGATCGCCTCCGCTCCCAAGCCTCCACCCAGACTCCAGAAGGGCCCCAAGACGGTGGTGCTCGCAATCTTCCTGAAGCTGTTCAAGTCCCGGAGGAGGCTGAGAACGCATCTTTCGATGATGAGTCTCCGCTACATTTGGACTTGCAAAGGGTGCCCTTCGATCCCAGGTTCAAGGCCTCAAAGTTGCACAAGTATTCCGGCGGGTCCGACCCCAGAGAATTTGCTCGCTCATATGCCCTGGCGATAGAAGCAAGCGGAGGGGTGCACAACACTATGGCAAAGTGTTTCCCCCTCGCTCTCGAAGGTGTGGCTCTCCGATGGTTCTGGTCCTTGAATCCATGATCGATCAGATCTTGGGAGCAGTTGAAGAGGAAGTTCGTAAGCAACTTCCAAGGTACCTTTGTGGCTCCGATGTCGACAGGGAGCTTATTCCAGGTGAAGCAGAGAGCAGGGGAAATGCTTCGGGAATACTTCACGCGCTTCGCCCACACCAAGTCGCAGATCAAGGGCTTGTCTACCTCTTCGGTAGTCGACGCCGCCATGAAGGGGTGTTGAACCCCGATCTCCTCAGCAAGCTTCATCGGAAGCCTGTGTCATCCATGTCACAGCTGATGGCATACTTCGAACAGTATGCCAAGGCGGAGGAGGGCTGCCTTCAACGAACCGTAACACCTGCTCCAGCCCTCCGAGAAGTGAAGACGAAGCCTGAAGCCTTAGCTTCTCTGCAACCCCCTCAAGATAATTGCTTCAGCGATCACAGGTGAGGAAAGAAGCATTTCCGTTCAGAGGTGTTAAGCATCGCACCCACCGTTCTGAAGGCACCTGCCAATTATCAACAAGCGCAAGGCTTCAAGGCTGGAGCGCCGAAGCCCCAAGAGAGAGTACCTGGCTGGCGCCAGAGTTTTTTCTGCTGCGTGCATGGCAACAATAGAAGCCATGACACGAAGGACTGCAAGGCGGTGTTAACTCGTCGGGGTGAATACCTAGGACGAAGTACCGGGCAGGGTACTTCGGATCGAACCCCACCAGCGGCACGGTCGGAGCCTGTTCAAATCATGGCCCGAGCTGGTGTCCCCGAAGCCCCCATGCGGCTACCGGTGGCCAACATTATTCCATCGCCGAAGTAGGAAGACCCCCAAGACCGCGGCAAGCGAGTAGTCCTGCCCATCTCCGGAGGGGGACCCTCGGTAACATGTCCAAGAGGCAGCGGCATGAATACATCCGAGAAGTAGGGCACATTGGGACCACGAATTCCACGGAGGGAATGCCCGAATGGTCTCATGTGCCTATTTCTTTTACTGTGCCAGTGATGCCGCAGGGGTGAAGTTCCCCCATGCTGACCCCTTGGTAATTTCAGCAGATATAGCTGGGGTGGAAGTTCGAAGGATCCTGGTGGACGGCGGGAGCTCCGCAGACATACTTTTTTGTCTAGGCCTTCGACCAAATGTGCATACCTCGGAAGCATTTACTTCCAGCGGCCCGACCACTTCAAGGTTTCGCAGGTCCACCTCTCGATGCCCTCGGCCAAATAGGCCTCGAGGTTACTTTCGGAGAGGGGCCTTTGGCCCGGGTGGAAGAAGTGATCTTCAACGTCGTCGACGCCCCCTATGCCTACAACGCAATCTTCGGGCGAGGGATGCTGAACCAATTCAGAGCTATAGCACATCACAACTATCTATGTCTCAAAATGCCCACGCAAGGTGGAGTTCTTACTATTTCCGGAGACCAAGCTATAGCCCGAAGAATGGAATATGGTCACGGCCAGCCGTTGGACACCCCGCAAGTACATAGTGTGATGGAGCACACCGAAGAGGTTCTGGAGGCTTCGAACTCTTCGAAGGGGCTCTCCCTTAAGCCAAGCCCGGAAGGTGATGTCGTGATGAAGATAATTTTGAAGGATGGCAAAGAATACCCAATACAGTTCGGAAAGGGGCTATCCCCAGAGATAGCTGCCTCGTTGGAAGAAGTCGTCAAGCAAAATTTGGACGTCTTTGCCTGGACTGACGAAGACATCACCGGGGTTGATCGAAGTATCATCGAGCACAGCTTGCTCGTCAACCCGAAGGCTAGGCCAGTATGCCAGGGGCTCTGTAAGCTGTCTGCGGAAGGGGCAGGCCTCGCCAAGATCGAAGTAGAAAAATTGTTAAGGGCTGGCATCATTAAGGAGGTAGCCCATACCGAGTGGTTGGCAAACCCTATTTTTGTCAGGAAAAAGGACTCGAGCAAGTGGCGCATGTGCATCGATTTTACATCATTAAATAAAGCATGCCCGCGACACCCCTACCCTATGCCCCGAATAGACCAGCTGGTGGATTCCACAGCTGGCTCCGAATTGCTCAGCTTCCTCGATGCTTACTCGGGGTATCATTAAGTCTGGCTAAAGTGTGAAGACAAAGCCAAGACAAGTTTCATAACTCCATCCGGAGTATTTTGTTATGTAAGAATCCTTTTGGCTTGCGGAATGCTGGAGCCACATTCTCACGTTTAATAGCTAAGGCTCTAGGTCACCAAATAGGCCAGAATGTTGAAGCCTATATGGATGACAGTGTAATAAAGAGTGCTCAAAAGCACCAGCATATTCTAGACTTAGCTGAAACGTTTGAGAGCCTCCGAGCATGTGGAGTATGCCTCAACCCTGAAAAATGTATATTCGGGGCGCAAGGAGGGAAACTGCTAGGGTACTTAGTTTCGAGCAGGGGAATCGAAGCTATCCCAACGCAGATAAGTGCACTGCAAAGAATGGCTCCACCAGAAAATTTGAAGCAAGTCCAGAAGCTAACAGGAAGGCTCGCAGCTCTTAGCAGATTCCTGGCCAGGTCAGCCGAACGACGCCTTCCAATTTTCAAAGCCCTAAAGGGATCTGAAAGTTTCAATTGGACGCCAGAGTGCCAGAAGAGCTTTGATGATATCAAGGCATACCTCGGAAGCCGGTCAACGCTTACTATGCCCCTCCCGGAGGAAACACTCTTCCTTTATCTTGCAGCAACAGGCTCCGCAGTAAGTGCAGTACTGGTCAGAGAAGTTGAGCTTAAGGGAAATCTGGTGCAAAACCCAGTTTATTTTGTTTCAGAAGCTTTGTCCGGAGCAAAGACAAGATACTCCGAGCTCGAGAAATTTTCTTATTCCCTATTAATGGCCTTGTGGAAGCTAAGGCATTACTTTTTGGTGCATAACCTAATCATTCCTACCTCCTACCCTCCTGGTGATATGCTTCAAAGCAAAGATTCTATAGGTAGGATCGGAAAATGGGCTGTCGAGCTAGCCCCCTTTGAAATTTCCTTCACGACAAGAACTATCAAATCCCAAATCATAGCTGACTTCATAGCAGAGTGGACCATCTACAGTTTGGGCTCCAGAGGAGCCCTCCGAAGGTTTATGGACAATATTTTCTGACGGAGCTTATCATGCATCTGGTGCCAGAGCTGGAGCGGTAATTATATCACCGTCAGGGCAAAAGGCCATGTATTCTGCGAGGCTCAACTTTAAGACCACCAATAACATCGCAGAATACGAAGGGATCCTGCTAGGCCTCTGAAAGGCAAATGCACTTGGAGCAGCAAGGATAATAATTAAAACAGATTCCCAAGTCGTCGCAGGGCATGTCGACAAAAGCTTTCAAGCAAGGAACCCACATCTAGAGAAGTACCTGGAGGAAATCCGCAAGACTGAAGCAGCATTCAAAGGATTTTCTTTTCGAAGTATCCCTCGAGCTGATAATCAACTTGCAGACATTCTAGCAAAAGCTGCAACCGGAGCATTGGACCTCCCAGAGGGTGCTTTCTATGAAGAACTAGTCAAGCCTACAGTCAATCAATTACCCTTCGCAGAAGTCCTTTGCATTTCAGTTGCAGATTGGCGGGCTCCGATAATGGATATCTTGCAAGGTAGCGCAGATTCTTCAGAGGGTCTGGATTTCTGAAGGTTACAAGCAAGGTCTCGAAATTATAAGCATGTCAATGGAATGTTGTACAAAGCCGGAGTTTGTTCTCCTCTACTCCGGTGCATCTCCCAACCTGAAGGCCAAGACATACTTCGGGACATTCACGAAGGTTTATGTGGAAGCCACCTAGCCCCTCGTTCTCTAGCAGGCAAGACACTTCGGCAGGGGCTCTACTGGTCGACAATTGTAAGAGATGCGAAGGCATTGGTTCGAACCTGCCAAGGATGCTAGTTGATGGGAAGACGAAGCCACCGTCCGCCAGTACCACTTCAAGTTATTGCCCCGGTATGGCCAATGGCTCGGTGGGGCATGGACCTCATCGGCCCTTTTCTAATGGCCAAGGGCAGCTTGAAGTTTGCAGTGGTAACAATCGAATATTTTTCCAAGTGGGTCAAAGCAGAACCCTTGACCGCTATCACTTCAAGGAATGTGCAAAAATTTTTCTGGCAAAATATTATATGCAGGTTCGGAGTACCAAGGGAGCTAACTGTGGATAATGGAACCCAGTTTGAAGCTGACACATTCAAAGAATTTTGTGAAGAACTGGGCATTAAGTTATGCTTCGCAGCAGTGCGCCACCCATAGTCCAACGGAGCCGTCGATCGAGCCAACGAGAATATTCTCTCTGGTCTGAATCGAAGGATTGTCGGGTTGGCCAAGGGGTTGTGGGTCGAAGAGCTCCCCAAGATTTTATGGTCCATTCGGACCACCCAAGCCAGGTCCACAGGCTTTACCCCATTTAGACTACTATTCGGAGATGAGACCATGACTCCTACGGAGCTCCGGGGTGGATCCCTTCGTGTAGTACAACCCTGAGATGAAGACGAGAGGAACACTTCGCTAGACTTGTCAGAAGAAACAAGGCTTTGAGGTGTCACCAATCTGACAAAGTACCAAGACCAAACAAAAACATGGTATGACCCGAAGATAAAGCTGAACGAGCTTAGACCAGGTCATTTAGTTTTGCGAAGTGTAATAGCCCCGCGGAAGCTAGGAAATAAATGGGAAGGACCATATATCATCCTACGCTCAGGGCGCCCCGGATCGTTTAAATTAGCTAATTTAGAAGGGGAAGAATTGAAACATGCATGGCATGCGGAACACCTTAAGCGTTACTACGCTTAGGGGCTCCTTGTAATCAATTGTAAAGTTCCTTTTCTAAATAAAGTGGAGGTTCGAATCTTGTTTGCTCTTCGAATATCCCTTACTCCTAGTGGATGCACAAGGAGGACGGAAATGCTTACGGAGTCAAGCATCTTTCAAAGGACCCGGGCAACAGCCTGTGAACCATTGGTTCAAGGGCTTCGCTGCCAGCCTACGGATTCCAGGCTCCGGCTTGTTAGGATCCGTATAAGAGTCTAAGGACTTTAAAAATAAATAGATTTCTGGCCTCTAGGTTCGAAGCATCTGTCAAAGAGCCGAAGGTGGCCAGCCTACGGTTTCCAGGCTCCGGCTTGTTAGGATCCGTAGAAGAGTCTAAGGACTTTAAAAATAAATAGATTTCCGGCCTCCGGGTTCGAAGCATCTGTAAAAGAGCTGAAGGTAGCCAGCCTACGGATTCAAGGCTCCGACTTGTTGGGATCTGTAGAAGAGTCTAAGGACTTTAAAAATAAACAGATTTCTGGCCTCTGGGTTCGAAGCATCTGTAAAAGAGCCGAAGGTGGCCAACCTACGGATTCTAGGCTCTGGCTTGTTAGGATCCGTAGAAGAGTCTAAGGACTTTAAAAATAAGCAGACTTCCGACCTCTGGGTTCGAAGCATCTGTAAAAGAGTCGAAGGTGACCAAGCAATAAGGTTTCAAGGCTACGGCCAATGAGACACTTTTAAAGTCCTAAGCGACTAGTATAGGAGTCTGCAAATATAAATTTAGCTCCGAAACTTACAAAAATCATAATATGAACGTATGGTTCGATGAACTCTACGAAAAAGTAAACTATGGTTATTAAGTGTTGAGCGAAGCATCGGATTGGTGTGCACGTCATTGTGTCCGACAGACCTTATTGCAACGCGTAAGGTCCCCCACCCACAAGGAGGGGTAGTAGGGTAAAGAACAACAAGATGCTTCCGGTGCAATTCATATTAATTTGTCATACTTTTACATCAAGAGAAATTTTGGTCTGAGCCTAGGTAAAATCGGAGACCCGTTCGGCCTCTAGAGCTACCTCTACGACTACTTTGACCTTCGGAGCTCGAAGCCGCCGAGATTGTCTTTTTAGTCCGAGTGCTTCTTTTCTTTTTCGAAGCTCGCAGTTTCTTCTGCTCCTCTTGAAGCTCGGCCCAAGTTAGAAGCCTTTCGGAGTTAGCCTCCGCAGGGTCTTTGGCCTGATACTCTGAGTCGGACCAATCTATATACTCGAAGGATGAAGATGTCTTCTCTTTTTCCTCCTCCTTGATGTAAGTTAAGACTTCTTGACAAACTTCGAAGGTTACCTCTCCCTTATCTCCGTGAGGAACAGAGAAGCAGGAACGACGGTAAGGCCATAAGCTCTCAAGGATTGACCATTGCCGATGGAGTCCTTCGGTCAGGCTCTGAAGGACATGACAGAACCTAAAAGAATAAAACACCCGAACAAGTTCTTCGTTTATAAACTTTTCATTAATGCAAGGGGCTTTACAATATTTCTTATAGATGCTTAAGCGCCCTATGAGCTAAACATGCGGGTCAGTGGCGGAGCAGGAGGTGTCGGAGCCGGCGAAGCTGGAAGCGGTGGCCTTGTTTGTGCTTGCTTCTGCCGACGGGCCTCGTCGATCTAGGCTTTAGCTGCAGCCTTGTGGTCCATTTTCCAGGTTGACCGAAAAACTTCCCAAGCCGAGGCTACATCTGGCGGAGGATGCAACATGTTCTCGGAGGCAAAGCTTCCAGTTGTCGAACCCCTGACCGGAGTGATAGGAATTCGAAGGGCTTCGAGGTGATGGAGGACTCCGATTCCAGCGCACTGTCCGGAGATCTCTCCGTACCGGACACCGGAGCCCATCATCGGCGACGTCGCCACTTGAATCCTCTTCAGCTTCCGATCTAGGGACTCGCTGGCCGCAACAAAAGACGAAGGGAACATGGTGCCAAAATTTTCCAAGGTATCCTGAAGGGCATCCAAGGTATGCTCTGCTATAAGGGCATTCTTCTTTTCTACCGCCTCCAGCCCCACAGCAGTAGCAGATACTTCGGCTATCTGGGAGAGCAAGGAGATTTTCTGAGCCATCTCCTACTTAAGAGAGCCTTGAAGCTCTACCATTTGAATACTCAAAGTAGCCACTGCCTACCAGAGCTTCTCGACCTCCGCTCGGAGCACCAAGCACTCGGCTTCAGCCTCTTGGGCTGAAGTGCGGAGTTTGCCGCTGTTCTGCTTTTCGAGCCAGAGGGCTTCGTCGGTCGCGGCCCTAGCCCTCCATTCTTCAAGGAGCTCTTCCTCCAACCGAAGTGTTTTCTCTTCGGAGTCTTTAAGCGTGGTTTGGAGGGTGGTAACCTTCCTCTTGAGTTGGTTAGTTTCGACTTCGTTGGAAGTCGCTGCCGATCTAGCAAGGACAAATTGCTGCAAGAGAAGCAAGTAAGTACCAAGTATTTACATTTGTTAATTGGAGATATTTGTGGTACTTTTTATACCTGAAGGGCAGCCCTCTCGAGGGCTAAGTTAAGCTCCGGGGCCCTGGCTTCACTCAAGACGGAGACCAAGTCGGAGTTGACGACTTCATGGCCTTTTCTCCGCCAAGGGCTCCAGAAGCACCTGGAGACCCATCCGTTGCTCCAGGAAAGGAGCCAGCTGTAGGACTGAAAGTAGCGACCAGAGGGGGGGTGAATGGGCTCCTAAAAAATTCTTTCGAATCGATGGCCTGCTCCCAATACCCAATGCACCTCAAAAGACTAAGCAGCAAAGCAAGAACAGATTGCCTAAGTCTAAATGTATCTAGCCTAGAAAAGACCGGTGTCAAAAACAGAGAAACACCAGTACAGTGCTAATAGGCAGATTAACAAAATATTCAAGACATGGCAGATCAAACTTCTCAGTAAAATAATCTAAGTACACATGGAATGGAATGAGAAGTTACTGTTCAAAATATGTCTCTTGTTCGAAACTTGGCGAAGCCTGCAGTGTCGAAGCCTGCTTCGAAGCCTGCAGTGTCGAAGTCTGCAGATTTGAAGCCTACGGATTTGAAGCCTGCAGATTCGAAGCCTGCAGATTCGAAGCCTGCTGATTCGAAGCCTGCAGATTCGAAGCCTGCTTCACAGAGTTGGATTTCACACAAGAAAAGGGGCTTCAACAGAAACAGCCAGAGAAGAAACTAGACACTATCTGTTCGATCAAAAAGGCTATGAGGAAAAAAGCAAAGCTAAGAAGAATAGCACACTGTAGCTAGAGGAAAGTAGTACTACTTGCTATCAGCCAGATAAACTAGTACTCACGTGAAGAACAGAAGCAACAAAGACGTGCAAGAGCTCAAGAATAAACAACAGGCGCACTAAAAATGAAGCTTCGGATCCACAAAAAATTCGCTGCACACCAACAGACATGAAAAGAGAATGAGATCTCAAAACATTATGAAGAACAGAAGGAATGCATGAATAAACATTGTGAGAGTACGAGCCTGGCGGCGCACAAACAGGAGAGAGAATGCAGGAAACAAAATGACCCAATGGATTAAAAAGTGAATTCTGGAAGGGTGACCTAACCCTAGGGATTGGGGCCCTATTTATAGGCTGCCCAATAGCTAGGAATATTCCACCAGCCCCTTAGGGTTTTTTACAGACGCTGAAATAAAAGTAAAAGACTAAACTGCCCTTAGGATATTTTTACAGACTCGACTGACTGACTATAGGCCTAGGGAAAAAATAGTAAACTCCTATTTATAGATGAATTATCTGGAAGCTAAGCTTTCGTAGTGACTACGGCTTCTCTTCTGGACTGTCCGATACAAGATCAGCGGTCGTCAGTTTTGCGCCGAAACTGACAAAGCCTCCACCGACTTTGCACCAAATACCCGGATTTGGCCGGCCCGATTCCGCAGCTCTCTCAGCCCAACAATCACTCACCGCCCGTGTACCTGAGTCAATCCTGGTCAACAGCCCACTGGGTCTTCTGCTGCTTCTGGCCCATGTACCTGGATTGGGCCAGCCCGACTTCGCAGCTCTCTCAGCCCGACAGTCGCTTGCTGCCCGTGTACCTGAGTCACATGCGGCCCATGAAACAGCAGGTCTTCTCTCTCTTTTTAGTCCTCTTTGACTATCGTTGACAATGACTCATCACATTTGGAGCCATGAGGCCCACGCTATTCAGCATGGCTCCTCAATCTCCCCCTTGATGAGTGCATTGTCAACACTTCACTTCTTCAGCTCTTCAGTACCTGCAAGCAACCGTGGAAACACGAAAACAAAACACAAGAAAACAAAGAAGAAGAAAATAAGGTAAAAGTTTAACCGTAATGACCAAAAGCCAAACAAAAAGCAAGAAGTGGTCATTATGGTTAACCAAAATGTAAAAGCTCAAAATGAGTGCAATCTCAGTAACATCAACAAGGATATCAAAAGAGTAAGGCCAAACGGGACAAAAACTCCCCCTGAAACAAATATCCCAAAATTTCTCCCCCTTGTTGACAAGTGAACTCATCAAGCACTCTAAAAAGACACAGACTCCTTTGAAATGCAACTCCCCACAAAATATGCAATGAATACAACTGGGGTGCAGGTGGAGTGTAGAAAGCATGCTTCTCAGATATGATTGACTGCAATTACAACATCTACCAAGTACAGCAAAAGACATACTGTCTAAGACACATGGCATGATCAGTGCAACAGATGATATCTAAAGAAAGTCGTTAGCACACATTTTTCAATTTTTGCAAACAAAAGTATCACCACATTTTCCAGTTGACAAGCAAGGTAAAGCATGAGATATAGAAGCTAACTGATATTTACCAAGATAAGCTTTGTCCAAAAACATAGTGCTTCAGCAAACTTGTTATCATTTCAGTTTTCAGGCTTTTTCTTTGTCCTTTTTCATTTTTGCCAGGGGTTATTTGCATGTCAAACCTTATGCTGACCGACCAAGTCAAGCCTAGACCAGAACTAGACCATCAAAAGCTTAAGACACTGGTCTTGGCATACACTACACTATCCTAGTTCATAGCAAAGTGCTGTGGTACGCAGTCTAGAACAATGCAATGCGACAAAGCAAACTCACCTGGATCTTTTCAACTTAAGCATAAAAAGCCATGGAATTTTCATATTTTTTTTATTTTTCATTGTTTTTATGGCTCATTTTCCATGTAAAAAGCATAAAGATATCCAGGTTGCATTTTTGTAGCTAAGTCAGGAACTAGCTACAAGGCATGTAATAGATAGCAAAAACACTCAGCCTACACATGCTAGTTACAAGAAGCAATGGTGATCATTTTTCAAGTTTAAAGCGTAAAAGCCACGCATATGACAGATATCAGACATATCAAGTGAACTGAACCAAAGCATGATCATTAACAAGTATTCAAAAGCATGTACCAGCTAGAATAAGTAAAGCAGTTTAATCATATAACAGAAGCAGCTCAAAAGTGTGATATGTGAATATGTATGATATGAATACACACAAAAAGACTCAAGAAAAGAGTTAAGAAGAAAGAAAACTGACGCAAAATATCCTAGAAAGGATACACAACACCCAAATCCCCTCGTAAACGCTCAAAAGTAGACTGATCTAGGGGTTTGGTGAAAATATCAGCCAACTGATGATGGGTATCAACATGAACAAGGTCAATGACACCTTTCTCATATTGATCCCATAGAAAGTGAAAGCGCACATCAATGTGTTTGGTTTTTGAATGGAGACAAGGGTTTTTCCCTACACTAATAGCACTGGTGCTGTCGCAAAACAATGGAACCCTCGTAGGAAAGAACAACCCAAAATCTCGTAAGGTGGAAATCATCCAAACCAACTGTGAACAGCAGCTAGCAGCAGCTACATACTCAGCCTCAGTGGTCAAAAGAGCAACTCCAGATTGCTTTCGAGAAGACCAAGAGACAAGAGAAGAACCAAGAAACTGGCAAGTACCAAAAGTCGACTTGCGATCCAACCAGCACCCACCAAAGTCAGCGTCCGAAAAGCCAGATAAATCAAGAGATGATGATGCTGAATAGTAAAGACCGAGATCGGGCGCATAAGTGAGATACCTGAAGATACGCTTGACAGCCTGCCGATGAGACACGCGTGGTGAAGACTGGAAACACGCGCAAAGTCCCACGACAAACTGTATGTCCGGTCTTGTTGCCGTCAAGTACAGCAGCGAACCGATCATCCCTCGAAACTCCCTTTCATTGACCTTGACGCCGCTCTCATCCTTGTCCAGACCCCTAGATGTGCCCATCGGGGTCATCTGCGGCTTCAACTCACCACCAAAGTCAAATTTTTTCAACATGTCACGAGTATACTTACCTTGGTGGATGAAGGTGTCGTCCTTGGTCTGCTTGATCTGGAGCCCTAAGAAGTACTTGAGCTCACCCATGAGGCTCATCTCAAACTCGCTGTGCATCTGCTCAAAAAACTAGGACACAAGAGAATCAGTAGTATCGCCAAAAATAATATCGTCCACATAAATCTGAGCAACTAAGAAATCTGAAACAACTCTGAGCAAAAAGAGAGTCTTATCCACAGAACCCATTACAAATCCCTTCCCCAGCAAAAATTGCTTTAACCGGTCATATCAAGCCCTAGGGGCTTGCTTCAACCCGTGTAAAGCTTTTTGCAACTTAAAAACATGTCGAGGAAACTTAGGGTTCTCAAAACCGGGGGGCTTCCTAACATAAACTTCCTCCTCTATGAACCCATTCAGAAAAGCACTCTTGACATCCATTTGAAAAAGCTTAAAACCCTTCGAAGCGGCAAAAGCTAAGAGAATGCGAATGGACTCAAGATGGGCAACAGGGGCAAAAGTTTCTTCAAAATCAATACCCTCTTTCTGGCAAAAACCCTAGGCAACTAGTCGAGCTTTGTTGCGCACCACAACCCCATCTTCACCTTGTTTGTTCTTGAACACCCATTTGGTGCCTATGGCGTTGCATCCTGGTGGAGGCTCAACTAGTGTCCAAACCCGATTACGGACAAAATTCTCAAGCTCTTCTTGCATAGCATTAATCCAGTTAGAATGAGAAAGAGCATGAGAAACGTCTCTGGGCTCAAAAGATGCAACAAAGGCAGATTCAGCAAACACAACAAGAGAGGTATCAGATGAACGCAAAGTTCTCTCAGTCAAATCACCAATGATGAGCTCTGAAGGGTGATCACGCTGAACTGTTCGGGATCCTTGGTGATCTGAAGTCACCTCACCGGAGTCAGGAGCTGGCACCTCTGGACTCGACTGAGGGGGCTCGATCGAAGTGGAAGAAGTGATCAGAGGTCCGCCCTCGTCCTCAGTCGAAGTATCCTCATCTTCCTCGAAGATGGACTCTCCGAGCTCATCATCACCAGAAAGCTCAAAAGAAGGAGTCAAAGAAGACAAGGACTCATCAAACGAAACCTCACAAGTTTCGACAAGCTGCTGGGAGTCGAGGTTCCAAACTCGGAAGCCTCGAGAATGCAAAGCATAACCAAGAAAAACACCATCCCAGCAACGAGACTCAAACTTGTCCAAATGCCCTCCCTTCTTGAGCACAAAGCACTTGCAGCCAAACGCTCTCAAGTGGCTCACCTTGGGTTGTCTGCCAAACCGCAACTCGTATGAGGTCTTACCTAGGTAAGCTATAAGAAAAATGTGGTTGGCCAGATAGCAAGCCGTATTCATGGCTTCAGCCCAAAAACGCCTAGGAGTCCTGTGCTCATCGTGCATCGTCCTGGCCATCTCGACTAGCGTGCGGTTCTTTCGTTCCACGACGCCGTTCTGTGGGGGAGTGTAAGGAGCAGAAAACTGATGATCAAGACCCTGATCACTACAGAAGCTGACGAACTGAGAATTCATGAACTCAGAGCCATTGTCGGAGCGAATTGCTTGCATTCGACCATTGTTCTCATTCTTCAGCTTCCAAATCAGGTCATGAACAAACTGAAAAGTTTCATCCTTAGACTCCAAAAAGAAAACCAATGAAAATCGAGAAAAATCGTCAACAATCACAAGCGCGTACCACTTCCCACCGACTGAGCGCACCCGAGCTGGACCAACAGTGTCCAAGTGTAACAGCTCGCTCGGATACGAAGTCATCACCTGAGTCACAGGTGAGTGAGAAGCGGCAACCATTTTCCCATGACAACAGGGATGGCAAACTAGATCTTTCTCCATTTTAAGCTTGGGCAATCCTCGGATGAGGTCCATAGAGCTTAACCTGTCTAACAGATCAAAACTCAAATGACCTAACCTCCTATGCCACTTCCAGAGCTCAGAAGAAGATCGAGCAATCAAACAGCGAGAAGGGCCAAAAGAACTAGAGAAGTCAATTCGAAAAACTTTACCAAATGGTAAGATCTGGCAAATCAAAGACCCTCTAGAATCAAACACAGAAGAATTGCCCTTCTTAAAACGCACTTCCAAACCATCCTCAAGAAGTTGCGAAATAGAAATCAAGTTAAAGTTCAAATTTTTAACCAAGGCAACATTCTTCAAAGAGAAATGGTCTGAAATGCGAATTGAGCCAATGTCACTTACCTTCCCTTGACCACTATTCCCGAAAGTGATGTACTCTTTGGATCTCGGGGGAGAGAGACTGGAGAACCATCTGCGATGTCCCATCATGTGGCGAGAGCATCCTGAGTCCATGATCCAAATGTCCTCTAGTCCCCGATCCTGCACAATCAGTGGATGTAAGGAGGAGCAAATGATCCGGCACCAGGTTTAGCAAAAGAACTAAACCAGTGCCGAGCCATCTGCTCAAAAGACAGAAAGCAAAAACCATCAGAAGAGTTTGGACCAAAGCGCGGCTCAAAGCGCGGTCCATGGTTCTGCCTAAAACCTCGGCCACGAGGTCCAGGACCATAGCCAAAATGGCCTGGAGCTCTACCGGAACTAACACCACCAACTGGACCACGAGCATGAAAGCCGTCTCCTCTACCACCACCTACACGACGCGACCTGGCCTCCAGCCTCTGCCCGCATCGAGGAACACACAGTCTACCACCCTGCTGGTAGAACTGCTCCTGACCACCACGAGCTCTTTCTACTCTCTCAACCCGCTTCCTCCTAAAGAAAAAGTCCGCAAGATGCCCGTCTCTCTGATAGTACTCACAATGATAGGTGGGCTTCTTGGGATGTGGTTGAGGCTTGGGGTTCTAGGGCTTAGTGGTGTTTGCTGTAGTCTTCTTGGGTTGAGAGGGTCCTGGGAGAGAGTCAAGAGATGTGTGGAGGTGTTTGGGCTTTGGATCCCAGATGGGCTTCTTGGGTGGAGCTTTGGGCTGTTCATGGATTACTCCATCCTTGGACTGACTAGCCTGGGAAGACTCAGTGGAGTGAGTCTTGGGATATCTCTGCTCAGGAGTCATTTTACTCCACTCCACTGCCCGGCTAATGGCACTCTCAAAGTCAGCCTTGGTGTAGGTGTAACCTACCCCAAACCCATCCTGCCTCTTGAACTGCTGGATCATCATGCCGAGCTGTGGCTCTCGGGCACTGATCCAACTTAGGATAGAGCGAAGGTAAAAGTTCTCATTTTGAGAATCAGCTAGCTCCTCTCTCGAGGAAGCTAGAACCTCCACCTGAGACAAGCAGGTCTCACACTCTCTATCTACTTGGACAGACTTCTCGGCTTTCAGCTTGATCAACTCCATTCTAAGAGACAGGCAGTTCTCATAGACAGTGGGTGGAACTGACAGTGTCTCAAGCTCTAGCCTAGTCTGTGCTAGCTCAGCTCTCACTCTCTCCAAATCCCCCCAAATGCTCCTCGCCCTTGGCTTTCAGCTCAGCTAAGACAGCTAGATGAGATGGGCAATCAGCACAGGGTGCGAAGACAGTGGCATGAGCATCTTCCAGCTCCAACTGAGCACTTTCAAGCTCAGTGGCCAAAGCGTCCCTCTCATCAACCCTTTCTGTGTACTTGGACTTCAGAGTCGACAAGTCACACAGAAGCACCTCACACTTAGGGCACTCACTGCTATCACCCAAGCAGGGGGAAGAAGATAGACTCTCAATTCTTCCGTTGGCCACGGCAAGCTCACTCTCTAACTCATCTATCCTTTTCTTGGCTCCCCTAAGCAGTTTTTCCCGATATTTCAACTCCCGACGATTGCTTTCAAGTAAATCAACGATTTCGCGTTCATAAGATGATACCTTTTCATTGTCATCGTCGTCGGAGTCATCGGAGGAGCTCTTCTCTTCCTTATCGCCAAGATCCATTGAGCAGAAGCTCTTGCGGGATCTTCGGCGCTGATGTGAGTGGCTCTTCGGTCTGTCCCCGAAAGCCATGAAGCAAAGGCCCGCCGGATCATCCTTGTCCTTCCCCTTCCTAATGATGATCTCCTCATCGCTTGAGCTCGATGAAGAGGAAGAAGACGTGGACCGCTTGGAGTAGTTCTTCTCCATCTCGATGAAGAAGGCCTTGTCGCACTTCTTGTTCTCACGCCGGTAATCCTTTAGGGCCTTTCTAAAGAATCTAGTCTTTGGCTTGCCCTTGTTGAAGGAGGAGCTCTCGTGCTTGCCGGAGTCGTGGAAGCCACCACAGGTGCCCTTCTTGTGGCCATTGCGCTTGGGGCAGTCGGCAATGAAGTGTCCTGGGTCACCACACTCAAAGCACCCGGATTTTGTGCCGTGTCTTTTGAACATTCTCTTGTCATAAACACGACGCACCCGGTTGTTAAAAAGACACAAGTCATCATCTCCCAAATACTCAAGTTGGTCCTCAGTGATAGACATCAAAGAGAACCCAGCACAGCTCACAGAAGTGGGATCAACAGAAGGTGTAGCAAGGGCCAGAGATTTCGAACCAGAGCAAGTGAGATTTGATCTCAACTGGATATCAACCTCAGTGGCCTTCTGCTTGCTAAACAACTCAGAAATGGGCAAGGTATCATAAGAAATGCTCTCAATAATAGAGGATACCTTGATCTCCTAGATCTTTGGGTCCAAGGTATGGAGAACCTTGAGCGCCTGCTCGTGATCTGAGACTAACTGAGCACCCTCAGCCTTGTTGTCCCGAAGCTTGTTTATGATCGATTGAAAATGACCAAACAACGCTTCAACAGATTCACCCGGCTTTTGTGTGAAGCTCTCATATTCACGCTGGTAGGTCTGATAGAGCCGAGCCTTGACCTGGGCTGTCCCCTCATGGTGTGCCTTGAGGGTAGCCCAGATCTCTCTCACAGTGGAAAGATGGCTCACACGCTCAAACTCAGTGGGACCTAAACCAGAAAACAGAATGTTCACAGCTTTACTATTGCTCAGATGTTGGGCAATGATACCAGGAGTACCATGCTCAGCAACTGGCAATATAACAAACGTATCGTGAACGCAAATGTCCCAGATGTCCGAGCCTTGGCTCATAAGATAGGCTCGCATGTGAGTCTTCCAATAATTATAGCCATGAGCTTCCAAGGACAGGACCTTGCCAGGAGACGTCATGATCACTACTAGGGTTTAGAACCGGTTAAGGTATGGAAAACCCTAACCAGGCTCTGATACCACTTGTAGGACCGAAAGTAGCGACCAGAGGGGGGGTGAAAGGGCGCCTAAAAAATTCTTTCGAATCGATGGTCTGCTCCCAATACCCAACGCACCTCAAAAGACTAAGCAGCAAAGCGAGAACAGATTGCCTAAGTCTAAAAGTATCTAGCCTAGAAAAGACCGGTGTCGAAAACAGAGAAACACCAGTACAATGCTAATAGGTAGATTAACAAAATATTCAAGACATGGTAGATCAAACTTCTCAGTAAAATAATCTAAGTACACATGGAATGGAATGAGAAGTTACTGTTCAAAATATGTCTCCTGTTCGAAACTTGGCGAAGTCTGCAGTGTCAAAGCCTGCTTCGAAGCCTGCAGTGTCGAAGCCTGCAGAGTCGAAGCCTGCAGATTCGAAGCCTACGAAGTCGAAGCCTGCAGATTCGAAGCCTGTGGATTCGAAGCCTGCTGATTCGAAGACTGCGGATTCGAAGCCTACGGATTCGAAGCCTGCTGATTCGAAACCTGCTGATTCGAAGCCTGCTAATTCGAAGCCTGCAGATTCGAAGCCTGCAAATTGGAAGCCTACAGATTCGAAGCCTGCAGATTCGAAGCCTGCAGATTCGAAGCCTGCTGATTCGAAGCCTGCTGATTCGAAGCCTGCTGATTCAAAGCCTGCAGATTCGAAGCCTGCTTCACAGAGTTGGATTTCACACAAGAAAAGGGGCTTCGACAGAAACAGCCAGAGAACAAACTAGACACTATCTGTTCGATCAAAAAGGCTATGAGGAAAAAAGCAAAGCTAAGAAAATAGCACACTGTAGCTATAGGAAAGTAGTACTACTTGCTATCAGCCACATGAACTAGTACTCACGTGAAGAACAGAAGCAACAGAGATGTGCAAGAGCTCAGGAATAAACAACAGGCGCACTAAAAACGAAGCTTTGGATCCACAAAAAATTCGCTGCACACCAACAGACATGAACAGAGAAAGAGATCTGAAAACATTATGATGAACAGAAGGAATGCGGGAATAATCATTGTGAGAGCAGGAGCCTGGCGGCGCACAAACAGGACAAAGAATGCAGGAAACAAAATGACCCAATGGATTAAAAAGTGAATTCTGGAAGGGTGACCTAACCCTAGGGATTGGGGCCCTATTTATAGGCTGCCCAATAGCTAGGAATATTCCACCAGCCCCTTAGGGTTTTTTACAGACGCTAAAATAAAAGGAAAAGACTAAACTGCCCTTAGGATATTTTTACAGGCTCGACTAACTGACTGTGGGCCTAGGGACAAAATAGTAAACTCCTATTTATAGATGACTTATCCGGAAGCTAAGCTTTCGTAGCGACTATGGCTTCTCTTCTGGATAGTCCGATACAAGATCAGCGGTCGTCAGTTTTGCGCCGAAACTGACAAAGCCTCCACCGACTTTGCACCAGATACCCGGATTGGGCCAGCCCGATTCCGCAGCTCTCTCAGCCCGACAATCACTCACCGCCCGTGTACCTGAGTCAATCTTGGTCAATAGCCCAGTGGGTCTTCTGCTGCTTCTGTCCCATGTACCTGGATTGGGCCAGCCCGATAGTCGCTTGCTGCCTGTGTACCTGAGTCACATGCGGCCCATGAAACAGCAGGTCTTCTCTCTCTTTTCAGTCCTCTTTGACTATCGTTGACAATGACTCATCACATCTGGAGCCATGAGGCCCACGCTATTCAGCATGGCTCCTCACCAGCAAAGGAAGCCAAGACAGAGCTTGGCGGTCATCTACCGTTGCCTCTTCCTCCGAGTTGCTTGCTAAAGGCTTGTTGGAAGAGGGTGTTGTCGTCGGAGCGGGAGGGAGCCCGAGGCTTGACATGCTTTTTCCCCTCCCCGGCGCGAAGGCTGGAGGCTCGACTTCGGCGGAGGTATCTCCTCCTTCGGCGGTTGTCCCTTCGATCGGAGCCACGTCGGCGGAGCCGGCCCTTGCCACCAGAGCCACGTCGGCGTTTACGACCCCTGCCACCAGAGCCGGGGTGACTAGTGGAGCAGAGGTGTCCATCGGAGCAGCAACCTCAGCAAACGCGGGAGCTTCGTTTGCGGCCGGGTCTTCATCGCCCTTCGATATGCCTACATCATTGAGGTATTTGGTGAACATTCATGAGTAATAACTGTTGCAGGAATTGACCAAATCAAAAGTTTCGAAGTATACCTTCGGAGGCACCTTGAGGTAGAATGGCCGGGTCCTCCAGGACTTCGTACATCTGGAGGATCTCGTCGAGGTCGTCCCCCGAAGTTCTTTCCGGTGTAGTTGCCGCTGGAGCTTCAACCTCCGCCGTAATCACCCCAGCTACGGGTGAGTTGGGGACAACTGTCTCTAGCCTCGGGCTCACAACAGCAAGCGTTGAGGTGTGTGCCATGTCTGCCTCCGCAACCTCTCGAGCAGAAGCTTCAGTTGGGGCCCCTGCTTCGACTTCATCGCCTTCCATAAGATAGTTCTCGAAGTCCTTCGCTAGTTGGACGTCAGAGCCCTTGCTTCCGGAGCCTTTGCTCCCTAAGTCATTCGAAGTTGAGCTCCGAATGCCCAGGGATGAGGTAGATGAAGCCAGGGTCAGCTGAGGGGGGATTTTTGCTACTTTCTTCCCCTTCTTGATGGGGGGTTTTGCTGGCCTTCTTCGAGGGCTCGGCTATGGCCTTCCTCTTCCGAGGGGCCGCTCCGGCCGGGTTGAAATCTGGCAGAGGAGGAGGTACCATTCTAAGGGCTTACCACACCCTGTTGGAGCGCTTCCAGCTCCCCACCAGCTCCATCCTCTTCTGCCTTTCAGCCACCGTAGGGGCTCCGAGGACCCGTTCGGTGGCCCGTGTTATCTGCTCCGGGGCTAACGCCAGTGGAGCCGCTAAAAAGAGGTAACATATTATAAGTATGATATTTCTTCATCTAATATGTTATTGCAGGAGAGTCGAAGTCTTACCTAGAGTTCGGAGCTCACCCTCCGAAGCGTGTTGAAACACTATCGGCCAGTCTGCCCCGAGGGGTGGAATTCGGAGAGCGATGAACTCTTCGGCAAGATCGCGCATGCTCATGCGACTGGCCACCGAAGTCAATAGCCATAGCCGCATTGAGAGCAGGCTAGGGTTCGGGGTGACCTCCACCTCCTTCCGAAACCAGATCTCTTGGAGGGGTCCAGCGAGGGGGGAGTCCTCTCTGACTTCGGCGTAGAACCACCAAAGGATCCAGTTGGTATACCGTCGGTCATTGATGGCCTTCGCTGGAAAATGCTGGGCGTGCTCCCTCCGCAACTGGAAGTTGACGCTCCGGAAGGCCGTAATCACTTTGGTGTCTCCGGGGCCGTCTTGCAGCTTTGGCTGGCACATGGCTTCGTGGGTGGCTGCGAATTCCTTTGATCGCCCTTCGCATCCTTCGTCTCGAAGCGCCCACTCAAAGATGGCCAGCCGGGCGATAGAATTGGGAGAAAGCTGAGGCAAGGTAATGTGGAACATGTCGAATACCTCAGATAAGAAGTTGATGGCAGGAAGCCCTAGGCCTGCTTCGAAGAAGGCCTCGAAGACCACGACCTCTCCGCTCCGTGGCCGCGGAGTTGATTCTGGTCCAGGGACCCGAGTCCTCATTCCAGACCCTAGCTTCCCGTCCACGGCCTCTTCGATAGATTCTGCGGTGCTTGTGGATTGGCCGATGAGGAAACTTTGAGGGATCTTCTTCTTGGATGGCGGGCGGAGTTCCCGAGGGTTCTTGGGCCAGGCATCTCCCAGAGCTCCCGCCATTGTTGCTACGGCTGAAGCCGCCCACGCTTGCCTCTGCGCCAAAGTGCCCATCACCGTTGGCACGGTGTGGATGGTCCTCGCCATGGCTTGGTTTCTTAGGAAGTTGAGACAGTTGGAGGTTGAAGAAAGTAAGTTTCGGATGTTAGGCATGGTAAAAGGCTCTTGGTAAATTCCGATCCCCTTTTTATAACCTTCCGCTAGTTGCTCTGCTTCGATTACATTCACACTACAGGTTCGATTTCCATCGCTGGCAGGTGGGTCCAGGATGCGAAATGGTGTGAGTCCACCGTAAATTTCGACCATTACCTTTTAGGAGCGTAACGGCTACTTGTATAGTAACGGTTCTAAGTAAACGGCTCTTCACGACGTTTGGACTTCGTAACGGTTCTCTTTCCCACGAAGCGTTCACATGATGGTTGTGGGCTCGAAGCCGTAGTCCAAATGCTTCGGGGTCAAAGACCCTTCGAATGGCTGTAATGTGTTCAAACTTCTCTAAGTCTCAGAATATGAAAATGTTCCTTGCATATACTGCTTCTCTTCTATACAGGTCAAGTTCGGAGAAGAGTATTCGAGGGGCTACTGTTGGGGGAAAATGCTTCACTTTCAGGACGTAGAGATTAACAGTCCAAAATAAGTTGTCATCTTCGGAGCTGATGGATTTATGCACGAAGACGGAGGAGTCGTTAAGCCGAAGGGTGCTCCGACTTACGATCCGAAGGAACCCTCTGTAAGATATGAAGCTCTGGAGCAAAACAGCAAGGTTGATAAGATGTTTGACTTATCTACTTGCTTCGGGTAGTTTTTACCTTTTTAACCCTATTCAGGGTACCGAATAGTTTCCACTAAGTCGGTTGTAATTGAGGGGGTAAATAGGTCTTTTCCTTAGACTTTTTTGCCTATAAATACCCCCCTTCTTACCCTGTAATAGGCATCAAATACTCAGTTATTCAATACACATATTTGGACCACTTAAGCTATTATCCAATTCGGAGGCTTGAGATAGTTCCTAAACACAAACTCAATGTTTGCGTGTTCTTAATCTTAGAGAACCTGTTAGCATAATCTTTTACGCCAACAGTAGGTAAGCCTCCATGCGCACCTTCAAATAAACAAAATCATGACCATCGAATATCAGAATCTTAGTGTTCTTGTCCATGTCGCCAAAAGGATCACAAAACGGTTAAGGTCAACTAGTGATCTAACCAGCTCTGATACCAATTGTGAGATCGGAATGGCGACTAGAGGGGGGTGAATAGGAGCCTCGTCAAATTCTTGCGAATAGGATGGCTTTTTCAAATCACCCAACGCACCTCTAAATGAACAAACGGAAGCAGATGTAGTAAAGACTCCGATAAAAATAGATGCTATCACCCTTCTATATGATATTATGTCAAATGATAGATTGAGAGATCACCAGCACTGAATTTGCACACACAAAGACTGCACTTTAAAAATAGCTCTGAAACCTTTTCTGTTATATACAAAAGACTCAGAAAAAAAATAATTTCAGAATGGGCTTGGTGGAACATGTGCTCGGCAGTACATGCAGTTGTTAATGGCGAAAAGCATCACTGCATACGGCAGCACATGATCGGCAAGTTGGGAAAGAAAAAGAAGGGAGAAAAATATTTCTAGATTCAACTTCTAGCCTTCAAGATTTTCAGCAAATGACCACCTTCCAAAATTTTTATAGCATATAGATGAGCCAAAAACTATATGTAGATGTGTTCAGAACCATTTGCAAACTTCAAACATGAAACCCTTGTAACTTAGACAACAAGAGTGATGTAGAACTCAGGTCCAAAAAAAGAACCAAAACATATCAAAATCGCCTCAAAGATTGAATCCAGACTGAAAACAGAACACAACTTGGCAGAAATCAGTAGTTTTCAGAACTTTTTAGGGACTTTGTTGGACAGGAAAATAAATGCATAAGTGGTCAAAACATTTTGCAAATATCAAACTTGGAACCCTTGAAACTTGAACAACAAAAGTTATGTAGAACTCAGGTTCAAAAACATTACAAAAACAGATCAAAACTCGCCTCAAAGATTGAATCCAGACTGAAGACAAAACTCAATAGCAGAAATCAGAATTTTCCAAAATTGTTTAGGCACTTTGTTGGACAGAATAATATATGCATCTGTGGTCAAACTTTTTTGCAAACTTCAAAAATGGAACCCTGGAAACTTGTACAACAAAAGTAGGGAAGAACTCACGTCCAAAAACATCATCAATATAGTTCAAAACTCAGCTCCAAAAGTGAATCTGAAAAGGATGAACAGTACCTGCGCTCGAAGCTCGTGCTAGATCCGAATGATAACACTAAGCACGAAATTAAGAATAGCAAAAAGGCTAGAATAAAATAGAAATTGTGGTTTGTAGCCCCCAAAATGTTCAACTGAAAGAGTCCCCTGAACCCTAGGCCTTGGGGTCCTTTATATAGGCAAGCACATTAAAGAAATCTCCAAAATGCCATTAGGGTAAAAGTTCTAGATATTTACCTAATTGCCATAATGAATTTTCAGAATTAAAAATTCTGAAAAATCCATTAATGCAAACTCCTAATTTATTACATCATTGACCCTATTCTTTTAATATTATTTCAGAATTAGGAATTCCAAAAAATACTAAAAGATTACATTTAATCTAGATGACAAAATAGAAAAAATAAAGTCCTAATTACTGGAATTAAAAACATTTTCTGATGCGACGGTTTTCAGCAAAAAACCGACAAAGCTTCCTCAATCGCCGATATGTGACGCCAATCCGCGAACTAGACCACCAGCAAGTCTCTCCCGCTCTCGATCCCCTTGAGCCGCTTGATCACTTGCATTGGCCTCCCTTTCGCTGACTCGACCATCATGCTGTCTCGACCATCTGTCCGTCCATGTCTTGCTCTATCTCCTCGTGCACTCCTGAGATCATCTCCAACTTCACCCGGCATCCTTGATCCTCTAGCATCGAGCTCCCCGCTCGACCCTTGATCACCTGCCGTTGACAGTTGGTTAGCATCTCCACCCTGCACACATGAGACAAGTCAAAACAAGAGACGCAACTCACATCGATCCCCTCAGCATAATCCATATCAACACATTGATCCCATCGATGCAATCAAGCCACAACTGACTCACAAATCACTCTAGATCACTCAACCTTGTCAATCACTCATCATACAGACAAAAACATAGTGCGACCTCACTTGGTTTCACATGCGAAGTCTCTGACACAACAAAAATACTCCAACGCAAAACGTTGGCGTGACTTCGTCTGGCATGAAGTGTAAGCGTGGCGAAGCCTACTGTGGAGCGCTCCGGCGTGCGGACTTGACCAGACTGACAACAGTGTGATAGGTCCAGTATAGGTAGTTGAAGACCGAATCTACTAAGTGTTGCAGTAGAGAAATGAAGGTAGCAATCTGTTACGTATATTAACGGGTACTTCACATGTGAAGTAACAAGGCGATTGTAATCTATTTCGTAGATTAAGGGGTACTTCACGAGCGAAGTAACAAGGATTACCACTGTTCTGAAGTGGCCGGCAGAGGGCTTCCAAGCAAACCGACGAAGGTTGTGCAGAAAAGTAAATAAAAGTAAAGTACGGTTCAAACTAGGGGTTGAAGTTGATTTGTGTTGGGGGGTTTAATGAACGAGCCTAACCCCTAAATTTATAGGGGCTAGTCTTCTTATCTCTAAGATTAATCTGGTAGGATTCGACCTAATCATGTTTTAGGGATAAAAATAGCTAGAATCAGACTGAAACTCTATCTTCTGAAACAGTCCGAAGTGTCCTTCGGTAAGGCCTGCCGAAGCTTCGACGAGGCAAGCCTCCGAAGGCATTTGGGTTGAAGGTAGCATGCCACCATAAGGCTTGTGAAGCCCAATGTTCGATGGGCCTTCGGCCCTATAGGGCTTCGGCCTGATACATGACTTGTGTATTTTCGGCCCAAATTACCAAAACTGATATTTTGACAATCTTGACCATTAATGCCATTTTTTGCTATCGACACATGCCCCTGCCTTTTAGTGAACTAAGTAAACTAAAAGCATAATGGGCTAAGGATGATACTTTCCATATCGGCCTTTCGACACTTTCAAGTGCTTTGCCACACACTTGGGAAGTACCTTTTCAGATACTCGCCATTCAAAGTTCTTCGAAACCGCTCTCCTTGTAAAGATTCCAACAAGTACGCGTTACTTGGAGTGATTTCGACTACTTTAAAAGAACCTTCCCAACTAGGTGACCATTTACCAAATTTGGGGCTCTTAGTGCCTAAAGGTAAAATCGTCTTCCAAACCAAGTCACCAACTTGAAACGATTTTGGTTTAACTTTTTTATTCTAGGCTCTAGCTATTCTTCTCTTGTCTTTCTCTATAGCTTCTAAAGCCCTTAACCTCTTATCGGTCACTTACTCTAAATTGTCTTTTAAAAGGGTTTCATATTCATCGACCGATAAGCCATCTTGTTTAAGAAATCTTAAAGATCCTAGATCCACCTCTATTGGTAGAATGGCTTCTTGTCCATATACTAACTCATATGGACTAACTTTGGTAGCACCGTGCTTTGCGACTCTACAAGCCCATAGTGCTTCGGAAAGCACTTCATGCCATCTTTTAGGGAACTCTTCAATTTTCTTCTTAATGAGCTTAATCACGGTTTTATTACTAGACTCGGCCTAACCATCGGCCTGAGCTTAGTATGGTGAAGAGTTTAACAACTTAAGACCTATTGGGGGAATAAGTTTCCCCTGAACAGGGGCCAAATGACATCAGCCTCCGACAGCCTTCGGTCCGGAGCCCAACACTGTCGAAGCCTGTTCCTTTCTGAAGAAGCTGTTTCCAAGTCCCAAGGTTCACTTCGAGGCCCTCTGGAGCGAGGCCTCCGAACCCCTTCGGAGCCCTCTAGAGCGAAGCCCGCAAGATCCCTTCAAGTTTGCCAGAAGCTAAGTCTCAGGCTAACTTCGAAGTTAGCCTCCGGGCCTTGTTCGGAGTTAACCTTCAAGCTCCCTTCGGAGCTCCTCAGAGCCAGCCTCCGAGACCCCAGTTCGGAGGCCCAGTTCGGAGCCTCGGTTCGGAGCCCCGGTTCGGAGGCCCACTTCGGAGCCCCGGTTCAGAGGCCCGGTTCAGAGGCCCAGTTCGGAGCCCCAGTTCGAAGGCCCAGTTCGGAGGTCCAGTTCGGAGTCCCAGTTCAGAGCTCAGTTCGGAGTATACTTCGAAGCCCACTTCGGAGTGTACTTCGAAGCCTCCCTTGCAGCCTCCGCCTGAAGAGCTTCGGCCCTTACTCCGAATCCGGCAGATATTTACACCTTGCTATAGTATGGAAGCCGTACCAGGGGCCCCTGTGCCCCTAGTATGTCGTTTAGCTGGTCAAGAAGTGACGTTGTCTGACATGTCTGTAAAGCTGTAAAGAACTTTTGTACAGTAGCTAGCTCCTTTTTCCCTTTCTGCCCTATGAGCCTAGGACTCATAGAGGGCATTTTGGTCTTTTCCTTTGGCCTACGTGCCTATAAAAGCAGGGCCAAGCCCTTGTAACAGGAGAGCTGCTCTAGGGGGCCATGAAGCCCTGGAGTCCACTACACCACACCAAGGCATACCATGCCAAACCACCACAAACTGGACGTAGGGCTATTATCCCCTAGGGGAGGTCCGAACCAGTATAAATCCTTTCTCCCTCTGAGAGAACCCTTCGAGGTTCAGTTTACACACCATATACACACATACAAAACATGTGCTATAGCTAACACAATTGCTACAACAATTGGCACCGTCCGTGGCGATCTCAGTCCTAAAAGCTAAGTTCTCTGCCACTGCCTGAAACTCGAAGTACGCTTGAGGGGGGAGCTTCGAAGCTTTCTGGCTTCGCGCACCCTTCGACAAGGGGCTTCGGGTGCAGTTCGAAGGTCATCTTCGCCTTCCCCCATCCTTTGCGTTTCGGAGCTCACCATCCAGCAAGGGGCTCCGCTTCGTGTGTCGAAGGCCGTCAAAGCCCCAGGGGCTACGGGGCAAGCCATCGACTACTTTACGAGGTATGTATACTATCCAAAGTACCACTTCGATGTACAATTTTGCAATTACTCTAGCATAAGATCGAAGCCCTGCTTTGCTTAAAATCGAAGCCTTGTTTCCTTTTCGAAGCCCTACTTCACCTTATCAAAAACTCGAAGCTTTGCTTCGCCTTGTTTAAAAATTCGAAGTCTTGCTTCGCTTTACAAATCCGGAGCATCCCTCCGAAGGCTACACAGCGCCTCTGGGCCTGTAGCAGTAACAGGGACTCCGGGCCACCGGCCCGATGCATCCAGGGATTCCGGGTTCCGTACCCGAAGCATCCCAGGGTCGAAGGTGACCTAGAGTCGAAGGTGGCTCAGAGCCGAAGGTGGCTCACATTATCACAGGTTCGGTGAATCCACACCAAATATCCATTTTCATTACAGAATCAAGTTCAGAAGCCTTGCTTCGCTATCCAAACATGCTCTGAAGCCTTGCTTCGCGTGTCAAAATCTAATATACGCCTAAGCATGTCGAAGTCATACTTCGCTTAAAATCTAAGTGCGTTTCGGAGCCTTGCTCACGCACAACATCCAAATCCAAGCAATCCGAAGCATGCTTCGCTTAATTTGGCTACGCTAAAGCCTTGCTTCATTCCAAATTAACGCGTTCGAAGCCCAAAAGAGGCCTTCACCTGATGTATTATAAGCATCTGAAGCCGCCCAAAAGGCGCACCCCTTCGCATTTTTTATTGCCCGCACCAGCTACGACTATGTCCCTAGCTGCCACGAGCAAGGGGGGAAGCATGCATGCAAAGTGTGCGAATGTAATGCGCATTACGAGCGTGACAAGCTAAAACGTTCGAAGCCGTCAAAATATGTGAAGCATGCAGATGAAGTATGCAAATACAACAATATCATTCATTGAATGATAATTGAGAACTGTGTTACAGATAAGTATGCAAATACAACAATCTCATTCATTGAATGATAATTGAGAAGTGTGTTACAAATATGCTTCGAAAACAAAATTACGAGTAGTCTGTATCTAAGCCTAAGAAAAAGCGAGTTCGAGGCCCCAGCCCACGCTTTCCCTTCTTTCGGCCAGGGCCCCCTCGGCTGGACGAAGCTTCGTTGGAGCCTACTCTCCCATGACCGGTTTGTCCACGCCCCGGAGCCCGCAGACCTCATCTTCCACTTTGCAGGTCGCTCCAAGTCTGCGAGGCAGGCGGTGCCATGTCGAAGGCAGAGAAGTCTAAAGCTTCATCGCCTGCCAAGACCGTTCGCGAAGGCAAAGGTGAAGAACTCCGAAGGGACTCCGTCTTCACGATGGCCAGCAGATCCTGAACTACTTCGGGGATGGCTTCGCCGTTAGGCCCCCTCGGAAGTTTAAACCGAGGGGGGCCTTCGGACCTAGCTACCTCGAGGACCGCCCACAACTGGCGAAGTTCTTCAGAGTCCTCAAGTACTTCGAAGTCAACATTCGAAGGCTGAGCCTGGGCAGGTATAAAGCACCCCCGCATTCATATTAATAAACTGATATGTTTTTACAAGCCTACAGCTAAGAATTACAAGGAGCCTAAGGAGATATACACCTTCGGAGGCGGAGGTGCCGACGTCGAAGGCTGATTTGGTGAGGCAAGCGCTTTGGCTCGGTGAAGGCGGAGGGCCTTCTGAAGCTCGAGGACTGCTTCGCAGCCTTGGTCCTTCCAAGGCTCCTGAAGTCGCCGCCAAGCTACACGGACGCCAGCCGGAGGTGTCACTAAGTGCTGGCCTCCGAAGGCCATCAGAGTCGCGGAGGTTGCTGCTTCGAGGTGGTTGCACCCCGCGTGGTGAAGCATTTACAACACTCCTTGACCTGCCACTCGGCCAGCCATCAAAGCGAAGCCTTTCAGAGACTGCTCCGCCGTCAAAGCCACCACCTTCAACAATGCGACGCGGTCCCCAATCGGATCCTGGCTGCCGAAGTCCGGAGCCCGACAATTGGTCCCTATTTGTTGTAGGACCTTGGTCAGGCTCAGGGTGGCTTCATCAATATTGCTGGCGACGAAGTTTTCAAGGTGTTGAGCTCGTTGGCGGATCTCGGAGTTCTCCTTCGCCAGCTGGGCTTTGGCATCCTTTGCATCCTGGAGCTCCGCCCGAAGCCTGTCGGTCTCCGAGGCCAAGGTTTCCCTAGCCTTGTCGGCCTCGGCCCTCGCCGCCTCGGCCAAAGCTTTGGCCCACCTTCGCTTCTCGGCTTCCACCGAGACTTCACGTCGGAGGGCCTCCATTTCCTCTTCCAGACGCGTCATCCGCCTGTCCGCAGAAGTCGAAGCTGTTGCGTTCAGTGCGAAGGCCTGAAAGAATTCAAGAAAATCATAAGTGTTGATCGAAGACAAAAGTATAACTCGAAGGCTGCGTCGGACTTCGCTCACCTGGATAAGGGCTTCGTTCGCGTTGATGAAGAGTTCCATGGGGTTCGAGTGGCTGAGTTGAGCCACCAAGCCCCCTGCCTCCGCAGCTGCATAGCCCTCGTGGAAGTTTTTGATGGCCGCCTCCGTCACGACCCCCTTTGGCCGTAGAGGGTGGACGATTTCCTCCGCCACAACCGCCTGAGCAGGCTTCGGCAAAGCTGGACTTCGGTCCACCACCTCGACTTCCTCGTCGTGGCGAGGGTCCCCTTCGTCGTGGCTACTGCCTCCGTCTTCTTTAGAGGAGGAGCTGTCGGACTCCGAGCTACTACTGTCGCTGCTGCTGCTACCGGAGGCCTCCGCGGGCTTCGGTGCAGTGAGCCTCGCACCAACATCATCTTCTGCAAGAAAGTTGAAGTCAAAATCCACATATAAAAAAGAAGAATGTTTGAAGTATTTACCTTCGTCGTAGATTTCTTCAAAGGTAGAGGGGTCAATGTGTGCCCCCCAGTCACTTCGCGGCGAAGCGGGCGCGTCGACCCCTGCTCCCGAAGCCATCGTTGTCGAGGCCTTTGCTACCTTCTTGGCAGCTGGAGCACTTGTGGGCTCCGTAGCTATTTGAGGGTCCGCGGCCGCTGCCTCCTCCGGAGTAGAGGCTTCGGTCGTGGGGACCTCTGGGCGAGCCCTCGAAGTTTCGGGCTCATCGTCGTCCCCTCTCTTCCTCTTGGCGCCAATTGTCGAAGCTGCGAGGAGGGAGAAGTCTGGCAGAGCCTGGACCTCCTCATAGCCGAGCAGGGTCCACACCCTGTTCCAGTGCTCCCAGGTCCCCACCAAAGCAAGCCGTTGGGCTTGCTCCTCCGGTGTCGGGGTCCCAACAATGCGCTCCACCGCCGCGATGGTCTCCTCTGGAGTCCTCACTTCAAGAGTGGCTTTATAAAGATCCAAGTCAGAATAAAGTTCTCAGCGGAGTATGAAAGTAGAAAAGCTTCGAAGTCTTACCGAGGCGTTCAAATGCCACTTCGTTTAGGCCCCCTCGGGCCGAAGGTTGGAAGAGCCCCTCCGGCCAAGAGTGCACAAGGGGGCTGAGCCGGAGGGTGATGAACTCCTCTGCGAGGTCCCTCATGCTCATCTTCACTGCCACCCTCCGAAGGAGCGAGATCCTCGAGCGAAGGGTGTCGGGGCTCGTCTTCACCACCCCTTCGCGCTGATAAGAGGTAAGGGCATTGGTACTCCGAAGGGGAGAGTTCGCGTCGACGGAGGCGTAGAACCACTCTTGATCCCACTTCGAGTACCATTTGTTGTTGGCGGCCCTCGCCGGGAAGGCATCTTGGTACTCCTTCTGAAGCTAGAAATTGGTGCTGCAGAAGGCCAAAGCCCTCTTGACGCGGTCTGAGCCCTCCCTTGGCTTCGGTTGGCAGTTGGCATCATGAAGGGCGACGAAGACGTCCGTGCGACCCTCGCAACCTTCGGCCCTCATGGCCCATTCAAAAACAGTAAGCCTCGCCATAGCGTTGGGCAAAAGTTGAGGAAGCTTGAGGTTGTAGGCCTTCAGTACTTCGCTCAACATCCCCACCACCGGCAGTCCGAGGCTGGCCTCGAAGAAGGCTTCAAATAGCACCACTTCATCAGCCCGAGGCCTCAGTATGGCCTCCGACTTCTCCGGAACTCGAAGCTGGATCTTCGAAGCAATCCTTCCTTCGCAGGCCCTCCGGACGGACTCCTCCATGGAGATCGAGGCCCTCATCTCCAGCGTTTGCTCAAACTTGTCAGATGGCGACCGAATGTCCCTCGGCCCCAACCGCCTCAGAGCAGGCTTCGCTGCCGCTGCCTACACTTGGGCGGAGTTTGAGCTCGATCCCAAGGCCAAAGCCTTCGAAGCAACCTTCTTCGGCATTTTGTGGAGCTTCGGCGCTGTTGGGGGAAAATATTCCATCCTCAGGGTTATTGCAGTAACAACACAAAGGCAGATAACGTATTCGAAGGTTTCCATCATGCATCTTCGAAGATGCCTTGAGTCAAGCTCGAAGTATGAAGATGGACCTTAGTTCGGAGTATATCTTCGAAGCTTGGACTCTTCTGAGATCTTTTCTGCCAGCTAAGATGGAAGACTTATCTTCTTTCTCATTAGATTAGTCTTTTACCATTTTAGCCCTATTAAGGGTACCGAATAGTTTCCATTATGTCGGTTGTAATAGAGGGGTAAATAGGTCTTTTCCTTAATATTTAGGCCTACAAATACCCCCCGTTTCACCCTGTAACGAGGACACCGAATACAAGTTATTCAATACAGACATTCGAACTATTCTAAGTTATTATCCTTTCGGATCCTTAGAACAGTTCACTTCGCAAACACTTCGTTTGTTAGTTTCTAATCTTCAGAAACCTGTTAGCGTAATCTTTTACGCCAAAAGTTGGCGCCGTCCGTGGGGAACCTAGTCCAAGAAACTTCGTTCTCTACCAACTTCTTGCATCATGCCTCCTAAGCGGAGCACACCTCGTAACCCTGTTCGGAGGTCCCCTCGGACCTCCGGAGAGGCACCTCCCGACACTGTTGAGGTCGGAGGACCTTCGACGTTTCCTCCACCCCAAACTCCGAAAGGAGTTCCCATTCCTCGAGCATACGGAGTTCCTCCACCAACTCCCTCTATACTTCGACCACCCGGAGTTCCTCTTCCACCTCAAGTCCCACTCCGAACTGATCCTCTCAGTTCTCAAGACCCAGAAGATCCTTCCGGAGGAGATGAAGACAATCTTGGTGATATGGCCGCTCAAATGGCCAGTCTCCAAGCCGAAGTAGCGAGATGGCAGCAAGAAGCTGCAAATAGGCTTCGCTCTCAAGCCATCCCTGTTATTCCAGAAGTGCCTGAAGATGACGAACCCATCTATCCCGAAGCCCCAGAGAATGCCTCCTTTGATACTGAATCTCCGCTGCATCCTAAACTACAAAAGGTTCGCTTCGACCCGAAGTTTAAGACTTCGAAGCTTTGCAAGTATGCAGGAGATGAAGATCCGGGAGAATTTGTCCGTTCTTATGCTCTAGCAATTGAAGCCAGTGGAGGAGTTCGAGATACCATGGCAAAATGCTTCCCCTTAGCTCTTCAAGGAGTAGCATTAAGGAGGTTCTGGTCTTTGAAGCCAGGATCAATTAATTCATGGGGGCAGCCGAAGAAGAAGTTCGTAAGCAATTTTCAAGGCACCTTCGTGCCTCCAATGTCGACGGGAAGTTTTTTCCAGGTGAAGCAACTCCCTGGAGAGACATTGAGGCAATATTTCAAGCGCTTCGCTCATACGAAGTCGCAGATCCGAGGGTTAACTATATCTTTGGTAGTTGACGCAGCTCGGGAAGGTGTCAGTCATCAAGGCCTCCTTGATAAGCTTCACCGGAAAAGCATATCTTCTGTTTCTCAGCTGATGTCATACTTTGAAGAATATGCAAGGTCGGAAGTAGGTTGGCTTCGAAGAACTACAGCTACTCCATCCATACTGCAGGAAGTAAAGGTGGAAGTAAAAACTTCGGCGCAGCCGCATGAACCAGTCTTCGGAGTTCAGCATGATAGGAGAAGGGGGCAAAAGCATCCCCGTTCTGAAGTCCTGAACATTGCACCCCCACAAAAGTTCACCCAGAGAGCTCCACAACCTTCGGGAAACAAGGTCAGCGGCTGGAGGCCGCCAGGGAAAATGGCTGGCAAAGGCCAGACCCTTTTCTGCTGTATTCATGGTGAAAACCAAAGCCACGCAACTGATACTTGCAAGGCTATACTTACTCTGAGAGGAGAGTATCTAGAAAGAACTTCGGGTCGAGGTACTACTGACCGAGTTCCAGCTGAAGTGCGCCCGGAGCCTGTCCAGGCTGTGGCATGGATAGAAAACTTTGAAGCTGCAAAACGCCCTCCGGTGGCCAATGTTATGCCACCTCCGAAGCAAGAAGAAGGGCAAGACCGAGGAAAAAGAGTAGTCCTCCCCATCTCCGGAGGAGGTACCCTCGGATGCATGTCAAAAAGGCAGAGAAGAGACTATGTCAGAGAAGTGGGCCACATTAGAACTTCGTCATCCGCAGCTGCTATGCCGGAATGGTCTCATGTACCAATATCTTTTTCTATAGAGGATGCAGTTGGCATTAAATTCCCACATGCGGACCCAGTTGTCATTACTGCCGACATTGCAGGAACTGAGGTTCAAAGGGTGTTAATTGACGGAGGCAGTTCGGCAGACATTATTTTTATTCAAACTTTCGATCAATTGTGCATCTCCAGAAAACACCTTCTTCCAGCGGCTCGTCCTTTGCAAGGCTTCGCAGGACCTCCGCTTGATGCACTTGGCCAAATTGGTCTGGAAGTTACATTCGAAGAAGGATTGATAGCCAGGACAGAGGAAGTAATCTTCGACGTTGTAGATGCTCCATATGCCTACAACGTCATCTTTGGAAGAGGCATGTTAAACCAGTTCGGAGCTGTGGCACATCACAATTATTTGTGTATGAAGATGCCCACGCAAGCAGAAGTCCTTACTGTCTTCGGAGATCAAGCTACTGCCCGAAGAGCAGAATATGGTCACGGCCCCCCTCTTGATCCAAGACAAGTAAATAGCGTGCAAGATGATCAAGAAAATTTTTCAGCTCCTTCTGAGTCTTCGAAGAAATCCTTCCCAAGACCAAGTCCTGAAGGAGAGATTGCAGCGAAGATTATTGTTAAAAATGGTAAAGAATATACATTTCAATTTAGTAAAGATTTACCTCCAGAAGTTGCAACCTCCTTGGAAAAAGTGGTGGAAGAGAATTTAAATGTCTTCGCTTGGTCTGACGAAGATATCACCAGAGTTGATCGGGATATCATTGAGCATAGTTTGCTTGTAAACCCGAAGGCCCGGCCTGTTCGGCAAGGACTTCGAAAAATGTCTGCAGAAAGAGCTGTTCTGGCGAAGGACGAAGTCGAAAAATTGTTGAAGGCTGGGATTATCAGAGAAGTGGCTCACACAGAATGGTTAGCCAACCCAGTCTTCATCAAAAAGAAATCCTCCGGGAAGTGGCGCATGTGCATTGATTTCACATCCTTGAATAAAGCATGCCCTCGTGACCCCTACCCCATGCCCCAAATTGATCAATTGGTCGACTCCACCGCAGGTTCGGAGTTATTAAGCTTCCTTGACGCGTATTCTGGTTATCATCAAATATGGTTAAAGCGCGAAGATGAGATCAAGACAAGCTTCGTAACTCCCTCGGGAGTCTTTTGTTATGTAAGAATGCATTTTGGCTTAAGAAATGCCGGGGCTACTTTTTCGAGGTTAGTTGCTAAGGCTCTAGGTCATCAATTAGGTCGCAATGTGGAGGCCTATATGGATGATATTGTAATAAAGAGTGCTTTAAAGCACCAACATAGCCTAGACTTAGCAGAAACATTTAATAGCCTTCGGGCAGTGGTAGCTATTGAATATTTTTCTAAGTGGGTAGAAGCAGAGCCCTTAACAGCTATCACTTCGAACAATGTACAGAAATTCTTTTGGAAAAATATCATTTGCCGGTTCGGAGTGCCTAGACAATTCACAGTTGATAATGGAACACAGTTCGATGCAGAACCTTTCAGGGAGTTTTGCGAAGATCTAGGCATCTAGTTATGTTTTGCTGCAGTGAGGCATCCTCAGTCGAATGGAGCTGTAGAAAGAGCCAATGGAAATATTTTGTCAGGGCTAAATCGAAGGATAGTAGGATTAGCAAAAGGACTGTGGACCGAAGAACTTCCGAAGATTTTGTGGTCCATTCGGACTACGCAAACAAGGTCCACAGGTTTTACTCCATTCAGATTACTATTCGGAGACGAAGCTATGACTCCAACGGAGCTCAAAGGAGGATCACTTCGCAGCATCGAACCGGAGATTGAAGAAGAAAGACAAGCTTCGCTAGATTTATCAGAAGAAACAAGACTTCGAGCTGTGGCCAATTTATCAAAGTATCACCAGCAGACGAAGGCTTGGTATGACCCGAAGGTTAAGATCAATGAGCTTAGACTGGGTCATCTTGTTCTGCGAAGCATTATAGCGCCAGGGAAATTAGGAAATAAATGGGAAGGTCCATACTTAATTGTTCGTTCAGGACGCCCTGGCTCTTTTAAATTAGCTAATTTAGAAGGTGAAGAATTAGCACATACTTGGCATGCGGAGCACCTAAAGCGATACTTCGCATAAGGGCTCTTTGTAAACCACTTGTAATCATCTTCTGAATTAATAAAGCATATGGTTCAGATAGTGCCTTCCCCTCATAAACCTCCAGCTTCCGAGTGGACGCACTGGAACCGCGGGGTTGACCGAGAGGGAAGTGTCATAAAGTTGAATCATATTTTCGGACTTCGAATCATTGGTTCGAAGTTTCCGACGTGGGGGCTGACATAATCCGGAGTCCAAGCCACCGGCTTGTAGGCATCCATAAAAGAGCCCCAAACCACATCATACGGAGTCCAAGCCATTGGCTGGTAGACATCCGTAAAAAGAGCCGAAGGTGGCCAAAATATGCGGAGCCCAAGCCACTGGCTTGTAGGTATCCGTAAAAAGAGCCGAAGGTGGCCAAACTATGCGGAGTCCAAGCCACTGGCTTGTAGACATCCGTAAAAAGAGTCCAAAGAGACCACTACGAACTCCGAACCACTGGTTTGACAGAGTTCGCAAAAAAGAGCCGAAGGTGGCCAAAACAGAACAGAGTTTGAGCCATGAGCTTCGAATGTCTGTTAACATAGTCCAAAGTGACAAATTATCTAAGACACTAGTGTCCTGAAAGTTATCTCAAGTGATTTCTTTCAAAAAACAAAGGGTACTAAGTTGCCATTCTTTAGACTACAAATAGTCAAAGACATTTTATAAGATTTTAAAAGATCTTCAAATTGAAGAGGGGCTCCGAACCCCAAAAAATTGTACTCCGAAGTTTTTCTTTGCGCATAACCATTTTTGAATACAGTTCGAAGTTGCTTATACCCAAAGAGGGGCTATTAAATAGGGACACAATTTTAAATCGATATTTATTATTCGAATGAATATGATTACAGATTACATCATGAAAAATTGGTATCTATACCAAGAAGGAATCGAAGACCTCTTCGATCTCTAGAGCTAGGGTTGGAACGACTAGTTCCAGTGCCGGGAGTTCTAACAACTTTACGTTTAACTCTCTTGCCTCCCTTCGAAGCTCTAAAGTCTTTTTGTTCTTGTTGAAGCTCGGCCCAAGTTCGAAGCCGTTCGGGGCTCCTTTCCCAGCTTCCAAGTTCTTCAGGCTTTTTACTTCGAGCTTCATCTTCGTCTTCGGACTATATAACGTCTTCAGAAGACGAAGTTTCCGAGTTAACCTCTTTTTCTTCCTCTTTAATATAAGATAGTATATATTTGCTTATTTCGGGCGTAATTGCACCGAAGTTATCTCGAGGAACTAAAAATCGAGGCCGCTTGTAAACTTTTAAAAGATCGAAGGTAGCCCATAATGAGCGAAGCTCGTCGTTAATGTCTAACACTTCGATATCTTCCATATGAGGAAAAGCCTAAAAACATGATAAACAAATTTTCATTGATAAATGTACATAATCACAAAGCTTTACATAGTCAAAGATCCTAAGACATATCTAAACCTACGGGTTCGGAGGAGGCTGACTGCTCGAAGCTTGGGTCCGAGCTTGCTTCTGGCGTTGTCCTTCGTCGATCCAAGCCTTGATCGCAGAGCGACCTTCGGCTCTCCATGAAGTTTGGAAGGCTTGCCAGGCAGCGGCCACACCTTCGGAAGGAGTCAGAAGCTGCTCGTCGTCGAAGGTAATTGGGCCCTCTCCTGCGCTCGGAGTTATCGATCGGCCCAGATCCTCATAGTAACGAAGTAGGCCAACAGCAGCCACTTGTCCGGAGAGTTCTCCGTAGCGAATGCCTGCTGTCTTCATCTGCTTCGCCACTCCATGAATCCTTTTCAACCGGCGCAGAAGGGAAATGTTGTCATCAGAAGGAAGCGTCCCGGTAGTACCGAAGTACTCCAGAACGCCTAGCAGTTGATCCATAACTTCCGCAGCTACCTTCTCGGACTTCAGCTTATCTTCGATCAGCGCGTCCTTCGCTAAGGTTAGCTCTTCCAGAACTCCAGAAAGTCTAGCAGCTTCTGTAGTTAAGGAATTCTTTTGATTCAAAAGCTGGCTAGCTTCCTCTTGGAGCCTAACAAGCTCGGTCCCCGCAGTAGCGTGCTCTGCCCGCATTCTTTCAACTTCTACTCGAAGCACAATTCTTTCTGCTTCGAGCTCCTTGTTCGCAGCCTCCAAGCTTTGTCTGGCCCTGCGCTCCGTTGACACCATGTTGTTCATATGAACCACTCGGCCTTCGGAGATAGTGAGATTCCATTGAAGAGTTTCATTTTCCTCTCGAAGGCGAGCGATTTCTCTTTCATTTGATATATTCGTAGCTCGGGCCAAGACTATTTGCTGCGAAAAGAAAAAACCAAGGTAAGAAATTATTTGTATGTAAATTTGATGTTATTTCACAGATGCTTCGTACCTGGTAGGCTGCACGTTCCATGGCAGCGTTAAGCTCCGAGCTCTCCGCCTCGCTCAGAATGGCCACCAAGTTTGTCTCCCCAATAACGCGACTAGCTCGATCCAAAGGCTCGAGCAAAGTCCGAAGACCAGTTCTTTGCTCTATGAAAGGCGCTAGAAGGGGGAGCATACTTAAAGCTTGTTGGTCATCTTCGTTCGACGAAGGCCCGGAGTGTTGAGCTGTAGTCTTCGGAGCCCCCGGAGAGAGGCCCTCCTCGGAAGATTGGCTCTCGTCTATTGACTCAGACGGAGTTGATCCGGAGCTCGTAGAGGAGAGGGAGTCCATCTTTCCTTTGCCTTTTCTAGGCCCCATCTGAGTGGCTCTTGGGATTGGCTCCGAAGCTGTCGAAGGTCCAGGAACTATATCTTCCAGACGGACCTCTTCAATGGAAGCGGACTCTGTAAAAACAAAAGTGTTATACATCGTATAAATACGCAAAATAAACATAAAAGAATTATTCGAAGGTTACCTTCGACGTTCTAGCGGCGGGTGAGCATCGGACTGCTTGGTGGATCGAAGGCGAGTTCTTCGTCTGAATCAAGCGTCAAGTCTTCGACTGCCGGAGCGTTCTCCTGAACAGTCGTTGTTGCTTCGTCTGGAATCGAAGCCATAGTAACTTCGACTCCACTTTCATCTGCAGGAACTTCGTCCTGAGGTAAATCCTCTTGGACTGCCAAAGTCCTCATTTGCTCAAAGTTTTCTTGAGGCTCCGGCACGTTCGCAGGTTCATCAACTTGTGCAGTCCTTTGGGCTGCATCTTCGTCAATCAGCTGCACAAGCAACCTACCTTCGTCCTCTTGGGAATCGGAGACTGAAGCCATTGGGCTCGAAGGAGCAGGGTTCTTTGGCTTTCGAGCCACCTTCTTGACCGGAGTCTTGGCGGAGCTCGAAGTCCCAGCTTCAGCTTTCCTCTTCTTGGGCCCCTTCTCCGAGGGCACCCAATCCACCAAAGGAGGCGGAGCCAATTCGAGCAGCCCCCATACTCGGTTGGATCGCTCCCAACTACCAACCAACTTGATTCTCCATTCCTTTTCGGTCGGAGTTGGGACGCCCAGAATCTTTTCCGAAGCTCTTACAATCTGCTCCGAAGTTATAGGGGCTGAGGAGGCTGAAAAACAAGTTAAGTTAGTTATTCTTTCGAATGAATATGCATAATATATGTTGTTTTCGAAGTTACCTGCAGGGCTTGAAGTCGAAGTAATCTTGCGAAGACCACCTTCCGAGTCCTCTTCGAAAATGATTGGCCAGTTGGCCATCAACGGAGGGATTTGGAGCCCGAGGAACTCTTCGGCTAAGTCTCGCATGCTTAACCTTCGACTGATCTTTTGAAGCAAGCTGAGGCGAGCTTCGAGCTGGCCCATATCTGGGTGCAGAGGGGCTTCCTTTCGGAAGTTGATATCTTTAAGGGGTCTAGCTAGGCAGTTACTCACCCCAACTTCGGCGTAGAACCATTTCAAGATCCAGTCGGTGTACCATCTTGCAATGATAGCTTTAGCAGGAAACCGAAGGGCGTACTCATCCCAAAGTCTAAAATTGATGCTTCCGAAGGCCACCACCAGCTTTTCACCTCCGGGGCCTACGAAGGTCTTCGGTTGACAGGAAGCTCTATGTAGCGCTGCGAAGATCTCTGCTCTTCCTTCGCAACCTTCGGCTCATAGCGCCCATTCGAAGATGGCAAGGCGCGCTACCGCACTTGGAGAAAGTTGGGGGAGGGTGACGTGGAACAAGTCCAAAACTTCTCCCAAAAAGTCTATTGCCGGAAGCCCCAATCCAGCTTCGAAGAAGGCTTCGAATATGACCACCTCTCCAGGCCTTGGTGACGGAATTTTTTCATTTCCAGGTTTGTGAATCATCACCCCTGAACTAATTTTCCCTTCTACTGCAATCGCCAGCGATTCCCTACTGCAGGTAGACGGGCCCAGTTGATGAGACTGGTCCAAATACTTCGTCGACGCCGGAAAGAGGTCTTGGGATCCGGTGCTTTGGGGATTTCCTCCCACCGGCGCCATTGTCGCCACTGAAGGATTCGGAGTCGATGCTGACAAGGTTGCAGCCGCCGCTACTGCTGCCGCTTGTTGCCAGGCCAAGGCTGAAGGTGCTCCAGAACCTTTGGTTTTCGCCATTGAAGATACTGAGTTGCTTTGGAAGAAGAATGGAGGCTAGGGCTCAAAGGATGGCTTGTTTGCAAGAAAGCGGTGGAAAGGTACTCAGGAAAGTTCTAGGTCCTCTATTTATAGCCTAGACTTCACATTTTTTACCGTTTGTCCATGTCGTTTCGCATTCTTGCCCGTTACTTTTTTCCGAAATTAACGCACTGCGTAACTTCCATTAGAAGAAAGAAGCCAACGGCTATTTCTTCTAAGTCTAAAAAGGCTTTCGGGCTTCCTGAGTTAGTTCTAAGAAGGTTCGAAAGTAATTGTCTTAAAACTGATTCGAAGTTTTATATCTCCATACATTTCGGAGATAGATTAAAATTTAATAACCCCTACGCATGGTTATTTTTCTTCCGTATACTGCTCTCCTAACATTACAGGTTTAACGGAAAAGCATATTCGAGGGGCTACTGTTGGGGGAAAATATTCCATCCTCAGGGTTATTGCAGTAACAACACAAAGGCAGATAACGGATTCGAAGGTTTCCAGCATGCATCTTCAGAGATGCCTTGAGTCAAGCTCGAAGTATGAAGATGGACCTTAGTTCGGAGTATATCTTCAAAATTTGGACTGTTCTGAGATCTTTTCCGCCAGCTAAGATGGAGGACTTATCTTCTTTCTCATTAGATTAGCCTTTTACCATTTTAGCCCTATTAAGGGTATCGAATAGTTTCCATTATGTCGGTTGTAATAGAGGGGTAAATAGGTCTTTTCCTTAATATTTAGGCCTATAAATACCACCGTTTCACCCTGTAACGGGGACACCGAATACAAGTTATTCAATACACACATTCGAACTATTCTAAGTTATTATCCTTTTGGAGGCTTAGAACACTTCACTTCGCAAACACTTTGTTTGTTAGTTTCTAATCTTCAGAAACCTGTTAGCGTAATCTTTTACGCCAACAGGCGCGAAGGGGCTAAAGCTTGCGAGGGGTGCTTCGCACGAAGATAAGGAGGAGAAGAGAGCGAAGGATGCAAGAAGCTGAGAAGAAAGCGAATGAGAAGCATGCCGAAGCCGTGTGCGGTAAACCCCTATTTATAGGCGGTAAAAATCCCGACGGTTCATGGGCCCAACCCACTGGCAGCTGGGCCTCCAGCGAAGGCGAAGCGGCCCGTCGCGCGGTAATGGTCAAGTTTATAGCCGTTGCGGAGTGAGTTGATCTCCCCGAGGTCATTCTGACAGCTGACGCAGGCGATTATTACCTATGCATTTCGAAGCTGCCTTCGGTCAAAGCTCCGAAGGCCTTTTTTCCCTGGAGTTGTAATTTTCGGTCATTTGTCCCAATGGCGCACGCACCCCTTCGTCCCGAAGGCCTGCGAGCGAGGGGCAACTGCTGGGGGAATAAGTTTCCCCTGAATAGGGGCCAAATGACATCAGCCTCCGACAGCCTTCGGCCCGGAGCCCAACACTGTCGAAGCCTGTTCCTTTCTAAAGAAGCCCTCTGGAGCGAGGCCTCCGAACCCCTTCGGAGCCCTCTGGAGCAAAGCACGCAATATCCCTTCAAGTTTGCCAGAAGCTAAGTCTCAGGCTAACTTCGAAGTTAGCCTCCGAGCCTTGTTCGGAGTTAACCTTCAAGCTCCCTTCGGTGCTCCTCAGAGCTAGCCTCCGAGACCCCAGTTCGGAGGCCCGGTTCGGAACCTCGGTTCGGAGGCCCAGTTCGGAGCCCCGGTTTGGGGCCCCGGTTCGGAGGCCCAGTTCGGAGCCCCAGTTCGGAGGCCCAGTTCGGGGGTCTAGTTCGGAGCCCCAGTTCAGAGCTTAGTTCGGAGTATACTTCGAAGCCTCCCTTGCAGCCTCCGCCTGAAGAGCTCTGGCCCTTACTTCGAATCCGGCAGATATTTACACCTTGCTACAGTATGGAAGCCGTACCAGGGGCCCCTCTGCCCCTAGTATGTCATTTAGCTGGTTAAAAAGTGATGTTGTCTGACACGTCTGTAAAGCTGTAAAGCACTTTTGTACAGTAGCTAACTCCTTTTTCCCTTTCTGCCCCTATGAGCCTAGGACTCATAGAGGGCATTTTGTTCTTTTCCTTTGGTCTGCGTGCCTATAAAAGCATGGCCAAGACCTTGTAACAGGAGAGCTGCTCTAGGGGGCCATGAAGCCCTGGAGTCCACTACACCACACCAAGGCATACCATGCCAAATCAACCACAAACTGGACGTAGGGCTATTATCCCCTAGGGGAGGTCCGAACCAGTATAAATCCTTTCTCCCTCTGAAAGAACCCTTCGAGGTTCATTTTACACACCATATACACATACAAAACCTGTGATGTAGCTAACACAATTGCTACAACAATATCATAAAATTCGGCAAAGTCTCTCACTTCTTTAGCAACAAATGAAGCACCTTGATTTGTAGTGAGAGTTGGGGAATACCGAATCTATGTATAATGTGCTTCAAGATAAAATCAATTACCTCATTGTGAGTCATACTCTTGAGAGGCACCGCCTCGGTCCATTTTGGTGAAGTAGTCTGTTGCCATCAGTATGTATCGATGCCCCTTTGAAGAGGGAGGATGAATTTGGCCGATGAAGTCTAAACCCCCAATCTCGGAATGGCCATGGCTTGATAATAGGATTAAGTAGCGATGCAGGAGCTAATTGTATATTATCAAACCTTTGACATGCTTCACACCCTCTATATTATTTAAAACAATCCCCGGTCATAGTCGACTACTAGAAACCTGCTCTCTTGAGCATCCAACTCATTTTCTGGGCTGACTAATGAGTGCCACAAAGCCCCTCATGGACTTCTCCTGTAGCTACTTTGGACTGATCGACATCCAAGCATCTCAAAAGTACTCTATCAATAGTTCGGTGGTATAATACATCATCTATCAACACAAATTTAAACGATTGTCGCCGAACTTTCCGATCAACCCTTTGATTGGGATTTCTTAAATACCGGACGATTGGAATTCTCCAATCATCCTTATGGACATCCGGAAGGTTTGCTAACTCCTTTCCTAGAGTGATGTCTAAATTGCTAACTTCGGAGTGCCCCTGTAGGACCGAAAGTAGCGACCAGAGAGGGGGGTGAATGGGCGCCTAAAAAATTCTTGTTAATTATGTGCTAATCCCAACACCCAAACGAACTTAGCAAATTGCAGGAATTAAAATGGTTTAGCCTAAAAATGACCGATGTCCTGATTAAAATAATATTAAAGATAAAATGACTAGAAATAATGCAGTAAATAAAAATACCTAGATAAATCACGAAATATTTATATTTGAATCTAGAAATAAAATACTAATCAAATGAATAAACATGGATCATTAAAAGTTAATTCAGAAATAATCCGAAAATATTGCATAGAAAAACTAGAATAAAAATATTACTGCAAATAATTATAATATAATATTTTTTATGAGCAGATTAAAAAAACACTTAATTAAATAATACGAGATAAGGAATAAAAATTTAATAGATTAAAAATTTAACTACGAGATTAATAACTAGATTTAAACTAAATGAAAAATAGAAGATTAAAAGTGCTAACCTGCATCTGTGTTGAAAATATCCCCAAAAAAAATATTCTTTGTCGGACGGATGCACTGCCGTGTTGTTTTTTTCTTTCTTTCTACTGTCGCCGCTGGCTGAAATCTGAAGGAATAAACAATGCACTGTGCGCGTGCTCCCCTAGCCACCGTAGCCTGCCATGTGCTACAAAAAAACTGGTGGCAGCTTTCTGCCTTGCGCCAGGAGATAAACAAAGGAAAAAATGCACCTAGGAGCCTCTGTCTTCACGCCGACGTGGGGAAACGAGCCGCTGAAAAGCCTGAATCCAAAAGCAGCTCCCGCTGTTCCGTGTGCACGCCGGCTGAAATTGTCATGGGGCCCCGCGTTGCTGCTGCAAGAGATCTCTGACGCCTAGATTGCAGCTATGCGTGTGAATGAGATGGCTGAAGAAAACTCGCTGGAGAAGAACGTTGCGATGGCAGAAATCTCTGAGCCGATTGAAAAAGTTTTCGTGGAAGAAGAATATCAGCCGAACAGAAAATGTGGACTGTAGATTGATCTTGAAACGAAACAGTCATCTATCCCCAGGGGGGATAGGGGCCTATTTATAGGCGACTCTAATACATAAAAGACTAATTTACCCCTAGGGTAAATTAAACCGACTCTAAAATAAATTCCGAAAATTACTAAAATATTCTTAGAAAAATTACCTGACTCAAATAAAAATATTCTAAACTTAAAAACTAAATATTAATATCCTAAAAACAAATTAATCATAGATTGTCAGTTTTGCGCCGAAATTGACAAAGCGTTCACCGTCTTCGCACCAGGTACCCGGATTGGGCCGACCCGACCCTGCAGCTTCCTCAGCCCGGCAATCACTCGCCGCCCATGTACCTGAGTCAAACCCAGTCAACATACCAGTATATCATCTGCCGCTCCTAGCCATGTACCCAGATTGGGCCAGCCAGGACTCCGTGGCTCCTCTACCCGGCCGTCGCTCACTGCCCGTGTACCTGAGTCACATGCGCCTCAGACTCGGCAGATCTTCATATCTTCCTTCCTTTGACTTCCGTTGACAATCACTCATCATATCTGGAGTATCAAACCCATGTACTTCAACATGGTTTCTCAGCCCTCCGGGCCTCTCCTACTTCTACCGAAGGACGACTGGATCGGCTATGAGCCGATCAGAACGAAGCCTTTCGTCAGAGGGGTCCGGTGTGTAAGGGCTTCGCCCGTCCAGAAGGCTTCAGCATGAGGGATCCGGCGAGCAGGACCCTTCAGCGGATGGAGCGCTCTGGCACGAGGGCTCTAGCACGCGACACCCTCCGATGGCCGGAGGGGTCCGACCCGGAGGGTCCGACCCAGAGGGTTCGACGGACCTCGCACCTGCCTGAAGCTTCTGGCTTCGATAGTGAGACCAAGCATTGGCTTTTATTGTACAAAAAAATTTCCTCTCCTAAGTTGATAGCCAAATGCTTGCTGAGCCAAATCATTTGCAATTGAGTTGGCCTCTCTTGACACGTGAGAAATTCTAAAGTCATCGAAAGTAGCAACTATGTCCAAAAATTTATCCAAGTAACTATTTAGCAAGCCATTAAAACATTGAGCATTTTTAGCTACTTGTTGTACTACTAACATAGAGTCACCATGCGCATGAACATGTTTAGCACCTATGGACTCTAGCAATTCAAGTCCTAGCAATAAAGCTTCATATTCAGCTTGGTTATTAATAGAAGGAAACTCTAAACGGGCCGATGTTTCAAAGTGCATATCACTTGGTGATATGAGTACTACCCTGATACATTGGCCATTCTTACAAGCGGAACCATCAAAATAATGTCTCCATGGTACTACTTCAACTAGAGCAACATCATTACCCCAAATGACATCTACGTGGTGATCAACTATAAAGTTAGCGACAATTTGTCCTTTCATAGCTCTTAGAGGTTCATAAGCCAAATTGTATTCAATCAAAGCGTAAGCCCACTTTCCGATTCTTCCAATTAGAATCAGCTTTTGCAACATGTACTTTATGACATCGGTTTGGCAAGCGACAATAAATGTGCTAGGGAGAAGATAGTGACGTAATTTGGTACATGCGTAATAAAGTGACAAACACAAACGCTCTACAAACATGTACCTGGTTTTGGCGTCTAGCAGGCGGCGGCTCAAGAATGTGATGATGTACTCTTTTCCCTCCACCTCCTGAGTTAGCACGGCTCCTATCACGCTATCTTCTGCAGTGATGTATAGCCGAAATGGAATTACGGCCTTTGGTGCTCTCATCATGGGTGGCGATGACAAGCACTCTTTCAAAGGCGCTTTGATGACTTGCCCCCAAGAGAACTCGACTTAATTCTTTAACCAGAGTATAGGGACAAAAGCATCAATCTTGCCAGACAAGTTAGATATAAAGCGACGCAAATAATTCATCTTGCCTAGCAACTTTTGCACATCTCTTTTGCATGTCGGTGCTGCAAAGTTTCTAATCTTTTCAAGGCTCTTAGCATCAATCTCAATACCTCTTTCATGAATCCTAAGAACTTGCCCATCGACACGCCAAAAGCACATTTGAGTGGGTTCATTTTTAAGCCATATTGCCGCATCCTATCAAAAGCAACTTTAAAATCGGCTAAGTGATTTCCCATAGCGTCCGATTTGACTACAACATCATCTATGTATACTTCCAACATAACTCCTATCAAGTCATGAAAGATCAAGTTCATAGCACGTTGATATGTAGCGCCAACATTCTTTAAACCAAAAGTCATAACGACCCACTCAAACAAGCCGACAAAACCAGGGAATCGAAAGGTTGTCTTGTAGACGTCCTCTTCGGCCATAAAAATTTGATTATAACTAGCGTTGCCACCAAGAAAACTTAGTACCTTGTGTCCTGAGGCATCGTTGATCAACATGTTGACTATTGGCATGGGATACTCGTCTTTCGGAGTGGCCTTGTTCATATCCCTGAAATCAATACAAACTCATATTTTGCCACTCCCTTTCTTCTCTACTGGCAAAATATTAGCGACCCATTCATCATACCTGCATGGCCTAATAAACTCAGCTTTGAGTAATCGCTCTACCTCTTCTTTAACTCGGTCATACATGACCGAATTAAAGCGACGAGGGGGTTGTTTATAAGGCCTAAACCTGGGATTAATACGTAGCCGATGCTCCACGAGCTCGTGTATTAATCCGGGCATCTCGCTATACTCCCACGCGAAACAATCAACGTACGACCGAAGCAAATTTATTACTTCGGCCTTCTCCTTAGCCTGTAAATTTTGGTTTAGAAAGGTCGGCCTTGGGATGCTACTGTTGGGGGGGAATACTTCATCCTCAGGGACAGTAAGATCAAAAGGCAAAGAAAATTTATGCAGCTTTAGGACAGAAGCTTGCCCCCATGTTGATGAAGTTTCTGAGCCGAAGGGTCCTCCGAACCCTAGTTCAAAGATACCCTCCGAAGGCTCCGTATCTACAGTGGGAGACAGCAAGACTGATAGGACGTCTGCCTTATCTATCTTCTTTGAATACATTTTACTATTTTAGCCCTTTTCGGGGTACCGAATAGTTTCCACTATGTCATTGGTAATTGAGGGGTAAAAAGGTCTTTTCCTTAGAGTTTTTACCTATAAATACCCCCCTTCTCACCCTGTAATAGGGATTGAATACTCAGATATTCAATACACAACTTTGAACTACTTCGAGCTATTATCCTATTCAGAGGCTTGAGATAGTTCACTTCACAAACTCATTGTTTGTTAGTTCTTAATCTTAGAGAACCTGTTAGCGTAATCATTTATGCCAACAGCTACCATTGCCTATGTTGACTTCTTCTAAAGGATCGGCCGACGCAAAATCTTGTCCTAATTTCTCTACTTCGCTAAAATCTTCAATGGCTTCGGCAATACCGTCTTTAGAAGATCAATATTGCTCTACGCGAGACTTTAGCCAATCAAGATTACTTTTGCTAAACATGGCTACTAATTTAGAAATAGCCATACTACACCAGCCGGCTTTACAGACACGGGTATGAAACGTCCCCTGGATACACTAACGAAGTCATAATCCGAAAGGTCCCTACCTGATAGACACTCCACTTTGTTATGGATGGAGTCGAGGGACACCTCAGCCAATGCTACATGGGCCGAAGTGTCTGCTGGTATGAATTCTACGTCATCGTCGTCCCCACTGTATCAGGCATTGGTGCAAAGTAGAAGGAATACATCAATTCGTGTGAATCCAGTCACGCCCGAGCAGCACGCTGTAGTTACCTTGCACGTCAACAACGAAGAATGCTATTGGCAACGTCTTGTTACCTACTGTTAACTCCATGGATAATACACCTTTTACCTCGAAACTCTCGTTGTTGAAGCCGTTGAGCATTAGGTTGGTTTTCTTTAAGTCTTCATCGCCCCTGCCAAGCTTCTTCAACAAAGAGTAAGGCATTAGGTTAATAGTGGCGCCACCGTCGACAAGCATCCTAGAGATCGGCTTCCCGTCAATGTGACCCCTGATGTAGAGGGGCTTTAGGTGGCGAGCTGTATCCTCATGATTCTCAAAAATAGCATTGTGTGGGCCAAGGTTCAACTGAGTGACCTCGGCCTCGTCTTGTGGTAGGGCAAACTCGGTGGGCAACATGACGATGTTGATGTCCATCGCCTGAGGTGCAGGTCCCTCGGAGACAGGCGTATAATCGTCATCGAGCATGTCGTCATCATCGTCGCTCGGAACAGGAGCCGGGTTGGTCATATAAAACGGCTTGATGTTCCATACCTGTATCGCAGCTGGCCGAGGGCAGATTTCCTCAAAGATAGTGTCTCGTTCACCCTCGGCCTTTTTCTCGCGCATCTCCTGTGCTCGTAGGCATTATAGGCACCTTTTCTATGATTTGGACATGCTCAGAGGTGCCCAAGATGGTTGTGGCTTGGTACCAGGTGCCACTACCCTACTTCTGTGATTTTTGTCCAAAGGGGTACCACCTAGGTCAGCCTTGCATGTTTTATAATCGGAGGACACTTCACTACGGACCCTGTCGGTCAGACCGATCTTGCTCGGCCGATCGGATCGGGCTCCGGCGCTGGCCTCGTCTAGACTAGGGGACTTACCTCTGTCGGGCTTCGACGAGGGGGCCTTCGGGATTGGGACTTCCTAAGACCCTACTTTGACTGTGATGGCTTTGGACTCCCTCTCCTTTTCCTCTTCGCGTCCATCTCCCTTAGTTCCGTCCTATGCGAGTCGATTCGAAGGTACTACGGATAGCTTATGGACAATTTCTCCCTTCGTCGCATCTGTTTGTCCCTGCCAGTTATAATACTCCGAAGGAAAATAAGAGGCAATGTTATACTACGAAGGGTACTCGGGGCGAGGTGTACAGAGCCCATGGGCTCTCTACCCAATCGTATGGTGGAGGCATTGGTGGTTCCAGCGGCTTTGCCCACTACGAGCCAAACCCATTGCCTGGAGGGGGGCTCGGCCATGTCGAAGGTATTTCGAACAATATTAGCGAGGGGTCATGCAAGGACGGAGGTATGTTCGGCCATTGTGGACCGAAGCCTCCCGCTGGAGGGTTCACCCAGAGTGGAGTTGAGCCCGGCCATTGTGTTCCGAACTCGTTGTGTGAAGGGTTTGGCCACTAGGGTCCAAACTCGTTCTGCGTAGGGTTCATCCATTGGGGTCCGAACTCACTGTGCGGAGGGTTCGGCCACTGTGGTCCAAAGCCACTGTGCGGAGGATTCAGACACTGGGGTCCAAATCCACTGTCTTGTCCTCTTTGCGCAGGGGCCTATTTCCTTGGCTTTTTTCTGGTGTTTTTTTAACGGCATCTGATGCGTTACCTTCGTCTTTTTGTGAGCCCTAGCCAAAGGAAACGTGTTGAAATTTCTTTTCCACACTCCTACTTTAGGATTCTTTGGTACGAGTGTGCGTGTACGCGGTTCTCCAATAATGATAGCTTACCCCTTAGTCGACTCGGCCTACTCTGGCCAAATCAGTATTCTCTTCTTGTCGAGGTCGACAGTGTTTACAGGAAAGAGGTCTTTGTCTAGCTTCATCTTTGGACTGGGGTCTACTTTCAATCGTCCTTCTTCTATGGCCGATTGAACCTACCGACGAAAAACGTTGCAGTCCTTAGTATAATGGGAATGCAAATCATGCCACTTACAGTAGGGGCATTTCTTTAGCTCATCGGCGGATGGAATGACCTGGCCTTTAGGCAATCTGAGAAGCTGGTTCTTCAAGAGAAAATCAAATATTTTATCGCACTTAGTTATATCAAATGAGTATTTGACTTTGCTAGGCCGACTCTTGGTAGGAGATGGCCGTAGTTCAGAACAAGTGACAGGTTTAATCTTAGTGTTCCAAACCCATTCGGCCGCATACATGTCAGCCAAATCTTCTTCCTCCTCAGGTCCTTCCTCGTCGGAGTGCTCCATGATGTGGACTTTAGCCCTAGGCTTGTTAAATGTTTTAATAAACTTTTTATCCTTGGTTGACCTTCCTGGACCAGAGCCTGTTGTAAGACTTGGCTAACTTATAAAAAGTTTTGGTTGTCTAGCCTCTCTTTAATCTCGGAACGCAACCTGTTGAAAGCTAGATCCACCAAATCCCTCTCTAAAATATTGAGACTAAAACATCGGTTTCTGGTATCTCTAAAGTGCTTGATATTCTCGGAGACACTCTCTCTAGATTTATGTCTAACCGATGTCAAGTGTGAAAGCCTAAGTTATGTCTCACCTGTATAAAAATAGTCATGGAACTTTTGTTTTAATTCAGCCCATGTTTGAACAGAGTTCGGTGGGAGCGCCAAAAACCAAGTGAAAGCAGTGCCGGATAGAGAAAGAGAAAATAGTCTATGTTTTAAAGCATCCGACCCACTGGCTTCTCCACACTATGCTAAGAACTGGCTGACATGCTCTAGTGTGTTTTTGCTACCCTCACCATCGAACTTGGTGAATTCAGGGACTCTATAGCCACGAGGGTAAGGTATTGTGTCGAAATGGTTGGGGTATGGCTTCCGGTAAACCCTAGCCTGATCCCTAGGCATGAAACCAATGCACTCCCTAAATAGTGCCTGGATCCACTCCTCAATGTCATCTTGGCCCCCTATCTACGCGCGTCTCTCATGTGGGGGCGCGACACACAACAGTATGTCGGCGTGTCGGCCGTGGGGGTCTTCCTCACGTGCTGGCTCTGGGTATTTGACGTGCTCAGGCCTATGCGTTTGTGCGTGCAGTGCAGGCAACGCAAGAAGAACTAGCGCAAGTGTAGGTGGTGTGCAATAAACAGGGTTAGCTTGGACATGTGCATAGTGGATTGTCTCGGCCGTAAATGCTAAGTCCGGAGACATGATGGTCTTGCCAGTACTACCGTCGGTCATGCTATAGATACGATGCACTTGCGATTAGAGTTGGAGGAACGGCCTCGGTAAAGCCGAACCTTCTAAGTGTCGCCTCTACTTGAGAGCTGATTGTCGAATCTAAACAGTTTGCTAGCGAAGTGCTAATAGCTTGATCTACTGATGTGGCTATTTTCTGCTCAATCTCTAAAGAAGATAAAGGAGGCGATACTAGAGTTACCTAGGTCAGAGCGAGGTCGTGGACGTTGACGTCACGCTTGATGAAGCATGCGCGTGTCTTGACGTAGCTTCCAAGCATGATGTCTTGTAGTGCCTTCATCTTTGCCTCGATCTCTGCTCCGTCTTCTTCAGGGATATCTTCAAGGGTAGGCGTCATGATGTTGCGGCTATCGATATCTGTGCTTCCCATGGGATCCATCGGCGATGTGGACGTAATAGCCATTGTAGACGTACCTGCGGCCGATGTAAATGTACTCGTCATGTTGGCGTAGCCTTCCCCAGTGGAGTCGCCAAAAAGTGTGTTGACACGAAAACGTGCCCCCGCACTTGGGTCAGTTTGATGATCCAAAAGTATGTGGATACATAGGGACAAGCCTAAGCGAAACACAACACCAACGTCGTGTTCTGACTACCCTTAACAGTGGCAAGGGGGTGGAGTCGCCAGGTAATCAGATCACACAGAAATAATCCAATTAGTCGAAAAGAAATATATAAATAAAATAGACCAGTCAGCTGAACGAAGCCTAACTAATTCAAAGTGTATTGTGCGAAAGGTTTCACCGAAGGGGCCTTCGTCGTCTAATGCGAAGGGTCTCACCGAAGGTAGTCTTTGGCGTTCAGATCAATCTGGCCGAAGGCAGGCTCCGAACAGATCTTGACGTGAAATCACCTCCGAACAGCGGGGTTCGGTGTGAAGTCTTTGACACAACAAAAATACTCCAACGCAACGCGCTGGCGTTACTTCGTCTGGCATGAAGTGTAAGCATGGCGAAGCCTGTTGCGACGAAGCCTACTGTAGAGCGCTTCGACGTGCGGGACTTGACTAGACCGACAACAGCGTGGCGGGTCCGGCACGGGTAGTCGAAGCAGAGGTTCCACCGAAGGGTGTTCTGGTAGCCTCCGAAACCAGTTTCCTGGCTTCGGACACCTCCGGCGAAGGGGCTCCGATCGTGAAAAACCTGCAACAGAATAGAGATCAAGTGCCAATTCGGCCTAGAGACCAAATCTGCTAAGTGTTGCAGTAGAGAAACGAAGGTAGCAATATGTTACGTACATTAACGGGTACTTCACAAGCGAAGTAACAAGGCGATAGCAATCTGTTTCGTATATTAACGGGTACTTCACGAGCAAAGTAACAAGGATTACCACTGTTCTGAAGTGGGCGGCGGAGGGCTTCCAAGCAAACCCACGAAGGTTGTGCATAAAAGTAAATAAAAGTAAAGGTACGGTTCAAACTAGGGTTTGAAGTTGATTTGTGTTGGGGGGTTTAATGAACCGGCCTCACCCCTATATTTATAGGGGCTAGTCTTCTTATCTTTAAGATTAATCTGGTAGGATTCGGCCCATGATTTCGGGTTGTTTCAGAGGATTTCGGCCCAAGTAGCAGGCTTTGGCAGGCCTTGCGAAGGCCCATTGCGAAGGCCTGCCAAAGCCTGCTACTTGGGCCGAAGCTTCGGCGAGGCAGGCCTTCGAAGGCATTCGGGCCAAAGGTAGCAGGCCACCATAAGGCTTCCGAAGCCCAATGTTCGATGGGCCTTCGGCCCTGTAGGGCTTCGGCCCGATCCAGGACTTATGTATTTTCGGCCCAAATTACCAAAATTGATATTTTGACAATCTTGACCATTAATACCATTTTTTGCTATCAACGGAGAGACTGCCCCTCTATCTTCTTTCTTCCAACTTCAGCAACTGCTAGAGTAGCTTCCTACTATCCATATTGCAATTTGTTATTGTTTGAGTATGCAGAATTAAAGCATCATATGATAACTATTATTTGCATCTCAAGAGGAAGGTGTTTTCCAGAAGATGAATTTGTCATGAACGGTTGAATACTTGGAAACATATTTTTCAACTTACCCCCATATGGCATGAAGAAAATTTATATATCTTATACCAATGGTTTAGTACTTTATCGTTTAGACTTCCGTTTTCTCTTTTCAAATAAATCACAGTATGCACCAAATGTACAAGCATTGACTAATATGCATATATAATTCCAGTCCACATGCTAACAAACCAATTAAATTTCAGAGATTCATTAACTTGGCAATAACAACAGACATCATACTTGAAATTCACTGCAATCCACAGTTACACATGAAGTGAACTATATTTCAATCACTAAATAAATATATTTTGCCATCCATTCAGTATAGTCATAAACTCAAGATTCACTAATCAGCATTTTTCAATGGACGTGATGTTAACTGCATAGGCGATTAACCATTTAGCGTATATCATTTAGCAAAACAGGATAACACAAAACAACCTCAGAATTAAAGAACGAAGCTAACCATGTCACCTGAATCAAGATGAACATCACCAATCCAGCCTCCTCATAAGACACGGCCGTGCCGCCTAGAGCCCGCGCCGCGCGCTCGGAGCCCCCCCCCCCCCCCCCCCCGAAGCCCCACCCACCCGGAGTCCCCCGCCACTCGGAGCCGCCCTATCACCGCCCGGAGCCCCGCCCGACTAGAGCCCCTGCCTTCCAGAGCCTCACCCGAAACGCCAAGCTCTCGTCGCCTGGATCTCCACACCGCTCGGAGACCCTCGCTACCCAGAGCCCCCTCGCTCAGAGCCCCCCGCCGTCCGCATCTTGGAGACGCCTCGCCCGGAGCTATAGATGGCAATATTCAAACAATAATTTCAATAGCATTAATCCGCTGCAACCTCTCTAGAATTATGGGCGTTAATGAAATAAATCATTTATTGCGCATGCATCGGACCTAAATTGCAACACTTACAACATTTCCATACAACAAACCAAAACAGCTATGGAATGCATGAAGTAATACAAGGCAGCTAGCTATAGATGGTAACCAAATTATAGTACGACAACACATAGGAGGCATGATGTACGTAGGAAGCATGCATGGTAAGAGCAGGGAACATAACTGCATGACGCATGAGCCATACAAGGCAAGGAGAACAATCAAGCGACGTGTGAAAGAAATCCACTTTATCGTGCGCGGAGAGATGGATGGTGTAGTTGCTTCCAATGAGTAAAATGAGTAATGAATGAGAGATGAAGAAGTTATCAACCAATTATACAGTAGAATGAAGAATGATGAAGCAATATTATGACAATTATTTATAGCATTATTTGTGTGATTCATTAAGAGTATAAATTATATGAGTATATATATGAAATCAAATCGTCAAACTATATAGTATATCCACTTTCCATACAAAAATACCATCCGAAAACCATGTCATACAAATATTCTTAAACCTATTATTGCAATAATGAAATTTAGGAACTTTATTCCATGAAAGGTAATATCGCTAAACCTTTAATTTTATATGGGAGTAAGAATTGTTGAGCTAACAGCCAAACTGCGTTTATTTTTATTGAATAATAAACCTGACATCTCGATCTAAAGGAAAAATATTAAATTTGTGTTCTAATTGGCTGTCATATGCATAAGAAATGGCATAATTGGTCACGCTACTCCAAACTCACTCCTAATTCCTAAACCAAACAGTACCGTACCATACTCTAAATAAACAGTCAGGAATTAATCGATAACATATGTACGTGGATTATTCGTAACTCTTTTGAATCACAACATGATTCAGTACACGTATGTAGGTACAATATAAAACACCTATTAATGGGTTGATTTCTTGTCACAAATTTTGATCACAGCAGCGGATACGATGTGATGGACTTAAATGACTGCAATCATGGAAATTTTGTGCATGGCACCATAAACATAGCAAAACCATACTAGAAACCGGTGTGTGGTGATTAAATCTTACAAATGATATATTTACAATTTTTAAGAAACGAAATATTATTACATAAGGTATGTAACCGCACTCTTAAGAAAAAAATTATAAGGACGGTGTGTAATAAATAAATTAAAAAAGGAAACAAAGAAAACCACTTATTAATGGATTGATTTCTTGTCACAAATTTTGATCACAGCAGCGGATATGTGATGGATTTAAATGATTGCAATCGTGGAAATTTTGAACATATCACCATAAACATATATAGCACAATGCTACCTGAAACAGGGAATTTAACTATTTGCCACTCTTTTCGTGCGCCACTCTCTTCGTCATAATTATTTTTTTTGCCACTCTTTAACATAGACAAACTCATTTTTTACCACTTTGTGTCAAGTTGGTGCCACATCACCTTCTTCCTCCTCTCTCTCTCCCAACTCCCCCCAGCACTTCTCTCTCCCCAAACCCTCCGGCCTACCATCAACCATGGTGCTGCCGGCGAGGGGCTTCGTGGGGGGGGGGCATGGTGGGGGCTGTAGGGAGCTACGGGACGAGCTTCGGGGGGGGGGGGGGGGGCAGGGCAGTTGTGGGGGCTTTGGGGGGCTGCTGGGAGGGCGCGGCGGGACTTCGGAGGGGCGGCGCGGGGCTTCGGGAAGGGGCTGCTGTGGGGTAGCGGGGCTTCGGGGGGGATGCCGGAGGGCTGCGGGGGGCAGGGCTTCGGCGCGGGGCTTTGAGGGGATGCCGTAGGGCTTCCGGGGGGTGGTAGGGCTTCTACACGGGGCTTCGGGAGGATGCCGGAGGGCTGTTGGGGGCGACGGGGTGTGCGATTAGATTTGGCGACTAGAGGGGAGTGAATAGGCACCTTGACAATTTCTTGTGAATTCGATGGCCTGTCCAAAACACCGCAAGCCAACTCTAAAATTACCTAACCAAACTTTGCAACTAATCAGATCAGCAACAGAACAAAATTCAGCTTCAAACAAAGTTTTTGTACAGATCGGTGAATGAATAGTCGAACTACCCTGTCGGAGAATGAAACTCTGAAATAAGCTAGATAGTTTGACAATTGAAACTCCGACACATCAGTGTCGATTGTTGAACCTCCGATTTATCTCAAAACTCAGAAACACACTCAATCGGTCAATTTAGTTAATTTGGAGCAAGCTGTTGTCAAGGATAAATGATTTAAACACACTTTTCACTGTTCACGAGATCATGAACAATCAATTTCAGTATTCAAGTGAATCACAAGATTTTTGTTCAGATTTGATATGAAGAAGGTTCAGTGAAAAGGAAGAGCCCTCAGATTTGATCAGATAAATATTCAGTACAAGTGTGAGATAAAAACTGTTCAATTAATAGATACTGCTCAGAATTAATTCAATCACTCAAAACAACTCCATGCAGCACCAAACAAACTACAGACTAATCAACAAAGGAAAGATGAACTATACTGAAGTCCTGTAGCAAATCTGATTTAAGTCTGAACATTCAGTTTAACAAAAACTGCAATGATGAATAAAATGATCTTCAATCTAATTCAATTCCGAAACACTTTCTCAGACTAGAAACATCACGCAAGAGTATTCAAATCCTTCATGTAATTGCAACTTCAGTGATTTCAGCACTAAATGACAATACTGAAAATTTATACTAGAAACAGTTTTAGTACAAAATGAATGCTAGAAATAATGCCAGACTTTCAATCAGTAGTCATGAAAGAATTTGTCAACTGCACCAGAAATAATCAGACCCTCTGGACAAACTGAAACCAGAAGATTACCTGAAACAGATTCAGTTCCTTGAGTTACTGTTTCACTTTTACCACAAACAACTCAAAAACCCATACTGAACTCAGAGCTATTCTCAATATTTCAATTCAGAACTCAATCACAAGTGCAATAAAAATACTTTCAATTTCAGTGAAGTTTGAATTGTAAACTTCTGAAACTGAACAAATTTCAGACTGCACCATTTAGTTTCAGACAAAAGCTAATTCTGTATTTCCTTCAAATCAACTAGTTAAAAGAATAACAGGGCTATCACAATGTTCTTAGATCACTTGACTTCTTCTATCTAATCTATCAACAAAATTGAACTGAAGCTTTTGGTCACACTCAAACAAAACTTGTGAAATTCTTGTTATACAGTAATTGTTTATGAACCAGAAAACTACACTTTTGCAAAACCTTTTTCAGATCAGAACTTCTGTATTGCAGGTGATAAAAACCTGATGTGAGACACTTTGTTCAGCAGAAAAACTAGAAGTGATCAAAAGAGAAGAACTGCAGTTCAGACACAAATTTTTTCAGAGAGAGACCCTTTGAACGGCGATTTAGATGATTATATTCCTAATCATAAAGTTCACTGTTAACTTTCAGACTTTCAACTCTGCATTAGTGAACTTGAAACAAAAGACTCAGTAGACAAGAAGCTAGTCAAAATCATTCATCAAACTGAATCAATACTCAGTAGTCACTGTAATAGACTTCAAACTAGAAATAGTACTGAGTGGTTTCAAACTCAAACAAGTCGTGTTCACAGCTTTGATCAGACCACAGAAATGATTCTTTGGTCTTGAAGATGATCAAACACTGTGATAAACCATTACAAAACAACCAGAATCTGAAAACTACACAAGATCTGTTGAATCACAGCAAGTAGCAGTGCTGTAGCAATTCAGGAAATAAGAACAGATTTCCAGCCGCAACAAAAAAACTGGCCGACAAAAGAAACGGTGCGCACGAAACAACCAGATGCTGAATAGTAAGTATTCTTATGCTGAAATAATTGCAAGAAGGCACACCTTTTTGAGTTAATTGATCAGGAGTTTCTCCCTTGGACAGCACACCCCATTAGAAAGAAAATTTCCGGTTCTCATTAAAGTGGGCAACCCTAACCCTTAGGCATGGAGGCCTTTATATAGGCTCATAGGGTTAAAGTTAGTAGTATTTACCCAAATGCCACGGTGTATTTTCAGAATTATAAATTCTGAAAAATACACTAATGTTGACTCTAATTTATTACAACATTGACACTATACTTTTAATATATTTTCAGAATTTTAATAATTCCGAAAAATGCTAAAAGTTTACACTTAATATAAATTACTAAACGAAAATAAACTCCTAATTATTGGAATTTAAAAACATTTAGAGATGAGACAGTTTTCAGCAAAAACCGACAAAGCCTCCCAGATCATCGACATATGACGCCAATCCATGAACTCGACTGCTAGCAAGTCTCTCCCGCTCTCGATCCCCTCGAGCCGCATGATCACTTGCATTTTCCTGAACAGCCGTTGTTGCTTCACCCAGAATCGAAGCTGCAGTGACTTCGACTCCGCTCTGATCCATAGGGGCTCCGTCTCGGACTCCCTCCTGGGGTAAATCTTCTAGAGCAGCCGGAGTCCTCTCTTGTTCAAGGTTAACTTGAGACTCCGGCACACTCGCAGCATCTTCAATATGTGCTTCTTGTTGGGCTGAATCCTCGTCAATCAGCCTCACAAGCAACCTGCCTTCATCCTCCTGAGAATCGGAGATCGAAGCTTTTGGGCTTGAAGGCGCAGGAATTTTTGGCTTTCGAGACACCTTCTTAACCGGTGTCTTGGTGGAGCTCGAAGTTCCAGCTTCGACTTTCCTTTTCTTGGGCCCTTTCTCCGAAGGTACCCAATCCATCAGAGGAGGCGGAACAATTTCGAGCAGCCCCATACTCGGTTAGATCGTTCCCAACTACCAACCAATTTGATTCTCCATTCTTTCTCGGTCGGAGTTGGGACACCCAAAATTTTCTCCGAAGCTCGTACGATTTGCTCCGAAGTTATAGGGGCTGAAGAAGCTGAAAAACGAGTTAAGTTTGTTAATTCTTCAAATAAATATACATAGAGTATGTTGTTTTCGAAGTTACCTGCAGGACTCGAAGTTGAGGAAATTTTTCAAAGACCGCCTTCCGAATCTTCCTCGAAGATGATAGGCCAGTTGGCCATCAGGGGAGAAATTTGAATCCCTAGGAATTCTTCGGCTAAGTCTCGCATGCTCAAGCGACGACTGATTTTCTGAAGCAAGCTCAAGCGAGCTTCGAGTTGACCTAGATCCGGGTGCACTAAGGTTTACTTTCTGAAGTGGATTTCTCGCAGAAGTCCAGCTAGGCAGCTTCTCGCCCCAACTTCGGCGTAAGACCATCTCAAGATCCAATCAGTATACCATCTAGCATTAATGGCCTTGGCAGGAAACCGGAGAGCATATTCGTCCCGGAGTCTGAAGTTGATACTTCCGAAGGCCACTACTATCTTTTCACCTCCGGAGCCTACGAAGGTCTTCGGTTGACATAATGCTCTGTGTAGTGCTGCGAAGATCTTCGCTCTTCCTTCACAACCTTCGGCTCGCAACGCCCATTCGAAGATGGCAAGACGTGCTACCGCATTCGGAGAGAGTTGGGGGAGAGTGACATGAAACAAGTCCAATACCTCCGCTAAAAAGTCGACTGCCGGAAATCCCAACCCAGCTTCGAAGAAAGCTTCGAAAACAACCACTTCTCCGGGTCTTGGTGATGGAATGATTTCCTTCCCAGGTTTGCGAATCATAACCTCAGAACTGATCTTGCCCTCTACTGCGGCCGCAAGTGATTCTCTTCTGCAGGTTGAAGGCCCTAGATGATAAGATTGATCCATATATTTTGTCGACGCCGGACAGAGGTCTTGATGGCCAACATTTTGGGGATTTTCCCCCGCCGCCACCATTGCTGCTGCTGCAGGTGTCGGAGCAGTCGCTGCCAATGTAGCGGCTGCCGCTACCACCGCAACTTGCTGCCGAGTCAAGGTTGAAGCCGCTCCAGGACCTTTGAAGCTGGTTTTCGCCATTAGATCTCTTGGGTTGCTTTGAAGGAAAATGGAGGCTAGGGCTCGAGAGTTGGTCTGTTTGCACGAAAGCGGTGGAAAGGTACTCACGAAAGGTCCGGGCCCTCTATTTATAGCCCAGACCCCAATTTTTTTACCGTTTGCTTATGCCGTTTCGCATTCTTGACCGTTACTTTGTTCCGGAATTAACACATTGCGTAACTTCTGTCAGAAGGAAAAAGCCAACGGCTATTTTTTCCAAGTCTAAAAAGACTTTCGGATTTCCCGAGTTAATTCTAAAATACTTCGAATGCAATTCATTTAGAAAATAATTTGAAGTTCGCATCTCTATACATTTCGGAGGTATATTAAGTCTGCTAATCCCTACATATGGATATGTTTCCTTGCGTATACTACTTCCCTAACATCACAGATTTAACGGAGAAGCGTATTCGAGGGGCTACTGTTGGGGGAAAATATTCCATCTTCTAGGTTATCGCAGCAACAAGATAAAGACTAGTGATTAAGACGAAGATGTTCGATATATAATTTCGGAGATACATCAAGTCAAGTTCGAAGTATGATGACGAGCTCTAGTTCGGAGTACATCTTCGAACATGGACTCTTCCAGGAACCTCTTTGCCAGCTAAGATGGAAGACTTATCTTCTTTCTAACTAGATTAGTATTTTACCATTTTAGCCCTTTTAAGAGTACCGAATAGTTTCCACTATGTCAGTTGTAATAGAGGGGTAAAAAGGTCTTTTCCTTAATGTTTGGGCCTATAAATACCCCCCGTTTTACCCTGTAATAAGGACCGAATACAAGTTATTCAATACACACTTTCAAACTATTCTAAGTTATTATCCTTTCGGAGGCTTGGAATAGTTTCCTTCGCAAACACTTCGTTTGTTAGTTTCTAATCTTCAGAAACCTCTGTTAGCGTAATCTTTTACGCCAACAGTAATTGTCCTCTGAAGATCCAATGCCACCATGCATACATATAATTTTCTTTTCTATAAGCACAACCAAAAGAAGCCAATTAAATAATCTGTTCATACGGTGCCATGTCCAGATGCCATCTCTCTCACCCTGTTTTAGGAGCAAATAGCATCCCCATAAGCTAAAGGCATATTGTGTTCTTGTAACGAGAAGCAGAATAAACAATGTACCATTCGCTCTATACACTCTATTAGGAAACCAAACAAAGCATTAATATCTGCAGCTTCATGATTTCCACGAATTAAATGTACATTCCGAGGATACTCAACCTGAAACATATAATTTTTTATATATTACAATATAAATAAATAAGCATGTCACATTGTGGTGTCAAGGTAAGCTGACAGTTTAATACCTTCAATTCAAGAAGAGTCATAGTTTCTAAACTATGCTGGTCTTGATCCACATAATCCCCCAAGAAAAGATAATCAATGTAACTGCAGGTTCGTACTAAATTATGTATCAGCACGAGACCAAGAAAAGGGAGGGAAATACCTCCTGAACAAAAAAATGCAATTAAAGAAACACATTGATGATACGACTTGAAGAATTTACAAATTAATTTGGCAACTAAAATATCATAGTTTATCATGCAGTTTTGGACTATAAAAAAACCTAGCATAATTGCAACAGAAAATTTTAAGAAGTGTGTTATTGAAGGACCAAGAACTCACACAATGTCTCCTGCCGTTGAAGGAGCACCATACTCACCAAACAATCGCATGAGGTCACCAAATTGACCATGTAAATCACCAAATATCTTAACAGGAGCTTTAAGTCGCAGAACACTTGGTTCAATTGAAAATATTCTCTCAGCACTATCACACAGATCCGCAATCTCGTTGTAGTCTAAGAAGAACTGCCTTCGCACAGGGGGCTTCCAACCACGGGGTTTCAATAGAGATGCAATGACCTGAACAAGTATTATGGAGGAAAGAACAAAATGATTAGTTACGAATAAGCACAGTAACTCGCTACTCATATCTCAATCAATGTCTATTCTGTCCATTGAACTTCTGCATCATGAAAAAATAGAGATGCAAATGCACAGGCATGAAAAAAATTTGGCACGGAGAGGTGCAAAAAAAGTGAATCTGGGCGGAGGACGGCGACGGGAGATCTACGGCCGGACGATCAGATCAGAGGTGCAACCTTGATGATTTGTCATGGGAGATTGTTGTTGGCCATTGGATCCAGTCAGGTCGGGTGGGACGTGGGCTTCCTTCTTCGGTGAGCTGCGCCACCGAGGAGCGACCAACAGACACGGCCATGCCAGGAGAGGCGGCAGTGAGCGGCCATGTCGGGAGAAGCTACGTCGAATGGGCATGCCGAGGTAGACGAGCCGCCAGGCCAAGGGAGGCGGTGGTAGGCGGCTAGGCCAAGGGAGGCGGCGTCGAGCAAGCTAGGGATTGCTAGATAGCCAGGGATGGGCGAATGGGGGGCTTTGGCTCCCAGCAACTGGCCATTTTTCAAAACCCCCTAAGTTTTCCTTTTTTAGAGTGCAGTTCTATTTTCTGAATTTCCTCTTCTTTGCGTACGAATTTCCTCTTCCATACGCAAAAGAGGCAAGACAGGGGACCGTACGAATGTGGACCTTTATACGATTATAGAAAAATAGGATGGTTTTTATGCAAAACCGGCAGCTCGGGCAAGGGGTGACGTGGTGGCTCACAGAGGCAGCCACGCCAGCCAAAAAACGCTGGAGCCCTAACAAATTACGAAATACCGAAGGTCCTTTTTGTAAAACGATGACATGGCTCGCTGTGGTATGAGGAAAGTGCAGCTGCTTTTAATGATAGTGATATTTTATAGTATTAAACTGTAATCTAATACACCTATCAAAATTAGACTTTTTATCTCTAACCTTGGTAATCAACCCACCGGGGAATTGGTTTTTCTGGATGAGTCTACGACTTTCCACCCCCCAAATTATACGACTCCCCCCACCCCCCAAATGAACATGTCGACTAATCTGACTACCCCAAAACGTCCACATTTAACTGTTTTGCATCAAAAACACATGGCATCGTCTGCGTGGTAATTTTACAGGTTTTTAGCATTAATTGTTTCAATTTTTGAACTGGCAACACGTAATAATCTGCGTCAAGCGAAGCAGCAACAAGAACAATTTATTGATCAAAAGTTATTAATTAATTAACTAATAACATCGTTGCTTAATTCATACTCATACGAACATGCTCCACACGGTGACCGATACAATCAAGCTTACGGACGAACGGAGCACACGTCAACTACGTCGTCAAAGCTTTTGCTTCGAACGCACACATGGCAATGCAATTGCAAACACAGTCCTCACGGATGCCCGCCGCTTCCTGTGCCGCCGCCGCCGCCGCTTCCGGTGCCGCCGCGCCCGGATGCGGTCCCACTCCCTCCGCCGCTTCCCGTGCTGCCGTTCGCGCTTCCAGAGCCTTGGCCTGTCCCCTCGGCGTTTCCCGAGCGTCCAGTGGAGCTACCTCCGCCGGACGCGCCGCTTCCGCTGCCACCACCTGCACCGCCGCCGCCACCGCGGGTCACTGTTACACCGCCAGGGCCGATGTGAATGCCGATTCCTTCGCCACCGCCAGCGCCCACGCTGACGCCGCCGTTGTGCGCGCTAGCGGCGCCACCTCCGGCCACACCGATACCGACGTCAATGCCGCCCCTGCCAATGTCGACGCCCACTCCAACACCGGCCCCACAACCGGCGCTAGCACCGCCACCACGGCTTGTCCCGACGCCGCCACCAACGCCTCCACCGAACCCGATGGTCGTGTCGGACCCATTGTGCGACACCGTCCACCCGAACCCATGGCCACTGCCGGAGCCACTCCCGACGACACCCTTTCCCAAGAACGGCACCGAAAACTTGCTCCCATGGACGGCCGGGCCGCCGTTGCCATCCTCCGCAGGGAAACTCCTCGCGTCGGCGGGCGAAGGGGAAATCGCAGCGAGATAGACGAGTGTGAGGAAGAAGATGGCACTGGAAGGTGTAGAGCTACCACAAATGGAGACCGCCATTGTTGGTCTCGTGTTGGTGTGATTTGTGAAGGTGTCGTCACCCAAACGGGGGGTTTTATATAGGGGATTAGCCATGAAAAAAAGCCACTCGTTTAGGTCCAAATCTGGAGGCAGAGATGAGCTAGGTTTTGTGGCATCTTGCGTGTGGAGAGCGAAACCTAACTATATACAACTTGCTTGGATTTGTTTGGCATACGTTGACCATTAATTCGTTTGGAACTTTGGACTTAGATACTGTTTGATCGTGAACTAGTAGCTAATTTTTAGTCATAGTTTATCAAACGGCCTAACTAATTAGTAATTATTAAATTAATTGTTAGTTCATTAGCCAACTAATGAGAGCTAATAGACACCCTTTACTCTTTTTTCAGTTATTAGTTCAAAGCATCCAAACGTACATATGTGAATTAATTAGTTCTGACAATTAGTTCTACGGGCCCTTAGTTAACAAGATGTTAGTTTAGAAATAGAGACAATTAGTTCTACGGGCCCTTAGTTAACAAGATGTTAGTTTAGAAATAGAGAATAATTTCATGGTGTCTGAAATATATATACCAACACCTACTTGTCGTGAAGTTCGATTGCGACTGTTTAATTTGTTTGTATTCTGACTTCACTGGCATTCAGATTGCTTAACTTAATCACACCTGGTTTCTGCATTATAGGAAGTATAAAACAGGTCGATCTGGCACTTTGCATATTTAAAAGCATGCACATGATTACCTACACGGCTACACGTTTTGGCATGCATGAACAAAATTAAGTTCTATTGCGTTGCTTCCACTTCTTTTTTTGGCAGATTTTGGTTTAGGGAATCAGGAAGCTACGATATCAGATATTCAGATCGATAGTGCGGTCGTATATAGGATGCATTAATTGTGCATTTGTGCTTTCTTAGTTTCTTAGTAGCGGATGCCAAAATATTATATTTTAATATTCCCTCTGTTCGAAAATGTAAGTTGTTCTGACATTCAGATTCATTATCCGAAGATGAATTAGCACTACAAAGCGACACTGTAGCGGCGAGCAAAAATATACTGTAGTGGCGGGCAACCAGTCCACCACTGCTAACCCTGGTTAACAGTGGCGGGCAGAGTGCTCGCCACCGCTGTGTCAACAGCAGAGGCGGACGCGCTGATGTCATCTGTCTGCCACTACTGTTAGCCATAGCAGTGGCGGACAGATGACGTCAGCGAGCCCGCCACACCACTGTGTCAATAGCTGTGATGGGCGCACTGACGTCATCTGCCCGCCACTGCTATGGCTAACAGCAGTGGCAGGTAGATGACGTCAGCGTGCCTGCCACTACTCTATTTTTCCCATTACACAGAATGTTATAAACCTTAATTCACACAGTTCCACAAACAAAAACATAGAAATATAAAGCTTCACACAGCCATCCACATCCACAGCAGCAACACAACCACTGAAATTATCAGCTCCTATAGCCATCCACAGCAGCAACACAACATCAACACAACAACAACCCATCTCATCAATTTACAAATTTACAAATTTTACATTTCATCACAAATCAAGTTTACAAAGTTTACATCTATCAAAACTTCAAAATTAACAATTGTTCACAAATACATGCTCATTTTATTTAATGTTTCTTCTCAGAAGGTCAACTCTGATCTTGCACATCTTCTTTTTGCTTCTGAGCTTTAAAATTCTTGAAAATTTGTTGTTCAAGCCTTTTAGGTCTTCCGTCCCAACGTCTCAGAGTTGTATGCTTGTCCACTTCACCCTCAGGATCAAAGAGTATTATATGCTCATGAATAATTTAATGCATCGTGAAGCGGCACATCCTTGATACAATTCCATACATTTTTGAATCAGAGAGTAGGCTCTTCCCGGCAACAGTTGATGGACCAGACGTCTGCATACGTAACATATAAGTACATACGTTGCAGGCTGTAACACCCCAAATTTCCAAAACAATAAAAATATTATTTAATTCAATTTCCTGGATTTTATATTTCTGAAAATACCTTTAATACCTTTCTTATACCCTTTTTAACTACATCATAGAGATAATGACCAAACCAGAAGCTGAAAATTTTTGTATAAACTCCCAAGGCCAAAATATATTTTTGAGAATTTTTATAAATTTTTATCCACTCTGGAAATACCCCAAAATATTTAATCCATTTTCTGTAATTATTTTAAATCTGAAAACCTTAGTAACAGTAATGGGCTCCCCTCCCTCCCTTCTCTCTCTCCCGGCCGGCCCAGCCCGTTACCCCGCGCGCCTTAGACTGACAGCCTGACCCCACCTGTCGGCGCCGAACCCTTCCCCTCGCGCGCGCACCCGACACCACGGCCCCACCCGTCAGCTCGCTCCCTCACGCATCCGCGCCCGGTGGCCCGTGGCCCCCGTCTGTCAGACCCGTCGTCTACCTCGTGCCGTCGCCCCCAAATCGCGCCGGCCGACGACCCCCGCCTCGGATTCGCCTCGCTGGCCCCTCCCGCATTGAATTGACGCCATTAAACGACTCCCCGCGCCTGGCCGACCGTTTTCCCCCGTTAAACCGCGCCTTTAAGCCACGGGATCACCGCTGCCGTGCATGGCCGAGCCCTCGTCGGTGAATAAAACCTCCCCCTCGGCTTTCCTTGCATGCAACCCTCGCCGACGCCACTATTTATACCCCTGGCCCCCGCCCCCCACGTTCGACCCCCACGCCCAATCGCCGCGAGAACGAACAGAGCGCCCTCCATTTGCCTTTTAGCGCTTTCCCCCTGCTTCGCCTCCGGCCGCCCCTCGCCGTCGCCTCGGACCACCCCGGCCCGCGCCTCCGCCACCGTCGTGACCGCAAGGACGTCCCCTACCTCGGCCACGCCTCCGCTGGTCAAGGAGATCGCCGGATCACCGTCGCCGTCGAGTACCCGAGGAACCTTCCGCGTCTACCCTCGTCGTCGGCCACGCCCCGTCGACCCCTCGCCTCGCCTAAGGTACCGTCGTGACCGCCGTAGTGTCCTCTTTCCATTTCTAGGCTTAGATAGGGCCCTAGTCGCTCGCCGTGGCCCCTGGTCCGCTCACCGTCGTCGGAGAAGACGACCGACACGGGTCGAGTACCCGTGCCGTGTCGGATCTGATCCCGACCGTGCGATCGCGATCGGATGGCACGTGTGAGCCCACGTACGCGATCTAATCCGCACCGTCAGATCCGGTCAAAGCGTTACGTTTTAATCTCGCGCGTCCATTTCCATTTAAAACCCGCGATCGATCTCGTGCGTCCACGTAGTACCCTTTCGCGCGTTTTAATCCTGGCCGTCCATTTTCACTTAAGCGCCCCGCCTCGCCTGCGCACGTTGGATCTGGATCCAATGGTCCAGATCGATCCGGCGCACGCGCACAGTGCGCGGGTTCACCGTGAGCCTGGCTCACCGTGGACCCGAGAGGGTTTAAATTTGAAAATAAATTCCAGAAAAGGTTTAAAACTTGTAAAATTCATATCTGGCGCATTTGAACTCTAAAAATTACCATTCCAATTTCAGAAAATTCATAATATTATTCTCTACATGTTTATGCAATAAAAACAGTAGGTTTACTTTGGACATTTCATGTTTATTCAAATGAATATTCAAATGCCTTTAGGGTTAAAATATAAATTCAAATATTTAAACTTTAGAAAATTTTTTATTTATTTCCTTTCTGTCCATGAACTGAAAGCCATTAAATTAACATGAACTTTTCATTTCAAAGTTATTTGAGAGCTTAATATGACAATAATGACATTTAAACACCCCTTTCTAAAAAGGACAACTTTTTAATCCCTTTAAAATTTATTTAGGAAATAAATCACAGAACCTTAACAATTGGATTTATTTTATTTTTAATCAAACCAACTTTGACCTATGTGCTTATCATGTAATGTTATATTGTTTGATTGAATATTGTGTTCATTTTATTTTACTCTACTATATCAAAAAGACTACGACATCGCCGAGGAGCCGGAATACTTCCCGGAAGTCCCTCCCTCACCTTTCGCTGAACAAGGCAAGTCACCAAACCAATTTTTTGAGCATATTGAACCCATGTTTGATTAAACTATCGCTAAAACTCATAGGCTATACATGCATTAGTCCAATGAAACCCTTACAATATATTTATTTAGGATCCCCCGACCTTGATGTGCAACCCAAGCCATGCTATCTCGCCTAACCTCCTTGTCACCATATGATCAATGATATTAGCTAGTGTCCAATGTATTGACACGATCGCTATAGGATAAAAATGAGTCGTAGTAAAATGGTTCTATTATATGATCCCCGTTACTTCTTATCCTTGGATTTCTGTTGGTGATGAGTTATGGTTGTGAGTGTATGCATGGTGGGTTCCGGGTGCAAGCTAGGGCATTGGTCGGTAGCACCCGGGGCACTATAAGGACCGGTCTGAGGGATCCGTTGCAATACACTTACGTACTAACCACAAGTCTAGTGGGTAAGTCCTAACTAAGGTATGGGTTGTTCCAAACCGAGGCCACCATTTGGAGATGGGTCAAGTTGCACCTGCGGGTGACTTGTACCAATGTGGCGCAAAAGGGGGTGCGACGTTAGCCGGGATGCGGCCCGGCACGCCGGCGAAACCTAGAGCGGGTGGTTATCGCTTGGAACATCTCATATTGAGGTTTTGGCACGAGTTCCCGTGGTATGGGTCATCTCGTTTGGGATGAGTGCGTGCCTTGTGGGTACAGTAGTACATCTCTGATCAGAGTCTTAAATCTTTTCGAAAAGCTGAGCCCACGGTCAAGGGCGGGTTGTGTGACATCCCCCAGTTAGTTCACTTTGAATATGTATGTGCATGATGGATTGACATGTAAGGGCTGTTGTGCGAGGAGGTAAAACGTACTCCTCGAGTTAGTTGATGTTGTTGATATTCATGTTTACTTTTTTTCGCATGATTAAAATATGATTACACTAAATGCAATAACCGAAACTGTACTTTTCCGCAATGTTAGTCGTTACCCTTCCTTGATTATTATCCTGCATTATTACTTGCATTTGCGGTGGCTTGTTGAGTACTTTTTGTACTCATACCCGTTGGACCCCACAGAGGATGCTTACTATGAAGACGGTCTGGAGTAGCGACCCAGTCGAGAAGAAAAATCCTGAAGAAGACGTTCGTCATGCCGCTTTTTAATTATTTTCATTTAATGTTTCTATTAAAAACATTGATGTAATAATTATGGTCTACATACCATGGATATTGTCGTATGTACGTTGTCGCATGATGAACCTCTTGTATTATTGTTTTTCTACTGAAATTCAATAATGTCTCGATTTGATAAATCGGGGTGCTACACAGGCTATATTAGATTAACACACAATAAATCAACTTACTTCTTTAGTATCCTCAGATACTGTCCGTGCATACTTTCCTAAGTCATTGCTCATGAAATTACAAGTGTAATACCCGCAATGCACTGAACCAGGAAGTTGTTTATAACACTTCAAAATAGACAAAGTTAGAACGATATATAGTTTGGCTTTGTTATTTGAATTAAGAAATTTCAAAATATAATCTTACCGGATAGTTGGTTCTGATATGCATTTCTTTCGGCCTTTGTGGATCATGTGGTCCATGTAACTTTTCCATGTAATATTTATATGCACTCGGAAGAACATTTATTATATCTTGATATTCTTTTTTGGGTTTGTCGAGAGAGTCGAGCACCCAAACCCTAGAGATCTTCGGGTATATCAGAAGTGCAATCCAATGATCACTATCGAAAGAAGTAATATGTGATTATGTTAGTTTCATAATCGATAAAACATGATTAAGTGGATATAGTGGGTATACTTACTTAAATTTATATGCCTCGCTTATTGAGAAACCAAGGGTTGGTTTCGGTGTTTTGTGATGAGTGATTGACAGGCTTTTTACCCTCTGTTCGAAGGGTACCTCTGGAGGGGTTTCGGAGGTGGTACCTCCGAAGGGTGTTCGGAGGTGGCTTCACCGAAGTATGTTCGGTGTTTGCTTGCTGCAGCTGTGCAGCGGAGTGTGCTCGTCGGAGGGGTCCGACAGTACGCGATGATTGGGTTCGTACCGAAGGGTTCGGTACTTTGGGCGGTACACCGGAGTGTGTGCCGGAGGTTGCTAACCCGGAGAGGTCTCCGGAGTACTGGATACACTTGTCTGTTTGTCGGTGGTGCGCAGGGACTTCGGAGGAGACGGACAAGGTTCGAGCCAGGTGAACCTGGGTCAAGCGGGAGGCTTGATGGCAGGGGAGCGGGGAGCTCCGTCACGGTGGCTGCGAAGGTGGTCCGGGTCGGTCCTCGGGTCGAGTCGTGCCAGGTGAAGGCAGAGAGTGCGGAGTGTGGCTCCGGCTGAAGGTACTCCGGATGGAGTGACTTCGGAGTTGGATGGAACAAGTCCTCTGCGGAGGCAAGGAATTCGAAGTGTGCTCCGGAGGGAGACATTCGAAGGTACCTGACGAAGGTCTCAGAAGTCGAGGCGCATCGAAGGCATGGTCCTGGTGAGGCTCGTCGAGGAGTGTGCTCGGGGAGAGACACTGCGACGAAGTGCTCATGGAATGCTTCATGCGGAGGCCTTGGACGAAGGAGGGACTTCGAAGGGTGGTACTCCGAAGGTGGGGCTTCGGAGGGTGGAAGGCTTTGGAGCAAGGCTAGCTTCGGAGTAAGATTGACTTGAGGTACTTCGGCCTGCATGGCTTCGGTACACGGACTGATGGAGTTTGAGCTGGGTGAAGCTGCGAAGCCGTGGTGGTCCACTCCGGAGGTGTTGGTGCGAAGGCCCAAGAGCTTTGACAGCTTCGGCTCAAAACCGTCACTGTATCGGAGGTCATCTTCGGCGAAGCGAAGGCCATCTGGCTCAAGGCTTCTCGCCGAAGCTACCGCACCCTCGCGTGCGAAGGGAGGCAGCAGAAGGACACTGCAAAGGCTGACACTGTCTGTTCTGTAAAAGGCTGACACTGTCCCCTCTGCAAAGCTGACAGAGAAGCCTCCAGAATAAAGGTGGACTACCTTTTGTACCCCTTAGTTCTGTAGAGTCAAATCTTTTGTAAACCCTAGGGGTAGTGTAGTCAATTCCTTTGGGTGAATTGTGGGCTATAAATATGGGGGCTCGGTAGGTAACATTTAACACATTGAGCATTTACTGTTGAGCTCCTGTAGCCACACTTCGATTGTAATACATCCAGAGAGTTCATTTTCTGTGTTCCTTGTTCAAGCGGCGAAGCCCTGCTTCTTTGTGCTTTTGCTTGAGCTCGCGTTGCATACCTCGCCTTTTGTTGTGCACCGAAGCCTGTTGAGGCGAAGGTTGTTTTTGTGCGAAGTGTGTTTTGTCAGTGTGCGTTCGCTCTGTGTAACACGAGGCGAGACCTCGCTGCTTACTAGCGTAGCCCTGATCGAGGCCCGTTTTGCTTCGTGTGTCGAATCCCTTAGTTTAGTCCGGCTGTGTGCGTGTAGACCTTCATGTACGAAGCCCAGCACCAGTTGCTGCCGCAAAGTACTTGGTCGAAGTCCTCAGAGGGCTGTCCACTCTTGCGAAGGGTAAAGTGCGAAGCCTGCTCGAAGCACCCTGTGTGCGGAGCCTGCACTGTCTTAGCAGAGTAGATTTTCGAGGGTTGTTAGTGGAGCGTAGTCTTCTTGGCTTCGAACTTTTGCTCCTGCGAAGCCTGTGTTCGGAGCTGTCGAAGTACCTCCGAATCAGACCTTCGAAGGTAGTGTTCGAAGCCTGTTCCGCAGAAGACAGAGCTGAAACCGAAGGCTAAGTTTTAGCCCGAATTTTTAAAAGCTCCCATTCACCCCCCCTCTGGTCGCCGTTTCCGGTCCAACACTTATCATTTCTCTGTCGTCCCTCCATTGAAACATGCACGCGCAGTATACAACGCACCATAATTCCTTTTATTCTTCTTAAGTGCGTCTTGGTCTTTATTGAAAATCTTCCTTTGAAACTTTTTCTGATCCGCACTCCAGTACTTAGCATCGTTCTGGTTTAGTACTGGGTTCAGTGTACTTTGACTTATTAATGATGGGTTCAAGTACCCATATTGATTAGACTTATCAGAACATGAATTCAAACTGCATATGTTATGAAACACTAGTCAATATAAGACATGATTGATTTTTGCTTTGTATTGACAAAGTAAAAACTACTTACAGGCACTAGAGCATCATGCTTGTGATGATGGTTCGCTTCAGATGGAACATCTAGTGGAAGTCATCGAAAAATAGTATAATATTAAACTCTGGGAAGTTGAATACTTCTTTCGGAACCTTCACTTCTATTTGCATAACTCCTAACGAAGACACTTCAAGATACTAGTCATGAAATGATTTCATCTCCCAGTTCATACAAGTCGATAGGTTATCTTTGTTTTCACGCTATATTCCACTCACATTTGGGAGAAACTCATCGGCCTTTATGCACAAGGACTTCACCCTATCGATCGATAGAGTGCTTAGCCCGATGGCGTGGATGTGGTTATCGACCCTATAGTCGATCGACACATTTATTCCTATTTATTTTACTCTCACCATAGTCATCGGCTCGATAGTCGATTGGCATTGGTACTAACGTTATTCTTTCTAGTTCCTTATCAGTTGTAGGGTAAAATTGATTGACATGTTTAGAACATTTTTTCTAAGATTATAGGACCTACACTAGAGTTAAGTAGATTCCCAGGCCATGCGTGTGACCAAGAAAGACGCAAACACGCTTTTTGGCACGCCCGGTGGGACATTTTTCATATCATCCATCCATGGCGGTCGAAGTTGACGACAGTAACATCATCCCGATCACTATGGAGGCATTGATCGATGAACAAAGGGCGGAGGTACAAGACCATGTGGAAAACTATTTGTGTAATTTTTGGTCACACACGTGGCCAAGGAGATCTACTGTTGACGCCAAAATTTAGTAAAAGTCTAGGCCCATAAAAGATGTCGCGCGGTCAACAGAAGTAAAGAAGGTCCTATCAAAGATGGTCAAAGAAGTCCATCCATGCTAGTTTGAACATGACTGGATTTGAAGGAGCCAATGAAGATAAAAGTGAGAGGAGATAAAGATTATCCAGAATCAGTTAGGATTGATTGCTTGGACGACAAGTCTTCGGACTATAAATATGTATCCCTTAGTGAGGTAAATAACAACACGACCCTACAAATAACTCTTCGGTGCATCACCGCCCTTAGTTTCCCAAGGTTAATCTCGATGGGATTCGGCACTCAAAGATGGGCTACATTGTTCCGATCTCCAGCGAAGAGGTGAGTCCCGCCACCCCCGACGATCGTATCGACTAGGTCAGTGTCCTCACGGCTGCATCAATCTGATCTTTTGAGGCATCGGCTAAAATAGTACAATCATCGGTTTATCTCGGTGTATTGGTTAGGTCTAAGGCTGCATTAGTTTGATCTCTTATATTGATGTGTTTCAGAGGTGGTAGTCTAAGGCTTCATCGGTTAGGTCTGACATCTCTTTATATTGTGTCTCCTTCAAGTTGTATACCGTTCATCTTAATATGTTATCTGGCATGTTTTATTTATTTTTGTCGGAGTACAAGCTGATAGGTTATCTTCAATTCAATGTTATATTCTATCCATTATCAGGGAATGCCCATCGACCCATACATGTAAACTGCCTATCACATAGGTCAATGGCACATTCGTCTTGATCGCTCTGCCTTGGTCATTGGCCTTATGGCCGATTGGCGTTATTTGCTCATGATTGTTTTATTTTCACTGTAGTCATTGGCTTGGTAGCCGATCGACTTTCTTACTAATGATATTTTCTCTGTTCCCTTATCAGTTCCAGGGTCAAAATAATTGGCACACCTTGAACCCTTTTTCTAAGATTGTAGGACCTAGACTAGAGTTAAGCAAATCTCTCAGGCCATGCGTGTGTCAAAGTGTGACCAAAAAAGACACCAACACGCTTTTTGGTACTCCCAGTAGGACCTTTTTAGCAACATAGCCATGGTGGGTAAGATCAACGATGACAACATCATCCCGATCACTCTGGACACACTAAATGATGAACAAAGGGTACAGGTGCAAAAGCATGTGGATGATTTCCAGAAGCTATGCCTCCAAGCCTATGGCCGTAGGGACTAGTAAGCCATCGGGACTATCCAGAGGGACCCATTGCCAAGACTGACTCTAGCCGTAGGGACTAGTCAGCCGGCAGAAAGCCCTCACGTCAGTTTCCAAGAGATCATTGACAGCACCCTTCATCAAGAAGTCATCAATCAATCTGGAACATTGGTCAACATCCTCCATAGGTTGATCAAAAAGGCTATTGATGGCACTGTAGCCCACAAGCCACCATAAGGTCCAACTTACCTCCCTAATAGCCAAAAAAGATTACTACAAAATCCATAGCATACTCGGCCGACACCACAGCCGCAAGGGCCGATGAGGCTAGACCAATCGGGTGCTTCGTTCATCCATGAAGGAAATAAGACGACCCCGCCACTAGCTCCCGCATGGAGTTCACTCAAGAGCTCACCATATGTCCTTAAAAGGGGTGTGCTGATGCCACTTCTGGCATCTGACCCAAGACTACCAAGACAAGAGATGCCTCAGGTGACATACGTCATCACAAGGAATGTAGTGCCGGACCTCATGCTACCAAGGGGCACCTGATGGTATTCCTCCAAGGTATCATCGAACTACATACTGTGGAGCACCGCCATATGGTGATGAAGGACAATACAAGCATAGTGCTACTCGGCCGGACTAATATCAGTAGGTCCTAATACCTAATCGACACCCTACGCCGGGACAATAGGAATATGACTAGGTGAATCAGATAACGGAGGTATTTTGAGACCAGTTTGGGTTGAAGCCCAAAGAACAAACGTACATGTATTAGTGGTCGTATCCAGAATGTTTGATCGAGTACTACTACTAGGCCGATACAAGGTGCCTGACTTCACCAAGTTATCAGGACAATACTTGCTCTCCACGATCGAGCATATCAACCGTTTCCTCGCCCAGTGTGGGGAGGCATCGGCCGATGAAGCACTAAGCATCTGATTCTTCTCGCTTTCTCTATCGTGATCGAGCTTCGTGTGGTTTTCTTTGTTGTAGGCGTATTCCATTAGAGGATGGGCGGATATATAGAAGAATTTCACAAATATTTCTTCGTCGACATTCATGAGATGAAGCTCACAGACTTGATAGCTATGAGGCAGAGGATGGATGACTAGGTACAAGATTATGCCTAGAGGTTCGGAGACGTATGGAGCAGATGCTATAGCTTGAACCTAAGTGACAACAAGTTGGCAGAGTTTACATTTCAAGAACTCCTGAACCCAATTAAGGAGAGATTTTCATCACATGAGTTCAAGAGCCTGTCACAACTGGTGCAAAGGGTATCAGCACATGAGAGCCGATTCCAAGAAGCAAGGAAAGATAGTTATCAAAAAAAGGAGGCGTATACTCAGGCCTACTTGTTGGTGCGGTATTTTTGTCACACTTTGACACACATGTGTCCTGGGAGATCTGCTTCACTCCAGTGCATCTCCTACATTCCTAGAAAAAGGGTTCAAGGTGTGCCAATCAGTTTGACCCTGCAACTGATAAGGGAACAGAAAAAATGGCATTAGTAGCATGCCCAATCGGCTATCGAGTCGATGACCGCGATGAGGATGAGATATTCATGGAATATCATGACGATCGTCCATAAGGCTGACGATGTGGGATGAAGCAATTGATCAAGCGTTCCATCGGCCGATAAGATGAACACTTAACCGCATAGGCCAATGAGTACTTTTCTGATAACTTATAAGATGTAGCATGGAATTGAAGATAACCCGTCAGACAGAAATAAATAAAACGTGCCAAATAATATGTCTATATCATGAAAATATTCACATTAACTAGATCAAACCTAACCAAGATAATAGCTAGTCACGATGATCTTAATAATATATCGAAGAATCGGACATGCTTTTATTTAGATGAACGGTATATAGCATGAAAGATATACAATAGCAGAAGATGTCAAACATAACCGATGAAGCCTCAAATTATCACACTTAGATCACATCAATCTAAGATATCAAACTAAACTGATGCAGCCTTAGTCCTAACTAATACATTGAGAACAACTAGCAATTGTATTGTTTCAACGTTCACCTCAAGAGATCAATCTGATGCAACCGTGAGGATACTAATCTAATCGGTATGGGCGTCGGGGGTTGTAGAACTCAGCTCTTCGCCGGAGATCAAAACAATGCAGCCCAGCTTCGAGTGCCGAACCCTGTCGGATAAACCTTGGAAGCCAAGGGTGGTGATGCGCTGAATAGTTGATTGACATAGATGTGTTTTTCTAAGCTAACTAGGGGTACAAATTTATAGTCCAGAGACTTGCCGTCCAAGTACTCTATCTTAACCAATTTCGGATAATCTTCATCTTCTTTTCCACGCCTCATCTCCGTCGGCTTCTTCTGCATCTGATCATCTTGTAATAGCATGGACAAGCTTCCTTGACTTTCCTTGACCGTGCATCTTTGACTTTTTGTTGACTATGCAACATCTTTAGTGGGCCTGGGCTTTACCAAATCTCGGCGTCAACACATGCCCCCAGTTTTGGAGTATCAAAAGGCTTTTGATGCTTCAAAACTATCATTCATTATTCCCTGCAAACAAGCCTTTTCACATTCATTACTCTCAGCTGAAACTCTTCATCATCTGAAATCTCTTCGTGTTTCGGCCCCGAGTAATTTCTCTCCTCTCTTTTTCTTCACCGGGATTGGTCTAGCGGTAGCTAAAGAATTACCCTAGCCAATAAATATCCATTTTCCTCTACTCCTTTTCTTCGCGCTTTCTATTTACTATTCCTACTTCTTCCCCTTTGAACTTACTAATATCGGCTTCTAGTAGTTGTTCACGATTATCATCGTCCCATGCTGCAGTTACTGTAAAATGGCTAGTATTCGTGCAATTCGTGAGGTAAGGTCCCAACATTTTATCCCTCTCATTTTTTGACTTTTCTTGGGTTGCTTTTCCTTATGGCGTATTTCCTTTTTTTATAGAATGTATAAGATCAGATCGTCATCCCATAGTCACTCATCCTTCCAGTTTCTTTTTGGGTCCTCTGGGCAACCTGGATCCTACTAATTTCATAAACGTTGAGACCTGTAGAATTACTTGTAAGTGTTCCATCATGCGCTCCTCCAACTGGCGCTATGGTTTTGAATTCGCTCCTTCTCCTATCCCTGGCTAGTGTGACTGGTACCTTAGGGTATCGGTCGTCTGTCGTCCCCTTTGGGATGTTATTGACATCGGCCACTGCATCGGCCTCTCCCTAGCTGAGTCGTATCTAAACAAGCCGATGCTGGCCGCATCCTGTTATTTTTGGTCGGATGCCCTGAACGCTTTCATTTTTGGTCATGGGCCGATGAGTCCTTCCCTGCATGACGTCCATTTTTTTAACCTGTTTAAATATCGACTCGTCGGACAACCCCTTCTCATTTCGTTTCCAACCTTCTTCTCTTCTCGGCATCACACCAGCCGACAACTGGGACCGCTATATCGCGAGGCACAATAAGAAAGTTGGCCCCGTAGATATTGTTGAACATACCAGCTCTGGCCCCAACCTTGCAATTTCACTTCTTAGCAGAGCAACTCACGGCTCTTGTGCGAGCCCCGCTCGGCCACTTCCTCCTAGGAGTGATCTATCGTCTCCTTCATCTTGTATCGATCAAACTATCGGCTGATAATGTCGTCGACTGACTCAAAGGACCTTGGTGGTTTCTTCAGCTTTGGCTTAATGTATATATCCCTGATGCTATTGGAAGAGCCCCTTTTAGCCAATCACTTTTCCCTACTAATTTTTCCGAATCTACTGTCCCCACTCATCATTTTTGTTCTTCTTTAGGCGAGGCGGCCATGTCTCCTCCTATTATCCCTTTTTCTTCTACGGCTTTAGCTGATTTATTTAAGAGCTTCTATCTTGGGTTCTCGAACCGGACCATCTGGTTCCCCTTCGGGTTTTATTCGGTGTACATGCTCCCCAACCAGCTTGTTTTCCTTGATGTATCCTGAATTGATGCGCCCTTTAGCATATTTTTGGCGGCCGCTTCTCCCTGCTTATTTCCATCAACTTCACCGATGAGTGCCCTCACCGGACTTCCTATGAATTCTACCACCCATCGTTCTTCTCCCGCCAAGTAGGCTTCGCTCAACTCCCGCCCCATCTTTTCTTTGTCACCCAGATTCAGGCTTGTGGGCGAGTCGCAAGCCCCTAGGAATGGCGTCGTCTATCACGGATGACCAATGGGATCCATACCGGGGACCTTGCATCTTGGATGACCTATTGGCGTCCTCCGTGGACTTCTGCCAATGGTGGATCGAGGTGAAAAACACATCTTCAACCGCTCCTCGCTGACCTACCGGATGCGGCTTCATCAGGACGTCGTCGAAGCGGACCTCGAGGTAGTGCATTTTGCCTTTCCTCTCCTGCTTATTCCCTGTTGATGTCTCTTATTAAACCTGTCTTCTGTAGGACGGTGATCGTGATGCCCCCTGGTAAGCTTCATCGTTCGGCCATCCTGAACTTGGGTGCTAGTGCCCCTACTCCTACGGTGTGGGTGAATGGAAGGCGGTTCTAGACTGCTGTCCATGCTGAGGGGCTCCGATCGGTCACTGGCGAGAAGGGTTCTCTTGAAGACGGAGTTGATAGGAGTCTACCAGTCAGTTGTCTGTAATATTTTTGCTTTGTAATATGAAAAAACTAAATGTATATGTGTTGCTATGTTTCATATGGTGTCGTCTTTGACCGTGTTTCCTTCTTGGCATATGATGCCCCAGCATTGGCCATCTGAAGATGATACAATTAGTATTGGTTGTTTTGTGCGAATGTGTTTAGGAATTTATCCATATGATCGAGAAGTATTTATTCAGGTATTTTCCATTCAACGCCTTCCTAAACACTTCTACGTCTAGTGCTTCGAGCAAATAAATGTTTCTAGCCACCACTCGATGTACCCAAAATGGTCCTTCTCAATTGGGGGACCACTTACCGAACCGATTATCTTTAGATCCGATCGGTAGGATAAGTTTCCATACGAGCTCTCCTTGTTCGAATGATTTTGGCATCACTTTCTTATTGTAAAACCTGGCAACCCTTGCTTTGTCTTCTCGAGAGCTTTTAATCAGACTTGCGCCAAGTCGTCTAGACCATCTGTCATTAAGTTATAATAGTCATCGATTGTAATCTGATCTTGTAGCGCAATCCTTCTCGACCTGATATTATTGTCCCATGGTAGTACGGCCTCATGGCCGTACACTAGAGGATACGGTGGCACTTGAGTGGATCCATGACGTGCCATCCTATAAGCCCAAAGTGCCTTTGATAGGGACTGATGCCAGCACCTCGGTTGCTCACTGATCTTGCGCTTTATCAATCCAATCAAACTTTTATTGGATGCCTTTGCTTGCCCGTTAGCCTGCGCGTAATACGGTGATGAATTTAAAAGTTTAATCCCCATACTGGTCACGAAATTCTAAAACTCCTCTGATATGAAAATTGTCCAGTGATACGTGGTGATGGTCTATGTGATCCCGATTCCTTGATAAACTCAATAGCATTGACAGACGTAAATTTCTTGAGTGGAACGACCTCTACCCATTTTGTGAAATAATTAGTGGGTGATATTATGAATTTGTGTCCTCTGCTTGACGCTGGGTAGATTTGACCGATCATATCAATGCCCCGCCCCCTGAAGGGTCAAGCTTTGATTATTGGGTTCATCACCGATGTAGGTGCCCTCTGGATGGCCCCAAATTTTTGGCAGTCCTGACACCGCTTGTAATATGTTATGCAGTCCTCTACCATAGTCGGCCAAAAGTAACCTGCCCTTCATTATAGCCATTTCATTTTCTAGGCTAACTGGTGTGTCCCGCATATGCCGTCAAGAACCTTGAAGACCACCACTTTGGCTTCTTCAACGCCCATGCATCTGAGGAGGACTCCATTGGTCGTTCGACATTATAAATCCTCGCTGAGCATGACATAACTTGTTTCCTGATACCTAAGATTTCTTGGCACCGATAATGAGGGGTCCTTCAAATAATTAATAATGTCATACCTCCAGTCATCAGCCTCTATGTACGCAACCTCGACCTCGATTTACCTAGCCATCGACTTTTGTCCTGACGCTGTCTGAGCCTGAGAAACCAAGGGTTGGTTTCGGAGTCTATGATGAGTGATTGACAAATTTTATCTTCTGATTCGAAGGGGTCCCTCCGAAGGGGTTCGGAGGTTGTTTCACCGAAGGGCTTGGTGGGCTCTGTTTGCTTCAGCTGTTGCAGCGGAGTGTGCCTGTCGGAGGGGTCCGACAGTACATGATGACTTGGTTGTACCAAAGGGTTCGGTACTTTGGGCGGTACATTGGAGTGTGTACCGAAGGTGACTTTGGATACACCTTGTCTGTTTGTCTGTGGTGCGCAGGTGACTTTGGAGGCGACGGACGGTTTGCAGCAAGTGAACCTGGGTCAAGCGGGAGTCTTGATGCCAGGCGAGCGGGGAGCTCGGTCACGAAGGCTACGAAGGGGTCGAGGTCGGACCTCGGGTCGAGGTGTTCCAAATGAAGGCAGAGAGTGCGGAGCATGGCTCCGGGTGAAGGTACCCCGAGACAAAGTCCTCGGAGGCGAGGCACTTTGAAGGGTACTCTGAATGGAGTGACTTCGGAGTATGGTGGACTAAGTCCTCAGTAATGAGGCAAGGCGTTCGAAGTGTGCTCCGGAGGGAGGCACTCGAAGGTATACCCGATGAAGGTCTCAGAAGTCGAGGTGCATCGAAGGCATGGTCCGGGTGAGGTTCGTCGAGGAGTGTGCTCGGGGAGAGACACTGCGACGAAGTGCTCATGGAATGCTTCATGCGGAGGCCCTGGACGAAGGAGGGACTTCGAAGGGTGGTACTCCGAAGGTGGGACTTCGGAGTGTGGCTGACTTGAGGTACTTCAGCCAGGCATGGCTTCGGTACACGGGCTGACGAAGTTCGAGCTGGGAGAAGATGCGAAGCCGTCGTGGTCCACTCCGGAGGTGTTGGTGCGAAGGCCCAAGGGCTTTGATGGCTTCGGCTCAAAACCATCACTGTATCGAAGGCTGACTTCAGTGAAGCGAAGGCCGTCAGGCTCAAGGCTTCTCACCGAAGCAACTGCACCCCTCGCGTGCGAAGGGGGGCTTCAGAAGGCTCCAAAACTGCAAAGGCTGACCGTGTCTGCTCTGCAAAAGTTGATGTTGTCTCCTCTACGAAGCTCACAAAAGAAGCCTCCAAATAAAGTAGACTACCAGCTGTACCCCCTTGTTCTGATGAGACAAAACAAGTGTAAACCCTAGGGGTAAAGTAGTCTATTCATAGGGCTGAATAGTGCCTATAAATAGTGGAGGCTAGCTAGGTCACATCAACACTTTGAGCAGCCATTGTAGAACTCCTGTGCTAGCCGCCACACACTCTGTATTCATCCTGTGAGTTCATTTTGTGTTCCCTGTTTAAGCAATGAAACTTTGATTTCGTTTTCATTTACTGTTTGAACTTGTATGCCTACTTTGCACTGCATGTTTTGATTTCTCTGTGCACCATCTTCTTCTGGGTTGAGTTTGTGCACTGAATCTCTTCTAGAGTAGTGTGTGAGAGGTCTGTTCGTGTGAAGTGTGTGTTTTTCAGTGTCTGTTCGCTCTGCGTAAACTGGAGGCTAGACCTCTCTGATTACTAGCGAAGCACTGTCCTTGGGTTGAATCGAAGCACATTTTCTTCCCTGGTCGAAGTCCTCGGCGAAGTGTGTTTGGTGGGCATTTAGACCTTCGAGGTACAAAGCCTAGTACTAGTTGCTAGCGCTGAGTGTTTGGTCGAAGTCCTCAGAGGGAAGTCTGCTCTTATGAAGGGTGAAGTGCAAAGTCTGCTCGAAGGCACCCAATGTGCGGAGCCTGCACTGACTTAGTAGAGCTGAATCTTCGGGGTTGTGGGTGGAGTGAAGTCTTCTTGGCTTCGAACTTTTGCTTCTTGCGAAGCCTGATTTCAGAGTTATAAAATACCTCCGAACCAGAACTTCGAAGGGTGTGTTCGAAGCCTGTTTCGCAGAAGACAAAATTAAAACAGAAGGCTATTTTTAGTCTGAAATTTTAAAAGCTCCCATTCACCCCCCTCTGGTCACCATTTCCGGTCCAACAATTTGTGTCAGAGCGGGTTAAGATCACCAGTTGACCTTAACCGGTTTTGTGATCTATTGGCGACATGGACAGAGTTAGTAAAATACCTCTGTTCGATGGGACGGTCTTTGTAATTTGGGAGATTGTGGACTCACAATACTCCATCCCTGAAACTCGCACCTCTCAAACAGAGAAGGATCAGTATAATGCCAGCTCCATGGCTAGAAATATACTGTTCATTGGTTTGAGTCAGAGTGAGTTTGATAGGGTGCAACACCTTAGGACAGCTAGGGAGATTTGGACTACACTCACTATTTTTCATGAGGGCTCTACACAGATTAAGGTCAGTCGCCAAAGCACATACAATCAATAGTATCGGCTGTTTGTGCAGGCACCTGGTGAATCTATAGATGCCATGTTTTCTCGGTTTGATGCGATAGTGAGTAACTTGCAGTCCAACGGGACGCTTGCTTACAATGATCATGATAGGGCTATCAAGCTTCTCTATGCTCTTGATCGTAGCATATGGGAAGTGAAGATATCTAGCATTGAGGAGTCCGCAAGTTATGACACATTGACCTGTCATGAGCACTTCAATAAGCTGAAGTCCACAGAGATTGCCAAGGCATCTCTTGAAGTGCATAGGAACTCCTTGCCATAGCCATTGACACTAGTTTCTAGCACTAGCCGTGGCACCACTATAAAACCAAGCACATCAGACACTTGTGTTCTTGCAGATGGCTTTGCTTTGTCCTCCCTGGTCTCCGTCACTAAGGAGCAGGTGGATACTCTGGATGATGATGAGCTTGCTCTCATTGCCAGAAGGTTCACCCGTTTTCACCATGAGAGACGGGATCAGAGGAGAGGTGGTTTTAGTGGTTGTTTTGAGTGTGGCGACACTTCTCACACCAAGGCCAACTATCCTAAACTCAAGACGAGAGATGAGAGTGAGCACCCCAAATACCACAAGAAGGAGAGGAAACCCTTTGTGAAGGGCAAGCGTGGTAAGGTGGCTAAGAGAGTAGCCAAAGCTGCTTCTAGAGCATTTGCTGCTGCTCTTAGCGACATCGACACTTCCTCAACTAAGGAGTCGGGCTCTGAGGAGGAGTCTCCAAGGAAGGAGGAGAAGAAGGACAAGAAGGGACGAGATTTTACCGGCCTTTGCTTCATGGCCGACAGCGATCACAACGGCGATGAGCTTGACTCATCTGAGGTACCTCTATCCTATGACCAACTTTCAATCAAATTAGATGAACTGAATGAAGTAGTTCTTGGTCAGGATAGGTTGCTTGTGCAACCCGCTAGAGATAGAAAAGACCTTAGACTTAGGCTAGAATCTGTTTCTACTGATTATGCCATGCTTAAGTCTAGGGTTAATGACGCTGAATGTGAATCTTGCACTGTAGTCATGGGTGAGCTTGCTCAGTTGCGTTCTGTGCATGCTCAAACTCTACCTGAGCTTGAGACTACACAGAAGCAGTTTTTGATGGTTGATTCTAGTTCTCATAATAGAAATGAATGCATGAACCGCCCCTTATTACGTGAGAGCATTAATTTACGTGATAATCATGTTCAGGATTTAGAGGCTAGATTGGAGAGGGCTGGTAGTTCTAAGGATGTGTAACCTGTGTGTGACACTTGCATAACCCTTAAGGACCAGCTAGGCACTGTTAGAGAGCGAGCTTGTTGGGGGAGATAATCCCGATGGTAGTAGGAAGCTCGAAGAGCAGTACGGTTCAGGGGGAGACCACGTCCAGAAGGCCCGACGTCCAAAGGTACCTGCGGGCCTAAGGCAGGGAGGCCTAGGGGTCTCCGGGAGCTCTGAAGCGTACAGAAGGGACCCTCAGACAAAGCGACCAGCGGGACGCCAGAGGCGAGCCTCCGGAAGGTGCGAAGGCTTCGGGGCACGACCATACATCAGGAGATGACCCGGTCATGGTGGCCTAGAGACAGGATCGCAATCGTCTGCGCTGTGTCAGGCGATCGCTGTAGCGCCCGACAGGGTTGATACGCTGTCAGAGTTGCATCTTCATGTCTGTACTGTGTAGCAGCTATTCTTGTCTGTATTACAAGCCTGTGTCAGGCCAAGTAACGGTTGGGGGATTTTGGAGGCATTAGACCCTTCCAGGACAGGCCGCCCTATAAATAGCCCCATCTCTAGTTGTAATAGGGACAGGATCCAAGAATACAATCTGAGCTCTGCATTCCATTACTCTCATCTTCCAAAAAACATGTTGGCTCGATCCGTCGTCCCAACAGTTGGCGCCGTCCGTGGGGATCCTAGTTCGAAAAGCTAGCGTCCTCTACATCCATTCATAGAAATATGTTGGGTCGGAAGGGCGCGAGTACGGTTCCTCTGCGGCGGTCAGGCCGCACCGCCGGAGTTGAGCCTACTCCAGTCACCACTCCGGATCCTCCAGCTGTCGCGTCCGCTGAGGTGCCCAGTACAGAGCCAAACCAGGCTCCTAGGGGGGTGCCAGAGGCTCAGGGTCCCGCTGGCCATGCGGAGCCGGCCTCTATCAACCCCTCAGGGCTCTAGGAGGGGCCTTTTGAGGTGCACCCCCCGAGCAGGCCCCCAGTGATGGCCATCTGGAATGACTACGTATGCTCGCAAGACCCAGAGACTGCCTCCAGAGGAAGAGGGAGCTAGGCTGACGCCCTGGTAGCCGAGAATGCCAGGTTGAAGGCAGAGCTGGCCCAATGGCGCTAGGAGGCGTCACTCCGCCCTCCGGAGCCCTCCCGAGCGCTGGGGGTTGCGGCCGTGGCCTTGAGCGACGACGAAGATCAAGTGAGGAGGAGAACGCGTCGTACGACGAGGAGTCTCCTATGCACCCCGACCTCCAGAGGGTACGTTTCGACTCAAAGTTTCATGCCGCCAAGCTCCCCAAGTACTCCGGGGATTACGACCCTGGAGAGTTCTCCCGCTCATACGATCTAGCGATAGAAGCGTGCGGGGGAGTCATGACACCATGGACAAATGCTTCCCTCTGGCGCTCAAAGGAATCGCTCTCCGGTGGTTCTGGTCGCTGTGGCCCGGAACCATCCGTTCCTGGGATCAATTGAAGAAGAAGTTCGTCAACAACTTCCAAGGGACATTCGTGGCCCCGATGTCGACCGGGAGCCTCTTTCAGGTGAAGCAGCAGCCTGGGGAGACGTTGCGACAGTACTCTCAACGCTTTGGGCATAGCAAGGCCCAGATTAAGGGACTCTCGGCCTCCTCGGTCATCGATGCCTCCCGGGAAGGCGTCACCCACCCAGGCCTCCTCGACAAGCTTCATCGGAAGCCGATTTCCTCGGTGGCACATCACATGACGTACTTCGAAGAGTATGCCCGGTCCGAGGAAGGCTAGCTGCGTCGACAAGCAATGATTGTCCCTGTCTGGGCCTCGAACGCCAAGGCATACGAGGCGCCGCCGGATCTTGACCACGGGGTCCGCCCCGTTCCAGACCTTCGTCGCCAAGACTTCGGTCGCCAAGACTCCATTCATCGGGACTCTCGGCGAGGTCGAAAGCATCTTCGAGGGGAAGTCCTCAGCATTACCTCGAGGGGCCCCGCCAAGCACCCGCACACCTCCGACGGAGGGCGACCCTCTAGAGTCAGGGCTCCACCAAGGGCATTTCCTGGAGGGGCAACTCTCTACTGCAGCGTCCACGGTGAGAACCAGAGCCATGACACCGACTCCTGTCGGACCATCCTCGCCCTCCGGAATGACTACCTCGAGAGAAACTCTAGCCGCGGCCCCACCAACAAAGGAACTCATGTCCCCCGCCCCGACGCCGTCCAGGTAGTCGGGCGCTGGGACGAACCAAAAGCTCTGGGCATAGCTCCGGAACTCGGCAGGGTCCAGGCCCCCAAGCTCGAGGGCGGAGCGGACCGTGGGAAGTGGGTGGTCCTCCCCATATCCGGAGGAGGAGTTCTGGGAGCCATGTCCAAGCGTCAGCGGAGGGACTACGTCTGGGAGGTCGGACATATCGGCACCTCAAGCTTCTCCTCGCTTCCCGAATGGTCCCACATCCCCATCTCCTTCACCGCCGAAGACGCCGCCGGCGTCAAGTTCCCGCATGCCGATCCCCTTGTCTTCTCGGCAGACATTGCAGGTGTCGAAGTGTGTCACGTCCTAGTTGATGGCGGGAGTTCTGCTGTCATTATTTTCGTGCAGGCTTTCGACCAACTTTGTCTTTCCTGGAAGCACTTGCTGCCGGCCTCCCGGCCACTCCAGGGTTTTGCAGGGCCACCACTCGACGCTCTTGGCCAAATCGGGCTGGAGGTGACCTTCGGAGAATCACCCCTTCACTGCAGCGAAGAGATCATCTTTGACGTCGTCGACGCTTCGTACGCCTACAACGCCATCTTCGGGAGGGGAATGCTCAATCGCTTTGGAGCCATCGCCCACCACAACTACTTATGCCTCAAGATGCCGACCCTAGGGGAGTGCTATCGGTCCTGGGAGATCAAGCCGTAGCCCACCGGGTCTAGTATGGCCACTCGGCCCCGTTGGAACCAAGGCAAGTCCACAGCGTCCACGGAAGCTCGGGAGAAGACGGATGGCTTGGTGCCGAAAATGCTCCCCCAAAGGGGCCCCCAGCCAAGCCGCTCTCGGAAGGAGAAATCGTCACGAAGATCCTGATCCAGAACAGGAAGGAGTACCCGATCCGTTTCGAAGGGGGCCTCAAGCCAAAGGTGTCAGAGCAGCTCAAAGAAGTCATCCGCAACAACCTGGACATCTTCGCGTGGTCTGACCAGGACATCCCAAGCGTCGGCCGCTCAATTATCGAGCACTCTTTGGTGGTCGACCCAAAAGCTCGCCCAGTGCGCCAAGGGCTCCGAAAACTGTCCATCGAGCAAGTTGAGCTTGCCAAGACCGAGACTGAGAAGTTGCTCTGGGTGGGGATTATTCGGGAAGTTAGTCACTCGAGGACGAAGGCAAGGGGCTCCCGGAAGCTTCCAACTGATGATGAATTCCGAGGGCAGCTACCAGGGCCAATACCTCACCATATCTCGACACGGTGAGGCCTATCTGTCGGACAGCAGCCTGAACGAACTTCAGTCAGCGGCTAAGGGGCTCCCGGGTGATGTCAAAAGCCACACACCCGGTGCCATAGCGCGCCAGCGCTCTCCGGAGGGACACCACGGTGTCGGCTGCCATCTTCTCCCCCTGGGCCAGCGCCTCAGTCGCCGCCTCATTTTGGGCCAGAAGGTCCGCCGCGGTCCGCTCGAGCTAGAGCACCCGGGCTTCGTGGACTTTGGCGGCAGCTGCCATCTCCCGGAGCTCGTTCATTTCCGAGACTTGGGCTTGAAGTGCGAAGACCTTCGCCTCGAGCCGGTCTACCTCCTCAGCTCGGGACCGAAGCCTCTCCACCTCTGCAGCCTAGGCCCGGAAGATGTTGACCTCCGCCTCGAGCTCGTCCGCTTGGGCAGCTCGAGCTCGAAGCCCCTCCAGTTCAGCTACTTGGGCCCTGAGGGCGTCGACCTCCGCGGCCTGGGCCTGAAGTGCTTCGGCCCTGGCGGCCTGAGGACGAAGGGTTTCGACCTCTGACTCCAGCGCCCGAATGCGGTTGATCTCGGCCGCTAGCTCTCAGACCGTCCTCTCAGCGGTCTCTGCTCGCCTAGAGAGCTCCGAAGCACTGCTCTCATGGTGGCTGCGTTCGGAGAGCTGGGACAATAGTGAGCCCTGCGCCAACGCGACTATCTGCGCATGAAACGACGAGTTAGGAAAAAAGAAGAGGGCTAGGGGCTCGTCCCAGGGCGCTCCGAAGGAGTACCTGGCTCGCGGCAATCTCAATGGCCCGGTCGAGGTCGATGCCGTCCACCTGGCCGAGCTCATCTATCAGCCCGGCCTCCCTCAAGCACAGATATGAATCGTGGAGAGGAGCTATCTTCGCCGCGAAGTCTTCGCCTTCCTCCAAGAAGGGGACCAGGAGGGGCACGCTAGAACGCGCGAGCTTCGAGTTGGAGGGTGGCCGGATATCGGCCTCTCGAGCGGTCCCCTCGGAGGTTTCTCTAGGGGCCTCCTCTGATTCCGCCCCGCCACCTAGTCCTGGAGATCCCGCCGCACCCGCAGGGACATCGGGCCCTATGTTGGCGGCATCCCCGGAGGATACCGGGGCTAGAACCAAGACCCGGGCGGAAGTGCCTGCTCAGGAAGAACGGAGGTCAAGGCCGACGGAATTTGATGCATCCAATTAAAGAGGTGAGTGGAACCACGTACCTTCATCCACGGTTTCAGCCGGGATTTCCGAAGGCCGACGCGTCCCGGAGTGCCAGGCCGATAAAACAGGTCGTCTATCGAATTTACTGGGGAACCCGCTGCCACCGCGGCGAGTTCGGCCTCAACGTCGGCGCTCTCCTCAACAGCCCCCAGGGGATCGGCTAACCCCCTGGTCTAGGCTGTCGGTTTCCCAGCTCCGCCAAGAACTGGTGGAGACCCCCTCTGAGGCCTGACCACGTGGAGGGGTGGACTTGGGAGACGCATCCACTTCAGTGCTCAGCGCCTCCTACCCGGCCCTCAGAGCAGGCGGCTACGAGCTCGAGTGGACTGGCGCGCCTCCGGCGCCGCCAGAAGCTGGTTGCTCCGGGCGGATCAAACCCGGGTCTGCCAAGGGGTCGTCCGGTTCCGTCCTGGCCCCCTCACTAGATTACCCCCATTCAGAGTGGGAGGCGGAGGAGTGGGCCGGGGAAAGCCTCTTCGGACCCTTCGCCACTTTCTTCTTCTTCAAGGGACGCTTGGGAGAGAGTCCGGCGTCGAGGTCCACCCCCCTCTTCTTCGAAGGTGCGCGAAGGGCCTCCTTCTCTAGGAGAGGTGGGGGAGAAAGTTTGAGCGCGACCCACACGTGGTTGTGTCGCCCCCAGGATCCGACGAGCTCCATTTGTCGTTTGTCCTCGGCCGGAGTGGGAGCCTCGAGGATCCTCTCAGCAATTCGGGCTACTTCGTCGGGAGTCTTGGCAACAAGCGACCCTGCATTCGAGGTTAGGTTTGCTAGCCCTTCGGACCTTATGGAAGAATTGCTAAGATTAAAAGGAGGCGGGGGCCAACCTAGATGGTGGGGGAGCTCCGTCGATGATGACTCCTCCTGGGTGCTCCGGAGCGATGTCGGCCATTCCTCCTTCAGCGGTGGAATCTCGAGGGAGACAAACTCTTCCTTCAGATCCTGCATGTTCATTCGGCGAGCGACGATTTGAAGCAGCCAGATGCGAGCGGAGACCAAGCCGGCGCTGGCTTCGACGACCGCCTCCCTCCGAAACCAGATGTGGCGTGGAGGTCCGGCAAGCCCGGAGTTCAGCACCACTCGGACGTAGAACCACCGGTGGACCCACTTGGAGTACCACCGTTCGTTGACTGCCTTTGTAGGAAAGGAATCCGCGTACCTCTTCCGGAGCTGGAAGTTGATGCTCCCGAAGGCTAGCACCCGGCCGTCCTTCTTCTTCGGTTGGCAGAGGGCTTCGTGCATCTGAGCAAAGACCTCTGCCCTGCCCTTGCAGCCCTCAGCGCGCATGGCCCACTTGAAAATGGTGAGTCGGGCTACGTCGTTCGGAGAGAGCTGCGGGAGCTCGAGGTGGAAAGCATCTAGAACCCCTGAAAGGAGCTCTGAAGCCAGAAATCCCAACCCCGCGTCAAAGAATGCCTCGAAGACGACGACCTCCCCTCCACGCGGCTCCGGGATCGAATCTATGCCTGGCTTCCTAGCCCTTGAGTCGGGACCAAGGCGACCCCTAGTCGCTAGCTCAATGGACCCCTCCGAGCACGCCGATGGCCCCAGCTCCATGGTCTGCTCCCGAAACCGTTCCGAGGCTGGGCGGAGCTCCCGCGGGTCGCGTGTTTCTGATTGACCAGGAGCTGTCACCACCGCCGCCGCCGCTACTGCCATCTAGCGCTGCAGGAAGCGGGGGTCCACTGCTGCTGCGGGGGCGTTCCTTTCCGCCATGACTAGAGGAAGCAAGGGAAGAAGGCGAGAAGCTCAAGAGCGGAAGTTTACCCGTCAAGCTTGTGGATAGAAGTCTGAGCAAGTGACCAGGAGACGGCTCAGCCAGCGGTTGGGGGCTATTTATTTGAGAGGGTGGCTACTGCCTCGACGTTTCGGTGTCGCGTCGGTCCACCTACCACCACTCAACACGCACGCGCCAGTCACGTGGCACCTGCATTAAAGCCTTGCCAGCTCACCGTTGAGTGTGCCGGTCTTTGACGGTCCGCCTCCCTCACGTCGCCCGTGCACCTAGCGCATTGATTGTACTAAGTAATGCGCCAATCCGCCTTCTCGTGCACCGGTGTCCAGCGGTCAAGGCCGCGCGAACATCGAGACAGTCGGTCAAGGTCCTCCCCTTGCAGAGTGCGAAGCGACTAGTTCGTCTAAGGCGCTCCGAGGCCGGCTCTCGACCTCTGGGCCCCAGAACATTTCCAAGGCCCTAGAGTGCCTTCGAAGTGATCAAATGAAGATGGTTCACAGCGAAGATCTAGGACCTCTATGTGAGTTGGTTTCTTATAAGTTATCAGAATTATCCCGTGCGCTCCTTCCCTTTCTTTCGTGCAGGACTCCCGAGAGGAAAGAAGCGAGGGGCTACTGTTGGGCGAGATAATCCTAATGGTAGTTGGAAGCTCGAATAGCAGTACGGTTCGGGGAGGAGACCATGTCTGGAAGGCCCGACGTCCGAAGGTACCTGCGGGCCTAAGGCAGGGAGGCCTAGGGGTCTCCGGGAGCTCCGAAGCGTACAGAAGGGACCCTCAGACAAAGCGACCAGCAGGACGCCAGAGGCCAGCCTCCGGAAGGTTCGAAGGCTTCGGGGCACGACCGTACATCAGGAGATGACCCGGTCAAGGTGGCCCAGAAACAGGATCACAATCGTCTGCACTGTGTCGGGCGATCGCTGTAGCGCCCAATAGGGTTGATACGCTGTCAGAGTCACGTCTTCCTGTCTGTACTGTGTAGCAGCTATTCTTGTCTGTATTACAAGCCTGTGTCAGGCCAAGTAACGGTTGGGGGATTTTGGAGGCATTAGACCCTTCCAGGACGGGACGCCTTATAAATACCTCCATCTCCAGTTGTAATAGGGACATGATCCAAGAATACAATCCGAGCTCTGCATTCCATTACTCTCATCTTCCAAAAAACATGTTGGCTCGATCCGTCGTCCCAACAAATGCACTGAGGGAAAGGGTAGAATGGATTTTCTCTTAGCCAAGACCAAGATGTGTGCTGACAGGGCAGGGTTAGCTCTAGGATTGGGTTTTGAGAGGATTCCTTCAGATAGCAAGAACAAAACTGTTTTTATCTCACCCACTACCTTAGAGAAAGAAAGAGCCCTGTTAGACACTCCATCACCCAAAAAGCCTACCCGAACTCCGAAGAAAATCACTCCTCCCTCAAAGAAAATTCCTCCCAAGAACACTACTCAGCAGAAGCACAAGGAGCCTATGAGGATTGCTCCTATGACCCATGAGAGTGCCCCTAGGAGAGTTTTTCATTGTTCCTACTATCAGAGGGCAGGTCATCTGGTTGGGTTCTGTTTTCATCGCATCAAGGATGAGCGACGCTCTCAGACGATGAGTTTCCAGAACATGCACTACCCATCTTTAGGTATGCATGAGTCTGAGTTTTTCTCTCGTCCTGTTTTCGAGGCTCTTCGTACTTCTTGGAGAGGTTTTGCTCCTCGAGGTGTTCACCATGTTCCATATGGTGGTAGACCCCGGGCGAGTAGCTTTGTACCTCGTCAGAATAGGAGACCTCGTCATGCATTTGGGTCACAACATGTAGGTAGACCTAGCACTTTGCATCATTCTGATTATCCTGTGCGTAGACGGTCTATTTTTAGTGTGCCTACTACTCGTATCACTCAGTGCTGGATGCCTCGTAATGTTTTCACTCACCCCAGCACTGAGCGATCGAGATTTTCTTATCATATGTAGGCGCCGGACCAAGGCTTGGAGGGCACGTGGATCATGGACTCTGGTTGTTCGCGCCATATGACCGGAGATGCAGCATGGTTCTCCAGCCTCACCACAACCAAGCAATGGGAACATATCACCTTCGGCAACAATCGAAGGAGTAGAGTGAAAGGTAAAGGTGTGGGAAGAATCAACTCGAATTTCACTCTGAAAGATGTTGCTTTGGTTGAAAATTTGGGATACAATTTGCTTTTTGTATCTCAATTGCTTGATGAGGGCTTCGAAGTGCGATTCCATCGTGATACTTCGCAAGTACTCAATTCTGATGGCGTTGTGGTCTGTAAGATTTTTAGAGTTGGGAGAGTTTTTGGAGCTGATTTTTCTGAGTCATCTGGTTCTTCTCATTGTCTTGTTGCACATTCGACTTCTGAGCTTTGGAAGTGGCATAGGAGACTAGGGCATATGAGCTTTGAGTTGCTCGCTCGTCTGAGTGTCCTAGGTCTGATCCGAGGATTGCCCAAGCTAAAGTTTGAGAAGAATTTAGTTTGCGCTCCATGTCGACATGGAAAAATGATTGCCGCTTTGCACTCTCCAGTCACCACGGTGATGACTGAGCAACCCGTAGAACTTCTCCACATGGACATTGTAGGTCCTTCTTGGGTTAGTTCTTTAGGCGGCAAGTGGTATGTGCTAGTCATTGTCGATGATTTCTGTCTCTACTCTTGGGTCTTCTTTCTTGCCAGCAAGGATGAAGTGTTTTCACACTTTCGGAGCTTGGTTTTGAGACTTTTCACTGATCTCCCTGGTGCATTGAAATTCATTGGAAGTGATAATGGCACTGAGTTCAAGAACAGTCTCTTTGTTGAATTTTGCATGGAGCATGGCATAGAACATCAATTCTCTGCTCTGCGGGTTCCTCAATAGAACAGTGTTGTTGAGAGAAAGAACCGCACTTTGGTTGAGATGGATAGGACGATGCTCAATGAGCACAGGACTCCTAGAAAATTCTGGGCCGAGGCCATGAACACTGCTTGTTACATCTCAAACCGAGTCTTCTTGCGCTCAATTTTGAACTTGACATCTTATGAGCTACGTTTTGGTAGACAGCCCAAAGTTACTCATCTTCGAATCTTTGGTTGTCATTGCTTTATCCTAAAACGTGGAAATTTGGATAAATTTGAGTCGCGCTCTTCTGACGAGATCTTTTTGGGTTACACTACACATGGTCATTCTTACCGTGTTTATAATTTGGAAATTAATATTGTCATCGAGTCATGTGATGTGACTTTTGATGAATCAACCCCCTCTGTTAGTTCTACCTTTGAACAAGCAAATAAACACGACATGGAGCAGACCATCTTCGAAGAAGAAGATCCCGGAGATTTCGAGGATGAACCCCTACTACCATCGACATCGACCCCCGAAGCCGACCCCACTTCGACTACTTCGGCACAAGGTCCCGAAGCAACTATCTCGACATCGGTCATCTTGGACCACTCCAACACACAAGTTGAGAGGGAGACTGCATCCCGCCGCGAGGCTCCACATCATGTCAAAGGATGCATCCTCCCGAGCAGATCATTGGTGAGCTTGATCAAAGGGTAACACGTTCTCATGCTCATTTCATTGATTCCGCTTTTGTTGCTTCTTTTGAGCCCTTAGATGTTAGTCATGCACTTTCTGATTCTAGTTGGATCAATGCCATGCATGAAGAACTTGAAAATTTTGAGAGAAACCAAGTATGGACTTTAGTTGATCCTCCACCAAATGTTCATTTCATTGGAACAAAATGGATTTTCAAAAACAAACAAGGGGAGGATGGGGCTGTAGTTACAAACAAGGCTAGACTTGTAGCTCAGGGTTATTCTCAATTAGAAGGGATTGATTTTACCAAGACTTTTGCACCTGTTTCTCGTCTTAGGCCACTAGGATTTTGCTTGCCTTTGCGACATCCCGGGGATTCAAATTCTATCAAATGGATGTCAAAAGTGCATTTCTTAATGGCTTCATAGGCGAAGATGTTTATGTAAAATAACCCCTGGCTTTGAAAACCCCAAATACCCACATAAAGTCCTTAAACTTCATAAGGCTCTTTACGGACTCAAGCAGGCCCCTCGGGCATGGTATGATAGACTTAAGACTTTTCTGCTTGAGCGGGGGTATTTGATGGGATCTGTTGACAAAACCTTGTTCACTCTCAAGCATGGCAAAGATTTCCTGCTAGTTCAGATTTATGTGGATGATATCATCTATGGTGGCTCTTCTCATGCTTTGGTTTCCGAGTTTGCAGATACCATGAGTAGGGAGTTCGAGATGTCCATCATGGGCGAACTCACATTTTTCCTTGGTTTGCAAATCAAGCAAAGCAAACAAGGTACCTTCGTTCACCAGACGAAGTACACCAAGGACCTACTCAAGAAGTTCGACATGGCTGATGCGAAGCCCCTTGCTACTCCGATGGCTACTTCGATAGCATTGGATCCTGACGAGGATGGAGAAACCGTAGACCAGAAGGAGTTCCAAAGTATGATCGGCTCCCTCCTCTACTTGACTGCTACGAGGCCGGACATACACTTCGCAGTATGTCTGTGTGCTCGTTTTCAGGCTTCACCATGAGCTTCGCACCGCCAAGCGGTAAAGCGCATTCTCGGGTATCTCAAACATACCCTCGAATTCGGCATTTGGTATTCTACATCTTCCTCTTTGTGTCTTCGAGGTTATTCCGATGCGGACTTTGTTGGGTGTAGGATTGATAGGAAAAGTACCTCTGGTACTTGTCATTTTATGGGTACTTCATTGGTTTGCTGATCTTCCCGTAAACAGTCTAGTGTTGCACAATTGACGGTTGAGGATGAATATGTTGCTGCAGCTAGCTGTTGCTCTCAGATTTTGTGGATTGTTTCAACTTTGAGGGATTTTGGGTTAGATTATAAGAGTGTTCCACTTTTCTGTGATAACACTAATGCTATTTGTATTGCAAACAACCCGATTCAGCATTCCAGAACCAAACACATTGATGTGCGATATCATTTTCTCAGAGATCATAATGAGAAGGGTGATATTGAGCTTCAATATGTTGATACCCAACACCAGCTAGCCGATATTTTCACAAAACCACTCGATGCTTCTCGTTTTGCCTAATTGTGTGGGGAACTTGGTGTTTGTCACCCTTACGGCATTTTGTGAGGGGAGCAGATTTTGATTTTCTTGCATATGCTCATTGTGTGTGAAATTGCATTTACATCTTTTGCACTTATATGTCTTATTTTAATTCATGAAATCATGTCATCTCAGCTCTATTTAATATGTCTGAAACATTATTTCCATGATTCTTATTTCCAAAATCAAATCATGCTCACTGCTTAGTCTTGAATCTAGCATGTTTAGGCAGGACTGCTTTAGCTATCTTTTATCTGCTTGATAATAAGACTCTTTTTCTCTCGATGCTAAACATTGCAACTTGAAAAATTGTTCTATTTACTCATGGATATTCATCAAGTGCTAAACAATTTTTTCATTTAATTAAAATCCAAAAATCCATGATTTGCATGCTACAAGTGAAAAGATCCAGGTGGGTTTATTTGTCGCACTACTTTATTCTAGACTGCTTACCATTGCACATTGGTCTGAACTGGGATATTGTAATGTATGCCAAAATCATCGCCTTAAGCTTCTGATGGTTTTCATGCCTAGGCTTGGCTTGATTGGAAAGTATAAGGTAGACAAACAAATAACCCCTGGCATTATGAAAAGAACAACAAATTCATTGATCATCAAGTTTGCTTTCAATACTTCACTTGAACTAGGCTTGTCTGTCTAGAATAGAAATTGACTAGCTTTGTGCAGTCCCTACTATTAGTTGTCTAGTTACCTTGATTGAGTGGTGATGCTTTTATTTCAAAATGATAAAATCATATGTTGTCATCATGTCTTTTAGAGAATGTTAAATTGAGTTGAGTATATGATAATTGGTATTAATGTTGGCATATTTTTGCTTTATATGTCTTTGCAATTCTGCCCATTTCGAAGCTTTGCATCTTTTGAATGCTCCTTGATGCTTGCATTGCCAAAGGGGGAGAAATTGTTGAGTTCTCTGCAGCAAGGGGGTAAAATAACTAAGGGGGAGTTGAAGATTTGCCGAAGGGGCTTTTACTCTTTTGAAAAGGGGGAGGAAAATTCTTTTGTCAAGTGACATGGTTTGGCTCGTTTCTTCAGTTTTATGGTCACTTGTGCGCTGAAATTTTTCAAATTTTCTTGAACTAGAATTTGGTTGTCAATGCACTCATCAAGGGGGAGATTGATAAACCAAGGGTTGGTTTCGGAGTCTGTGATGAGTGATTGACAGATTTTATCCTCTGATTCGAAGGGGTCCCTCCGAAGGGGTTTAGAGGTTGTTTCACCGAAGGGCTTGGTGTGCTCTGTTTGCTGCTGCTGTTGCAGCAGAGTGTGCTTGTCGGAGGGGTCCGACAGTACATGATGACTTGGTTGTACCGAAGGGTTCGGTACTTTGGGCGGTACACCGGAGTGTGTACCGAAGTTTGTTTACCCGGAGCGGTCTCTGGGGTACTGGATACACTTGTCTGTTTATTTGTGGTGCGCAGGTGACTTCAGAGAAGACTGACAGTTCGCAGCAAGTGAACCTGGGTCAAGCGGGAGGCTTGATGCTAGGCGAGTGGGGAGCTCGGTCATGAAGGCTGCGATGGGGTCGAGGTCGGACCTTGGGTCGAGGTGCGCCAGACGAAGGCAGAGAGTGCGGAGCATGGCTCCGGGTGAAGGTACCCTGAGACGAAGTCCTCGGAGGCGAGGCACTTCGAAGGGTACTCCGAATGGAGTGACTTCGGAGTATGGTGGACTAAGTCTTTAGTAATGAGGCAAGGCGTTCGAAGTGTGCTCCGGAGGGAGGCACTCAAAGGTATACCCGACGAAGGTCTCAAAAGTCGAGGTGCATTGAAGGCATGGTCCGGGTGAGGTTCGTCGAGGAGTGTGCTCGGGGAGAGACACTGCGACGAAGTGCTCATGGAATGCTTCATGCGGAGGCCTTAGATGAAGGAGGGACTTCGAAGGGTGGTACTCTGAAGGTGCGACTTCGGAGTGTGGCTTACTTGAGGTACTTCGGCTAGGCATGGCTTCGGTACACGGGCTGACGGAGTTCGAGCTAGGAGAAGCTGCGAAGCCATGGTGGTCCACTCCGGAGGTGTTGGTGCGAAGGCCCAAGGGCTTTGACGGCTTCGACTCAAAACTGTCACTGTATCGAAGGCTGACTTCGGTGAAGTGAAGGTCATCAAGCTCAAGGCTTCTCACCGAAGCTACTGCACCCCTCGCGTGCGAAGGGGGGCTTCAGAAGGCTCTAAAACTGCAAAGGCTGACCGTGTCTGCTCTGCAAAAGCTGATGTTGTCTCCTCTGTGAAGCTGACAAAAGAAGCCTCCAAATAAAGTAGACTACCAGTTGTACCCCCTTGTTCTGATGAGACAAAACCAGTGTAAACCTTAGGGGTAAAGTAGTCTATTCACAGGGCTGAATATTTCCTATAAATAGTGGAGGCTAGGTCACATTAACACTTTGAGCAGCCATTGTAGAACTCCTGTGCTAGCCGCCACACTCTCTGTATTCATCCTGTGAGTTCATTTTGTGTTCCCTATTCAAGCAATGAAACTTTGATTCTGTTTTCATTTAATGTTTGAACTTGCATGCCTACTTTGTACTGCATGTTTTGATTTCTCTATGCAGCATCTTCTTCTGGGTTGAGTTTGTGCACTGAATCTCTTCTATAGAAGTGTGTGAGAGGTCAGTTCGTGTGAAGTGTGTGTTTTTCAGTGTCTATTTGCTCTGTGTAAACTGGAGGCTAGACCTCTCTGATTACTAGCGAAGCACTGTCCTTGGGTTGAATCGAAGCCCATTTTCTTCCCTGGTCGAAGTCCTCAGCGAAGTGTGTTTGGTGTGCATTTAGACCTTCAAGGTACGAAGCCTAGTACTAGTTGCTAGCGCTGAGTGTTTGGTCGAAGTCCTCAGAGAGAAGTCTGCTCTTGCGAAGGGTGAAGTGTGATGTCTACTCGAACTTAGCAGAGTGCGGAGCCTGCATTGACTTAGCAGAGCTGAATCTTTGGGGTTGTGGGTGGAGCGAAGTCTTCTTGGCTTCGAACTTTTGCTCCTTGCGAAGCCTGATTTCGGAGCTGTAAAATACCTCCGAACCAGAACTTCGAAGGGTGTGTTCGAAGCTTGTTCCGTAGAAGACAGAATTAAAACAGAAGGCTATTTTTAGTCTGAAATTTTAAAAGCTCCCATTCACCCCCCTCTGGTCGCCGTTTCTGGTCCAACAGAGCCAAATCATTAGCTTCTCAGTTCTTCTCTCTTGGGATGTGGGTAAAAACCACACTGCGGAAGCTTGTTATCACATCTCGGCATCAATCATAATATTCTCTTAGCACATCATCCTTGCATTCATATTCTTCCGACAACTGTCTCATGACCAGCAGAGAGTAGCTGAGAATTTCAACTGTATTAGCACTGACTTCTTTCAATAGTTGCAACATTTTAGCACAGTTTCATATTCGGCCTGATTGTTGGTAGAGAAAGGTTTGATGGTGTATGCGAATTCAAACTGTGCCCTCGAGGGTGTAGGACCGAAAGTAGCGACCAGAGGGGGGGTGAATGGGCGCCTAAAAATTCCTTCGAATCTATGGCCTGCTCCCAACACCCAACGCACCTCAAAAGACTAAGCAGCAAAGCGTGAACAGATTGCCTGAGTCTAAAGGTATCTAGCCTAGAAACGACCGGTGTCAAAAACAGAGAAACACCAGTAATGTGCTAATAGGCATATAAACAAAATATTCTAGACAGGCAAAACAAACTTCTCAGTAAAATAATCTAAGTGCACATAGAATGAGATGAGAAGTTACTGTTCACCATTTGTCTCCTATTCAAAACTTTTCGAAGCCTGCTTCACTGTGTCGAAGCCTGCTTCGCAGTGTCGAAGGTTTGTTGAGTCTAGCCTAGTTCGAGTGTAGCAGAGAGCGAAGTATGCTTCGAAACGAAGTCTGAATGTATCGAAGCGTACTTCGAACAGTGTACTTCGAAGCCTAGACTTCGATCAGAAAGCTTCGAATAAAGTTCACAAAAAAGAAATCTTCGAATCAAGGACTAACTTCAAATGACAAGCTTCGAACCCACAAACTGTGACCCTCGAAAAAGACAGCAGCAGAAAGACATCAGAAAACACACTCCGAGTGAAGCCTACCAGAGAGACATGCTTCGAAGCTAATTCCGAAGCCTGTCGAAGTATGCTCCGCAAAAGAGTGTCAAAGTATGTTAGAACAAAACCTTAGAACAGAGCACACTTCGAAGCTAGATTCATAGTTCAAGTTCGGAGTCCTAGCGAAGCGTTCGAAGAAATCTGGTCGAAGCCTGCTTCACAGAGCTGAAAGACTTCGAGCAATCGAGGGGGCTTTGCTAGAAACAGCCAGAGAAAAAGCTAGGCTCAGTCTACTCGATCAAAAAGCTACACAGGAAAAGGCAAAGCTAGAGTACTAGCGTACTGTAGCTACAGGAAGTAGGTACTACTTGTTGCATGCAAGAACTAGTACTACTCGACTGAAGAACACAAACAACCAGAGAAGAAAACGTTCAGGAATAAGAAGCAACCGCACGTAGATCGAAGCATTAAAGCCACAAAAATCACTGCACACCGAATGACATGAACAGAGAATAAATCTTCACAGCATCATGAAGAACAGAGGGGATGCAGGAATAGAAATCTCTTGCGCAGAAGCCTGGCGGCGCATGAACAGGAGAGAGAGAAAATGCAGGAAACATAAAATGACCCAATCCTTGATTAAAAAGTGATTTCTTGAAAGGGTGACCTAACCCTAGGGATTGGGGCCCTATTTATAGGCTGCCCAATAGCTAGGAATATTCCACCAGCCCCTTAGGGTTTTTTACAGACGCTGAAATAAAAGGAAAAGACTAAACTGCCCTTAGGATATTTTTACAGACTCGACTGACTGATTGTGGGCCTAGGGACAAAATAGTAAACTCCTATTTACAGATGACTTATCCGGAAGCTAAGCTTTCATAGCGACTACGGCTTCTCCTCTGGACAGTCCGATGTGGAATCAGCGGTCGTCAGTTTTGTGCCGAAACTAACAAAGCCTCCACCGACTTTGCACCAGGTACCCGGATTGGGCCAGCCCGACTCCGCAGCTCTCTCAGCCCGGCAATCGCTCACCGCCCGTGTACCTTAGTCAATCCTAGTCAACAGCCCAG